>OZ010613.1:29875278-29905278 GCA_963932145.1 Acanthosepion lycidas
CAGATATTGAAAGGCCGAAACGTTGTAATAAATATGGCAACAAAGATGAGGACAATAGTCCGAATAATGTAAATAGTGTACATAATACCTCATCTCAGAAATATAGACAGATACTGAAGGGCCGAAATGTTGTGATAAATATGGCAACAAAGATGAGGACAATAGTCCGAATAATGTAAATAGTGTACATAATACCTCATCTCAGAAATATAGACAGATACTGAAGGGCCGAAATGTTGTGATAAATATGGCAACAAAGATGAGGACAATAGTCCGAATAATGTAAATAGTGTACATAATACATCATCTCAGAAATATAGACAGATACTGAAGGGCCGAAATGTTGTAATAAATATGGCGACAAAGATGAGGACAATAGTCAGAATAATGTAAATAATATACATAATACTTCATCTCAGAAATATAGCCATATACTGAAGGGCCGAAATGTTGTGATAAATATGGCAACAAAGATGAGGACAATAGTCCGAATAATGTAAATAATAAGACATCCTGTCCTTATGTTTAGTCTCAAAATGAACCTAAAACAGATTATATCTAAAAAAAAAAAATGGTGAGGGCAGGGTACCTTCCAAATCTTCTTGCTCACCAGTCCCTCACAATTAATAAAAAATATGGTATACCACATCAGATATTTTGAGAAGCACTGCCCTAAATTAAATAATTGCCATGTTAGCTAATAGTTCAGAATAAATGATCTTGATTCGTTAATTGACATTAATTAAGGTCATTTATGTTTGGTGAAGTTTCTTCATTGACTTTAGCTCTTCTTATAATACTGACATAGATTTTGTTCACCACTCCTAAAGTAATTTCTTTCATTTTATTAATTTGGCTCTTGACGCCAGAAGTGGCTGTAACTTGGATGACAACAGAGGCTGAAAATTCTTATAATATAGCCCATAATCTGAAAAAAAATTCCATTCATCATTGACGTTCATTGATGATTCTGGAATGTTTATGGAGACCAAAGAGTGGATATGAGCACCGTTAGTTGATGAAACATTCTGAGAGCAGCATGCAGGCTATTGATGGTGAAGATATATAGCCAATAGTGGTGACTATGCTCTATTCTTTAAGAAAAAATGCAGTATTACTGCTAGTTCTGGACTGCAGCTGTCCAGTCCTTAATTTCCAGTCTTGACAGTTCAAAAAGGTCTATGCATCCTTGTGGGTGATAAATTATTTTCTGCATTACAATCCCTTCACCACATATGAATCATTGCAAGCCTCTTGCTACTCTATCACGATTTCCATGGCAAATGCAGCTCTGCAGGATGGCATTGCGAGCAGATGAATATGAGCGTACTACTAGATTGGTAATTAGGTCTCATCACTTTACTGTTGTATTCTAATAGTTTATTATACATCTCACCTGTCGAATGTTTTCTGTATGGAAACGGCTATTCTCACCACTACTATTTATAATTTTGAGTATATTTTTATACCTCCAAATACTGTTATTAATATTGCTTGAAACTACTTTTAAAGGACACAATGAGGAACTACGAAAGAATCAGCATTCAACTTAAAGTGCACATAATGCATGCATTCTGCCATATTTAGGCCCTGATACACTATTTACATTAGTCGGACTATTGTTCTCATCTTTGTCGGCATATTTATTACAACATTTCGGCCGTTGTATGCTCCGGCCTTCTTCAGGTCGTTGGAATGTCGAACTGAATCCTTTATTTTGCTCACTGGGGTAGACTGTTCTAGTTCCACATGCCATATCTAATAGATGCCAGTTATCAGTTATATCCAACCACCTGAAGAAGGCCAGAGCGTACAGCGGCCGAAATGTTGTAATAAATATGGCGACAAAGATGAGGACAATAGTCCAAATAATGTAAATAGTGTACATAATACGTCATCTCGGAAATATAGACAGATACTGAAAGGCTGAAACGTTGTAATAAATATGGCGACAAAGATGAGGACAATAGTCCGAATAATGTAAATAGTGCGCATAATACCTCATCTCAGAAATATAGACATATACGTTAGGCCCTGAATTTTATTAATATTGTGCAAAATTAATTTTAATTGACACCATGAGATTCTACTCATCAAATTAATAAGAATAATTATATAATAAAGTAAAGGAATCTGTGGAGAGCCATGATCACCAATACCCTGAAGAGATCACTCATTTTCTCCAAGAGGTAATGGAAATTCATAGATAATAAAGAAAAGGAACCTGTGGAGAGCCATGATCATCTATATCCCAAACAGATCACTCTACTGTCTTTTCCAAGAAGTAATGGAAATTCACAGATAATAAAGAAAAGGAACTTGTGGGGAGCCATGATTACCAATACCATGAAGATATCAATATACTATCTTTTCCAAGAAGTAATGGAAATTCACAGATAACAAAGAAAAGAAACCTGTGGAGAGCCATGATCATCTATATCCCAAACAGATCACTCTATTGTCTTTTCCAAGAAGTAATGGAAATTCACAGATAATAAAGAAAAGGAACTTGTGGAGAGCCATGATCATCTATATCCCAAACAGATCACTCTACTGTCTTTTCCAAGAAGTAATGGAAATTCACAGATAATAAAGAAAAGGAACTTGTGGGGAGCCATGATTACCAATACCATGAAGATATCAATATACTATCTTTTCCAAGAAGTAATGGAAATTCACAGATAACAAAGAAAAGGAACCTGTGGAGAGCCATGATCATCTATATCCCAAAGAGATCACTCTACTATCTTTTTGAAGAAGCAATGGAAATTCACAGAGAGAAATAGAATTTGTGGAGAGCCATGATTGTCTGCATCCTCAAGGGAGAAAGAACACTTTGAAATCTAAACTATAGAGAAAGCAATAAGGTTGGTAACAGATAAAAAATGGAATCTGTGGAGAGTCATGAACTGAAGGGACATGGCATTTAAAATAGAAATAATGTCTGTTGTAGTTTCTGCAACAATAAATTGGAGACATTATTTTTTAGAGATTCCCTTCATGTAATAAAGAAAACTGTTCTTCTTATACTAAAATAATATCTTCCTGAAATGTGCCCACAAAACGCATTTTTCTTTCTTTTATTTATTTTTATTTTTTTTCCTTTTTTCGATGAATTTCATGGATGGCTTTTGCAGAAACTTCATAAAATTGAATCATAAATCCATTTCTTTTTTTTTTTTTTGGTTCGCTTTTGTAAAAAGCCGGAATCCCAAATCATGTTATGTCATTTAATAAAAAGACACAAAAACTGAAAAAGAAAAAATAAACCACAAGTATTTATGAGTCGGTTATCTTATTTTTTTTTTTTTTTTTTACCTCTCTTATGAATTTGTAGGCAACAAGTTTAAGCTGCCAAAGTTTTGTGCTTTGCATGTTTCTATTGTTTTTTTTTTTAATTATGATTGCACATTTAAAAATATATATTATTTGAATTTCTCTTTAATTTTAAAGCAAGAGAATACAAAAGAGAAAAAAAAATTTCCACAAAATGTATGAACAAAAAGTAAAGGGGAATATTTTTAAACATATATTTGATGTGGCACAAGGCCAAAAGTATGGGAGCACCCAGTGCAGATCCAACTCTCTATTCAGTCGTAACTGATCTTGTGAGACAAGCTTGCTGACCATTGCACCACAGAGCCCAAAATGAATTTCTAAGCATTGCTTTGTGTGGTACAATGCTGAAAGTATAGGGCACCTAGTGAGGATCAAACTCACTATTCAGTTGTACTTTAATTAGTGCGACAAGCTTGATAACCATTGTACCACATTGAAGTGCAGAAAGTGATTTTCTCAGCATTGCTTAGATGTGGCACATAGCTGAAAGTATGGAACACCCTGTAAGGGTCAAACTCACTATTCAGTCGTAATTGATCTTGCGAGATAAGCTTGCTGACCATTGTATCATGTCAAAGAGACCAAAATGAATTTCTAAGCATTGCTTAGTGTGGTACAAGGCCGAAAATATGGGGCACTCAATGAGGACTGAATTCACTACTGAGTTGTACTTTAATTAGTAAGACAAGCTTGTTAACCATTACACCAATGCCAATGTGCCCATATAAAAGTTATGACAACTTTCTAAGTGTAGCTTTACAACACTACACCATGTCCCAGTGCCTAAATGTTTTTATAAGCACAGATTAGATGTGGCACAAGGCCAAGAATATGGAGCACCCAATGTGGACTGAGCTCACTGTTCAGTTGTAATTGATCTAGCAAGACAAGCTTGGTAACCATTACACTATGTCAAACTGCCAAAATGATTTTCTAAATGCAACTTAGATGTGGCACAAAGCATTATAGAGCATCAAGTGAGGATAGAAATCATTATTCTGTGGCCATATAAACCAAAATTTATGTATCCATAGATTTACATGCTGTTGATATTACAACAGCCAAAACATTGTGAATATGGCAATAAAGATGAGGTCAACAGTCCAAACAATGTAAATAGTGTAAACTTAAAAGCAATTATTGGTTATAATTAACAGAACTACTAGACTGCTCACACAGGTAATTTGATTCCACTGGAAAATGCCAGTCCAGAAGTCTGCAAAAAAACTGATAATGGAGAAATTGTGCTGATATTGTCTTGAAATCTCCAAACAGAGTTCTTCTTGTGTTGGTGTCACTTCTGAACCTTTCTAGCCATAAATGGTTTTTCTTCACATTTGTCCTATAAATGTTATCTACTGACAACCCCTTCAGTAGACCTAGCATAGATATAAAAACCATCTGAAAGCCTCTGATTATGAGAGTCAGGACACTCATGCAATTATACAACCTGAGCACAGATACTAAGGCTCCGAAATTACAATACTGGATTTTTCGAGAGACACATGGCCTAGTATATCTGGTTCTTAGCAATTGTAGGTTCAATCCTTGGGTTTGCCAGACTTGTAAAATCATACGCTCTCAAATATTTAGTTTGGTGGAAGAAATGAAGAAACAGCAAAATGTTGAATAAGACTTGTGAGTATTAACAGATATGAAATATACTCCGAGTCTGGAAAGAAAAATATTTCCTCTAGGAATTGAATAAAGGATTTGATTCAAAATTCTGCATTTACTGAGGATGATAATTGGGTCAGCACGGAGAAGGGGTATGACGTAAGAGCCAAAGCTCCTAATAGCCCTCAGGCAAAAAAAATAACTGATGATGATGTGTACCAGAGCAGCTGAGAGATGTATTTCATGAAATTATTATTATTATTATTATTGTCATCATCACCATCAATATTATTATTACTATTACTATTATTATTATCATTATTATTATTATTTTATTTCATTTGATTTCTGGTGTGTACACACTTCTTTCTGGGTCCCAACCAGAGACCTAAGGTTAGAAATGGCTTCATGACATTTTCCACTGACCAATTAAAAACACACACACACACACACACGCGCACACACACACACACACTAAAACACACATGTCTTACAAAGATAAACCACTCATAAAGTGTGGGCTGTACTCATGAGAACAATTTTTGTATTTCTTTAAGGCATGGGCTTCCAGGAATCCCTTCAATGAGTCTACTGGAATCTTTTCCAACCAGTCCTAGGGCTCCGACTACAACGGGGATTGTTGATGTTCCCATGTGCCACATTTTTGAGATTTCTATTTCAAGGTCCTTGTATTTTGACAGCTTTTTGAATATCTTCAAAGATGCATTGCAGTCTGCAGGGACTGCCATATCAATAAGGAAGCACTTTTTTGTTTGCAGTCTCTAATAACAATGTCTGGGCTGTTAGCTTTGATTATTATTATTATTATTATTATTATTATTATTACCACACTTGTTATTATTGTTATTATTATGCTAATATTTTTCAACACTTAAGAGGAGAGTCCAATTTAAAAAAAGAAAAAGAAAAGAAAAAACACAATGTATTGTTTACCATTGTCAAATACTGTGTTTTTTCTTTCTTTGTTATTTTTTTTAAATCATGGTCTTCTCTTAATTATAGAAAAAAATATAAAAATTAGATTTTTTATGTCATCTAAAAAGATGTAAAAAAAAGATTTTTTTATATATTTTTATACTTGTATACAATTTTTAAACATAACCTGAAGAAGGCAGACATACTGTTGAAATATTGTTTAATATTGTCAAACATTGTGATTTTCTTTTCTTTTTCTTTTCTTAAATCACCCTCTTCTCTTAAGTATGATTATTACTATTATTATTTTTATATCATTATTATTACTGTTACTATTATTATTATCATTATTATTATCTTCAGTTATAATTATTATTACTATTATTACCATTATTATTATTATTATTATTGTTATTATTATTATTATTATTATTATTATTATTTTATTTCCTTTGATTTCTGGTGTGTGCACATTTCATTCCAGGTCCAGCCCAGAGACCTCAGGTCAGAAATGGCATCATGCCATTTTCCACTGACCAATTAAAAAAAAACATATTTTATATAAATAGAACCCTTTGTAAGGTGTGGGCTGTACTTGTGAGAACAATTTTTTGTATTTCTTTGAGGCATGAACTTGCAGGAATCCCTTCAATGAGTCTACTGGAATCTTTTCCAACCAATCCGTGGGCTCCAACTACAACGGGGATTGTTGATGTTCCCATGTGCCATATTTTTGAGATTTTGATTTATTATTATTATTATTATTATTATTATTTGTTTTTATTGTTATTATTATTATTACTACTATTATTATTATCATCATAATCATTACTATTATCATTACATTATTATTATTTAATTATCATTATTATTACTATTATCATTACTATTATTATTAATATTCCTATTATTGTTATCATTACTAATCACATCAGTTATCATTATTATTATTATTATTACTACTACTATTATTATTATTATTATTATTATTATTATTATTATTATTATTATCTCCTTTGATTTCTGTTGTATACAAAATTCCTTCTAGGTCCCAACCAGAGACCTAAGGTCAGAAATGGCTGCATGACATTTAATATTATTATTATTATTATTATTATTATTATTATTATTATTATAAAACTAATTATTTTAATTAATTAATCGGAAATCATAATTACATAATCTATTTCTTTTGCCACTTATATTTTCTGTTTAATATTTCTTGCTACAATATACATCTTCCCTCTTCGTTCCTGTTTCCTCCCAGCCAATAAGCTTTGCTACAGTAAACACAGCACATTGTGTTCGTGTGTTCAACCCACCTCTTTTACTGTTCAAGTCATGTTGCTTTCCTTACCATTCTTCAGCTAAAGCCAGTTGTCTTCACAGCTAAATCCTTCCCAGATCAGTTCAGCAGTTGGAGAATGAATACAATCAGCCAACTATCACTCCCTAAAACATTGAAGAAATCAGGCCAACCCAATTTTTTTTTTCTTTTCTTTTCTTTTCTTCTTTTCTTTTTTTTTGGTTATCTGAACTGAATGAGTAATTCCTTGCTGAAAAAAGCTAGCTTGTATTTTTCCTCTTTTTTTTTTTTTTAATTATTTTTATCTCTTGTTTCGGGAACAAAATACCTGTTAGTTTTAATCAAGAATGAAAATCATACACTTCTCTAACATGGAATTGATGCTATCTGAGAAGAGATTTTTTTTCTCAACTTGCATTTCTTTATTTGTTTTGCCTTGATCGTTACCTACAAGCCAAAAGGTCCTACTTTAGTCTACTAATACTGGCACCATGATCTGCACTTTACCTACAACTGTATTAATTGATAAGAATTCAAATTCATTTCTGTGGTATTTCTGAGGTCTGACTTATTTCCTGCTATGCAGCTTCTTTTCTCACAGACACAATGTTGGAAACCCATTGCTATTCTGTATTTGTCTATATTTCTGAGATGAGATATTATATACATTATTTACATTATTCAGAATATTGTCCTCATCTTTGTCGCCATATTTATTACAACGTTTCACCCCTTCAGTATCTGCCTATATTTCTGAGATGATGTATTATGTACACTATTTACATTATTCGGACTATTGTCCTCATCTTTGTCGTCATATTTATTACAACATTTCGGCCCTTCAGTATCTGTCTATATTTCTGAGATGAGGTATTATATACGTTATTTAGATTATTCGGACTATAGTCCTCATCTTTGTTGCCATATTTATTACAACGTTTTGGCCCTTCAGTATATGGCTATATTTGTGAGATGAGGTATTATGTACACTATTTACATTATTCGGACTATTGTCCTCATCTTTGTCGTCATATTTATTACAACATTTCGGCCCTTCAGTATCTGTCTATATTTCTGAGATGAGGTATTATATACGTTATTTAGATTATTCGGACTATAGTCCTCATCTTTGTTGCCATATTTATTACAACGTTTTGGCCCTTCAGTATATGGCTATATTTCTGAGATGAGGTATTATATACATTATTTTGATTATTCGGACTATTGTCCTCATCTTTGTCGCCATATTTATCACAACATTTTGGCAATAACTGATAACTGACATCCATCAGACATGGCATGTGGAACTAGAAATGTCTAACCCAGTGCGCAAAATAAAGGGTTCAGTTGGATTTTCCATTGTCATGAAGAAGGCCTGAGCAAACGTTTTGTCCGTTGTATGCTCCTCTCTGACCAGGAGGTTTTGGGGCACATGGTACCAACTCTTAATTCCTGTTGTTTTGAGGTCCACCTCGACCCAGGTTGGTAGCACCCATGAGAGGACCAGCTATGGGCAAATAGTTAATCGCCAAACTGGGGTCAAAACACCATGATAGTTTAAAAATAGGTTTTTCATAGTAAAAATACCAGCAATAAATTTACAAAAAAAAAGATTACAAGCAAAACATTTTTTTAAAAAACATTTACCAGCAGTAGATCAGACTCTTAACAAGAACATCAAGTTAAGAATGAACATTTAGAAGTGCATGTTACTTTATTAGGCAATGGATTGATTAAATAACAGGGTATATTATTTAGAAGTATACATTATTGAAAAGTGTATATTATTTAGAAGTATACATTATTTAGAAGTGTATATTATTTAGTAGTGTACATTATTTAGAAGTGTACATTATTGAGAAGTTTACATCAATGAGAAGTGTATACTAATTTAAAGTGTACATCATTTAAATGTGTACATTATCGAGAATTATATATTATTTAGTAGTGTACATTATTTAGAAATGTACATTACTTAGAAGTGTATATTATTTAGAAGTGTACATTATTTAGAAGTGTATATTATTTAGAAGCATATATTATTTAGAAGTGTACATTAATAAGTAGTGTATACTAATTAGAAGTACCCATCATTTAGATGGGTACATTATAGTGAAGTATATATTATTTAGTAGTGTACATTATCTAGAAATGTACATTATTGAGAAGTGTATATTATTTAGAAGTGTACATTATTTAGAAGTGTATATTATTTAGTAGTGTACATTATTTAGAAGTGTACATTATTGAGAAGTTTACATCAATGAGAAGTGTATACTAATTTAAAGTGTGCATCATTTAGATGTGTACATTATCGAGAATTATATATTATTTAGTAGTGTACATTATTTAGAAATGTACATTATTGAGAAATGTATATTATTTAGAAGTGTACATTATTTAGAAGTGTACATTACTGAGAAGTGTATATTATTTAGTAGTGTACATTATTTGAAAGTGTACATTATTGAGAAGAGTACATTATTTAGAAGGGTATATTATTTAGAATTGGGCATTATTTAGAAGTGTGCATTATTTAGAAGTGTACATTATTGAGAAATGTATATTATTTAGAAGTACATTATTTAGAAGTGTATATTATTTAGAAGTGTACCTTATTGAGAAGTGTACATTAATAAGAAATGTATACTAATTAGAAGTGTATATCATTTAGAAGTGTACATTGTTGAGAAGTGTACATTCTTTAAGAATGAGCACTCAAAACAAAACTATATGGTGTATGGCTTGACAAATTATTTGGTGCTATGCTGTCAGATGTCTACCTAACCCTGAAGGAAACTGATTCCATTAAAACTGAGTAGCAGAGAACATTTTTGGAGCATTTGCTAAAAATCTGGTGTCTATTTCCTTGGTTTGGCTGCATTTCATATCTGCTGCATTTGCTGTTAAACACTAACATCTTCATGATTTTTAAATGTTGGCAGATAGAAATGGGCTTATTAGCATTTTAATTACCAACAATCAATCTAAAAAAAACAAAAAAACAAAAATGAGTTTCCAAAATTAATTTAGCTCTGCTGAAATTATTAATTGAAGGATGTTCATTATTCCACACATTTTCCTGGCTAATATCTTCATCTTTTTCTTCTTATTTAACCAAATGTTTTCAGTTGTCTGAAGTTCTGAGGTGAAGGATTTTCATTATTCCATAATTTCCTGACTAATATCTTCATCATTTTCTTCTTATTCAGTAAAATGCTTTCAGTTGTCTGAAGTTCTGAGATGAAGGTTTTTCAATATTCCGCACTTCCTGGAATGATATCTAGTTTTCTGAAAGTTTGAGGTGATACTTTTTCAGTATTGCAAAAATATTTGATCTAGCATCATCTTTCTTGAATATTTTCAAGATATTGTCATTCATTTCCATGAACATGTTACTCTTTTGTTGAAGTTAAAGAGATGATGACAAGAAAAATGATGAATTGTCTTCTCAAAATCCTTAATTGCAACAGCTGCCCAAAGCAAGATGAATGATATATTAGTGAAAATGCTATGCTAAGACTGATGAAGACAAACTATTCCAAATAAATTATAGAATAAAACACCATACTGTTTTAAATCTGCACAGTCAATACCCTACACCTTTCTTCAGATGATTTCAGATGTATTTGTACTGAGGCTAATAGTTATGTCACTCTGAAGAAAAAGAGTTTCTTTGCTTGGAAACCAACTCTGACAGTTTCTCTGACCAGACGTTCACATTAGACATTTATGAAGAAACCGTAGATCATTTAGCTGCCGAGAGAGGAATCTGCAGGTGTCAATTGATAAATAATACAATAAATTCCGTGCTACATACAAAAACATTGTGATGAAAAAGACTAAATTAAAATCGCATAACCTGACTTTATTCCTAGCAACAAAACATTCAAAGAAAAATAAATTTAAGAACGAAAAGAAAAATATTCAAAAGTGAATGAATAATTTAATTGAATAAAAAAGTATTTTGAGATTATAAACAAATAGACAGTATGAAATTTTGACTAAGATTTGTTCATTTTATGACATAGGAAGACTTGTTGGGTTATTTAATGTCAAATATTGTATGAGACACCCAGTGAAGATCAAATTCACTACTTTGTAATATTAAACTAAATATAGAGATTGAGTAAATGGATTAGCAGAACAAGGTTTAGGAGATTGAAAGCAAGAGGGACAGAAGAAAACAACACATAACCTACCTAGAGAGATTGAGTAAATGGATGGCGGAACAAGGTTTGGAGATTGAAGGCAAGAGGGACAGAGGAAAACAACGCATAACCTACCTAGAGAGATTGAGTAAATGGATCGCGGAACATGGTTTGGAGATTGATGGCAAGAGGGACGGAGGAAAACTACGCATAACCTACCTAGAGAGATTGAGTAAATGGATGGGGGAACAAGGTTTAGGAGATTGAAGGCAAGAGGGACAGAGGAAAATAACGCATAACCTACCTAGAGAGATTGAGTAAATGGATGGCAGAACAAGGTTTAGGAGATTGAAGGCAAGAGGGACAGAGGAAAACAACGCATAACCTACCTACCTAGAGAGATTGAGTAAATGGATGGTGGAACAAGGTTTAGGAGATTGAAGGCAAGAAGAACAGAGGAAAACAACGCATAACCTACCGAGAGAGATTGAGTAAATGGATGGCGGAACAAGGTTTAGTAGATTGAAGGCAAGAGGGACAGAGGAAAACAACGCATAACCTACCTAGAGAGATTGAGTAAATGGATGGCGGAACAAGGTTTAGGAGATTGAAGGCAAGAGGGACAGAGGAAAACAAGGCATAACCTACCTAGAGAGATTGAGTAAATGGATGGCGGAACAAGGTTTAGGAGATTGAAGGAAGAGGGACAGAGGAAAACAACGCATAACCTACCGAGAGAGATTGAGTAAATGGATGGCGGAACAAGGTTTAGGAGATTGAAGGCAAGAAGAACAGAGGAAAACAACGCATAACCTACCTAGAGAGATTGAGTAAATGGATGGCGGAACAAGGTTTAGGAGATTGAAGGCAAGAGGGACAGAGGAAAACAACGCATAACCTACCTAGAGAGATTGAGTAAATGGATGGCGGAACAAGGTTTAGGAGATTGAAGGCAAGAGGAAAAGAGGAAAACAACGCATAACCTACCTAGAGAGATTGAGTAAATGGATGGCGGAACAAGGTTTAGGAGATTGAAGGCAAGAGGAAAAGAGGAAAACTACGCATAACCTACCTAGAGAGATTGAGTAAATGGATGGTGGAACAAGGTTTAGGAGATTGAAGGCAAGAGGAACAGAGGAAAACAACGCATAACCTACCTAGAGAGATTGAGTAAATGGATGGGGGAACAAGGTTTAGGAGATTGAAGGCAAGTGGGACAGAGGAAAACAACGCATAACCTACCTAGAGAGATTGAGTAAATGGATGGTGGAACAAGGTTTAGGAGATTAAAGGCAAGTGGGACAGAGGAAAACAACGCATAACCTACCTAGAGAGATTGAGTAAATGGATGGCGGAACAAGGTTTAGTAGATTGAAGGCAAGAGGGACAGAGGAAAACAACGCATAACCTACCTAGAGAGATTGAGTAAATGGATGGCGGAACAAGCTTTAGGAGATTGAAAGCAAGAGGAAAAGAGGAAAACAACGCATAACCTACCTAGAGAGATTGAGTAAATGGATGGCGGAACAAGGTTTAGGAGATTGAAGGCAAGAGGAAAAGAGGAAAACAACGCATAACCTACCTAGAGAGATTGAGTAAATGGATGGTGGAACAAGGTTTAGGAGATTGAAGGCAAGAGGAACAGAGGAAAACAACACATAACCTACCTAGAGAGATTGAGTAAATGGATGGTGGAACAAGGTTTAAGAGATTGAAGGCAAGAGGTACAGATGAAAACAACACATGACCTACCTAGAGAGATTGAGTAAATGGATTGCGGAACAAGCTTTAGGAGATTGAAGGCAAGAGGGACAGAGGAAAACAACGCATAACCTACCTAGAGAGATTGAGTAAATGGATGGCGGAACAAGGTTTAGACGATTGAAGACAAGAGGGACAGAAGAAAACAATGCATAACCTACCTAGAGAGATTGAGTAAATGGATGGCGGAACAAGGTTTAGGAGATTGAAGGCAAGAGGTACAGATGAAAACAACGCATGACCTACCTAGAGAGATTGAGTAAATGGATTGCGGAACAAGCTTTAGGAGATTGAAGGCAAGAGGGACAGAGGAAAACAACGCATAACCTACCTAGAGAGATTGAGTAAATGGATGGCGGAAGAAGGTTTAGGAGATTGAAGGCAAGAAGGACAGAGGAAAACAACGCATAACCTACCTAGAGAGATTGAGTAAATGGATGGCGGAACAAGGTTTAGGAGATTGAAGGTAAGAATGATAAAGGAACACAACGCATATAAAATAAAATACATACATATATATATATATATATATATATATATATATATATATATATATATATAAGTATAGGATTGGTTTATATGGAATAAATTCCAATAACCAAAAAATACTATTCTTAAAAGAGTGCTCAATAAAAAGTAGAGCAAATATAATTTATTTGAAAATTATGACATAAATATGTTAAAAATCACTACAAAAATATCCATTTAGTTTCAACCCTTCTGGTGTCTTATCCAATGATTTTCTTGAATGTAGATAACATACCAGAAGTGTTGAAACAAAATGGATATTTTTGTAGTGATTTTTAACATATTTATGTTATAATTTTTGAATAAATTATATATATATATATATATATATATATATATATATATATATATATATATATATATATATATATATGTGTGTGTGTTTCCGTGTTTGTGTGTTTGTGTGTGTGTGAGGTATTTCTGTTGCCCTATCCATATACATACTAGATACACATCTACAGAGAGAGAAAGAAAGAGATAGAGAGAAGGAGAGAGGGGGCAAATGATAAGTGTAAGTATGTAAAAGACCTAAGAGCCATGCAATGTAGAAATTATATTTGTAAGAACACTGAAGTTCAGCTTGCCCAGGATCCCAAGAACCCTAAGGCCATCACTGTCTAATAATGTTCAACCAGACTTGCCTTGTTAACAATTACCCAAATCCAACTGGGTGATTACAATATATCAATACTTGTTGGGTTATTTAATGTTGGATTTTGTATGATGAGGATCAAATTGACTACTCAGTAGTAATGTTAGTTTATTGGTTTATTTTAGGACATATCAACATTTGGGTTATTTAAAGCAATTTTGTATGGAGCCACTATTCAGGTTCAAAATAACATCTCAGTATTAATTTTAGGCTAGGTTGGGTGATTTTTGCAATATATGAACACTTGTTGGGTCATTTAATATCGTTTTGTATGGAGCCCCCATTTAGGTTCAAACTAGCATCTCAGTAGTAATTTTAGGTTAGGTTGGGTGATTTTTACAATGAACACATGTTGGGTTATTCAATGTCAAACTTTTGATGAGGCACCTAGTGAAGATTGAATTAACTACTCAGTAGTAATATTAAGTTAGGCTGGCTGATTTAGTGACGTGTTACTCCTTGTTGGGTTATTTAATGAGAAATTTTCTATGGGTCACCCAGTGAGGATCAAAGACATGACTCATTAGTAATAGTTAACCAGGCTTGCCTTGTTAACCATCACTCAACTCCAAGGTGCTGTATTCGCATCTTGTATTTATTTTACACTTTCTGGTGTATTCATTACCAATTGATTTTGTATTTAAAACCGGATTATCTGCAGTATTTTAAAGGATAAAAATCAATTATAATCTCTAAAATTATGCAAATTCTGATGCCTTAATGTCTAATTTAAGTAGCCTTGAAAACACTGATGATTTAGGTTAACAGTTGAGACTGAGGGTGTGTCAGTCTGTTACCCATGGCAACATTTCATTTCTCTCTTTGTGGGCTAAATATGGATCACAAAATCATGACGTCTTGGTCTACTTTTCATATCAGACTTTGTATGTAAAAAGTTATCACTTTATTTTATCTACAACATAAGAAACAATAGTAAACTTTGAAGGTCAAAAGCAGAAACATCTCATCTTTAAATACGAAAAGAAAAATCTCACTTAAAACAAAGAAAGTTTGAAATAACTTTTTCAAATTAATTTTTACTCGTTATTTTACACAGTCTATTATACTCATCTTGCAAATGATCAAAATTTTTCTTTTGTATTCTCTAAGTGAGCAGATTTTAGGAGTACATGAATGCATATTACAATACAGCATTTTCAGCTATTTCAAGGCTATATACAGACAGACAATATCAGATTTTTTTATTATATTATTATATAGTTTCACTGTGCAAAATTTTATTGGATAAAGTTATGTATTTTATGGGGAAAAATATTTTTTCTTCTTTTATGAACACTATATCCAGTGTTTAGTTCACTGAATAAAAGTCAATTTTAAAAATGAATGGATAATAATAAAAATCCCCAAAACTAACGAGACTCAATATAGTATGGCTGCTCCTAATTCTAAGATACTTATAGAATTATGAGTAGTCTCATTCTATGAGTATCTTAGATTTAGTTAGGATTCAGATACATGAGTATCTAAATGAATTAGGATTCATTTAGATACTCATCTAAGCATACATTATACAAAGGACGAAAAGGCTTTCTTTTTTTTAGTTTTTTGCTTTCTGTTTTCTGTTGCGGATTCTCAATGAATTATTATGATAAATTATTCAAATCACCAAAAATTTCTATTACACACACACACATATATGAAGAAAAATATACGGAAAAACAAACAAAAATCCTAATATTCAATTATGCTGTTTTAATGTTAATATAATGTCAACGTCGGACGTTTCGGTCTAATAGACCATCTTCAGGACATATTCATAAAACATAATTAACATTAAACCATATTCAATTCAACATGAAAAAGACGATGGACATAAGAGCAAGACCAATCCAAACAGATAACTTAAATCTTTTATAAGATCGGTGTTCCATTTAAATATGATCACGTCGTTGTCACATGGGCGATGTGAAAATGTATTCCTAAAATTTGAGTATTTTGAATGAAAAACGAAAAGAATTTTATTTTGATCTAAAACTTATATGTACGTTTGTCGAACATTAATCTTGCTAGAAAAGGGGAAATATTCACAAAGCTAGGTCTAGTGTTCACCGTGCATGAGATAGATGTTATGCCTGCTTCATAAGGATTTTTTTGTTTTGTTTTGTTTTTTCCGTATATTTTTTCCGTTTTGTTTGTTTTTTCCGTATATTTTCTTCATACTGTCGGATCTATATCCATATATTTGCTTACATATATATATATATATATATATATATATATAAATATATATATATATATTTATATGTGTGGTTTTTTTTTTAAGCATTTCACCCCAAGCAAGGCTGGAAGCCACTAGCACGCAAGGAGTTACAGAGAGTTGGAGCGAGAATAAAGTGGAGTGATAGAAGAAAGGATGAAGAGAAGGATAGGGGATAGATCAGGGCATCTGGAGACGTCAATTGACATTACACTTGAATAGTTGGAGATTATAGCTATCATGGAAACAGGAAAAGAGTCAGGAGTTCCACAGGTGAGAGGTGCAAGATATGAAGCTATTGGAGTAGAAGAGATGGCTACATTTAACAGTTGCAACAGTGAAAGGGTGAGAGCGAGATTACAGCCTAGTATAATGCTTAAATTGATGAAGTTATTGAACCAGCGGAAGTAGCTCCTCAGAGCAGTTACCATAATATTTATATATATATATATATATATATATATATATATATATATATATATATATATATATATATATATATATATATTAGGTTGGTGCAAAAATAATGACGTAATAATGTTGTTTTTTGACGTTAAAAAATACGTCAAAAAAATGACATTATTATGTCATTATTTTTGCACCAACCTAATATATATATATATATATATATATTTATATATATATATATATCATATTTAGATGATAATAAATTACAATAAAAACATTTTAAATCACTACACAAAGATTTTCATGTTTTTGTACTAATGTTGTACTTTTTCAGGTGATGGTAGATAACTTGTGATCAAAATGATTTATTAGGGAAATTTAAAAAAATGAATCTTTACCTCTTTTCATAAGTGAAAGTTGGCGGCATGAGGTCAGAATTAAAATATATACTTATAGGTATTTCTGGATTAACCAATTAAATGTCAGGTCTACACTAAAATGTAAAAATAAGGTTAGAGGGTGGAGTTGGGTTGGTTATTTTTACATGTCAAGAAAACTAATACTTTGATATGTTCATCTATTCTTTCTCTCATTTGTATATTCTATCTATATTTTTTTTACACATTTCATATATATTTAGTACAAAAAAGCCATAACTCTAATACATATATATATATATATATATATATATATATATATATATATATAATTTATTTGAAAATTATATCATAAATATGTTATAAAATCACTACAAAAAAAGCCATTTTGTTTCAACAATTCTGGTGCCTTACCAAGTGATGGTGTTGAATGTAGAATGAACAGTTTTCAATGAACAGTTTTAAAAGGTTCAAATTGACCAAACACCTTTCGATAGGGAAAACTGTTACATAAGCTGCAATTTAACAACATCTACCTTGCTTTGGTGGGATGAACCTGCCCTCAGACACACACACGATATATATATATATATATATATATATATATATATATATATATATATATATATATATATACACAAAAAAAAGTGTAGGAATGGTATAGATAGAATAAAATGCCAATAGCCAAAAACACTATTCTTTAAAGAGTGCTTAATACAAAGTAGAGCATATAGTTTTTATTCAAACCTTATATCTTAAGCATGTTATAAAAACATCTATGAAAATAGCCATTTTGTCTCAACACTATTGGTGTCTTGTCAAGTGATGGTGTTGATTCCAGAATAAAGAGTTTTAAAAAGTTCAAAACCAACAAATCTCATCTCAATAGGGTAAAAATGGTTATGTAAGCATCAATGACCAATCAAAATACAAAGATATGAGAATTAACAACAAACCTTGGTCAATGCCTTAATGTTAGGATCAGACTAAAATAAAAACAATCCTTCTAACACACAGACACACACACACACATATATATATATTTTATATATATATATATATATATATATATATATATATATATATATATATATATATATATATGTACAAAAAAAAATTCTATTAATACAACCAACCATAATTAATAACCTAAAAATAGAAAAAATAAATAACTTCACCATTTAAGCACTAGTTTATTAATAACACTGCACAGACAGAAGTGTACATGTACATGCAATAATATGTATATATGTGTGTCTACGTATACCTATATATATGCATGCACAGTTGTGCATATGTGTGTATACTTACAGACATATGCACATAAATTTAAACAATAGTAAATAAAAGTTTAATTATTTATAAAGCTAATCTCCTACAATTAATAATTGCAATACCACCAGTGTATAATAATGAAAATTTCTCATCTGAAAAACAATTACTTTTCAATATATTAAACAATACACGGACAAAACAATAATGATAGACTGTTTTTGTTTGCATGGAAGATTTCAAAGCAATGACTAACTTGTGTATATGAGATGCGAAAGCCGAAAGCTGAGATTGGATTTAAACATGTATTAATATGGTGATTTCCTCGTCTTTCAATGATAATGTTATTAAAGCTTATCAGACAATATGAAAGGAACTTACTTAAAACAAATAAAAACTTGTCTATATTATTTAATGAAACATGCATTAATGATATATATGTATATATATATATATATATATATATATATATATGAATGAAGAAATATAGTCTTAAGGAATGCTATATTTATGGAATAAAGTGCTCAATATCAGAGATAGAGCGTGCATAAATATAAAAGTGAACATAGAAGTCAACACTTACAGGCGACAGTCTGTTTCATGCTTTATGCAATCGTCATAGCATGAAACAGATTGTTGCCTCTAAGTGTTGACTTCTATGTTCACTTTTATATGCATATATATATATATATATACATATATATATATATATATGTATATGTATATATATATATATATATATATATATATATATATATATGTATATGTATATATATATATATATATGTATATGTATATATTTATATATATATATGTATATGTATATATATATATATATATAATGATATATAATTTTGTATAATTTTATATATCAACCAACTGTATTTAGAAAACTTGACAAACTGGAAAGTTTTTTGTAATGCATTTCCTCCGTTATGATTTCATTGGACCGATGTTGCTACATGCACATCAGATACCCTATTTCATTTTCAATGTGAAACAAAAGGTACATAAAATATTCCAAAGTAGAGTAACTGCCCTTCGTGACAAACCTAACGAATCAAAAATATATATTATTCTACCCACAAACTCTATCATAACTACAACCAAAAAGAATTTATCTTAACTCAACATAAGATTTGTCACAACTACATGTAAAACAATCAAAGACTTAATCAATAAAAAAAACAAAACAACCAGCCAAAACTTAAAAGAGGAATTTGCTCTATTAAATGCAGGAATTGCCAGAATGTTTAAACATGAGACTATATGAAGTCAAAAGGAACATTTTAAATAACAACACATAAAACACATTTAGTTGTTCACTGTAACAAAACAGACTGCAAATTTATACCACCAGTGTATAATAATGAAAATCCTTCATCTGAAAAACTTAATTAAAAACTTCCTGTTTTCATGAATCATACCAGAATATGAGAGATCCTTTAGCATTTAGAGGGAAATGTGAACAATCTACCCTTCTTTGATTCAAGTTGTTGTTTGGAATTACAATAAGGTTAACTATGACATACCCTTGAAGAAGCCTAGATGATGTAACAGCCAAAAGGATGTATCTATAATACCCAAGATGAAGATATATGTTGATGTGTATCTATGTATAATAATGATAACTCCACATTGCAAAAATGAAAACAAAAATCATGACCTTTGTTATTTCCCACCAATCAAGTAGATTCCAATTAGACGAAGAATTCAGAACACTTTGCTAACAATTAGCCCTTGAATAATTATTTAAGAAAATAAGAAATGGAAACAAAATGATTCCATTTATATATATATATATATATATATATATATATATATATATATATATATATATATATATATATATATATTCTAATTAAAAATAACCAGCAAGATTATTATCATTGATCAGGTTAATGTAGGATTTTTTCTTTTTTTGATTCTGTTCAAAGCTCTTTTCAGATCCGAGTCTCATTTGATTTGAAATATAAAAGGGGAGAGCTTTGAGAAGGTCATTTCAGGTTGGGGTCTTTGATGATTTTTTTGGCTGGAATCCAGTTTCCTTATTTGGCAAACAAAACTCTTATTCATGGTGTTCATTATTCATGTCCAATGCAATTGAACGAACTTACCCATTCTGCTGCCCAAATTGAAAATGACCTCCCACCCAGCAAATTTAAAGAAAAAAAATCATTTCACCCCAAGCAAGACAATAAAGCCACTAAGACACAAAGGGTTGCTGACTGTGAAAAAATAAGTAAAAGAAAAAACTTTATTAAGGAACAAGTACAATAAAAGAAAAGGAATCAAGAAGACAAAAGATAACGATTGACATTGCATTTAAATTTTTGACAATCAAAGTTGGCTGGAAAGCATGGAGCTGGAAGAGAGTTCCACAAGTGAGAAGTGTGAGAAAAGAAACTGTTAGCTAAGAACTTAGGGTTACATCTAACCATTTCAACTGTAAAATGATGAGCACATTACAGTGGTCGTAAAGTGACTGAAGCCTGGATGCCAGGTCAGGACCAGTGAAATTGCATATTCTTCTTTCAATTTTATCAAGAATCTCTAAATATATAGCAAGTTCACCAGATCAGATGTGACAACAATATTCTAAGAATGGATGAATGGTCGACTTATAAATATGTAAGATAGATTCTGGAGAGAAAAATTGTCTAGCATAACACAGTGAATCAAATTTCCTAGCAGCAGACCTAGCAATTGATTCAATATAACCTTTCCACTTTATATCAGTAGAGAATATTAGCTTGAGAAGGTGCAATGGGTCACTATCCTGGATTGAAACTTCTTAAATATGTGCCAATTGGCACATATATAAGAATTCAAGAAAAGTGTTTCATGGGTAATACAGAGAATTGCAAGAATTAATCTTCTTCTTCTTTATGTACCATATTTCTTCAGGACATAGGCGATCATGGCTCTCCACAATTTCCTGTTTTTCATAGCTATTAATAAAATTAATTAAAATGGAGAGCTCTCTGCAGGAGAAGGCCCAATGGAGAACTTTCTAGAGGAGAAGGCCTAATGGAGAGCTCTCTGTAGGAGAAGGCCCAGTGGTGAGCTCTCTAGAGAAGGCCCAATGGAGAGCTCTCTAGAGGAGAAGGTCCAATGGAGAGCTCTTTGTAAGAGAAGGCGCAATGGAGAGTACTCTAGAGGAGAAGGCCCAATGGAGAGCTCTCTAGAGAAGGAGGCCTAATGGAGAGCTCTCTGTAGGAGAAGGCCCAATGGAGAGCTTAAATGTCATCCAATAAACTAGTATGCAATAAATTCATCCCTATAGAATTATGGCATATCACAATAATTACAAAATTATGATTCAAGCCTAATGTTCAAAAAACTTGGCAGCATGAACCTGTCATTTTTTATGGCATCAGTAGATAAATATTTATATGTTAGATTTATTTGCCATTTGGAAAATCTCATCTAAAAATACAATTTTGAGGAAGTTGTTTCTTTTAAAAAGAGATTTAAATTAAATTCAAGAATTAAACTTTGTACATTTGGATGGAAAATAATTGTGCAAAGATGCACTTCTCAAAATAGATGCAAAAATTGTAAATCTCATGTTTAATATTTAAATTCCTTTTTAAAATTCAAATTTTTCTCCTTTTTTTTCCTTTTTTGTCTTCTGTGTCTTGTTTTTGATCTTTTTCTCCTTCTTCTATATTTGTCTTCTTTTTCTTCATCTCCTTCTTCCTCTCCTCCTCCTCATCTTTCTTCTTCTTCTTCTTCTTCTACACACTCTCCTTGTTTCTCTTCATCATTTTCTTATCCTTTTTGCCACTCTTCTTCTTCTTCCTCCTCATTCTCCACATCCTCCTCTTCTTTCTCTTAATCATTTTCGTATCCTCTTTCCCACACTTTTTCTTCTTCTTTTTCTTCTTCTTCTTCTTCTTCTTCATCGTTTTCTTATCCTTTTTGCTACTCTTCTTCTTCCCCCTCTTTCTCCTCCACATCCTCCTATTCTTTCTCTTCATCGATTTTCCATCCTCTTTCCTACATTTCTTCTTCTTCTTCTTCTACACACTCTCCTTGTTTTTCTTCATCGTTTTCTTATCCTTTTTGCCACTCTTCTTCTTCCTCCTCCTCATTCTCCACATCCTCCTCTTCTTTCTCTTAATCATTTTCGTATCCTCTTTCCTACACTTTTTCTTCTTCTTCTTCTGCTTCTTCTTCTTCCCCCTCTTTCTCCTCCACATCCTCCTATTCTTTCTCTTCATCGATTTTCCATCCTCTTTCCTACATTTCTTTTTCTTCTTCTTCTACACACTCTCCTTGTTTCTCTTCATCGTTTTCTTATCCTTTTTGCCACTCTTCTTCTTCCTCCTCCTCATTCTCCACATCCTCCTCTTCTTTCTCTTAATCATTTTTGTATCCTCTTTCCTACACTTCTTCTTCTTCTTCTTCTTCTTCTTCTTCACCCCTTCATTCTTCAAATAGTTGCACAATGTCTTTTTGTTTCCTTTGAGACATCCTTTCTTTCAATTTAATAGAAACTCATTCTCTCATTAACTTCTATTTTAAGTTGGCGAATCCTTGCCTTCAGTTCATCTCTGGTGTTACAAGGAGTTTTGTTGGTCTCTTGCTCAATTGCACCCCCACACATAATAATCAAGGGCATTGCAGCCTGTAAAGTTAGATGGGTAAATGTAAAGAGTGATGTGTTCAAAGAAATTGCCTGACAGACATGACTGGGTTCTCCTGCTTGTGTGTCATGTTGCCAGAGATAGGATCTTTCAGCAGCCATCCTCTTGACCCAAGTCAGCACTTGAAGTAGGTGTCTATGTTGAGTCTGAGGCCCTATGTGAAGATGAATGGAGGCATAATGTTGCCATCACTAGTAATCACTCCAAACACATTTGTAATCACCATTAGACTCATCCAACTCTTTCCGAAATCCTCTGCACTCTCCTCAGATAGACACCCAAACACTTTGAAATGTTCGTACTGGAGCTTCTGGCATGGCTGCATAGCAGTACAGCACGCTGTTCCCAAAATTCCAAATTGTGTCATGATGCTCTTTTTCTCACAGATGGTGCTCAACTGCACCCTACACATAATAATCAAGGGCGTTGCAGCCTGTAAAGTTAGATGGGTAAATGTAAAGAGTGATGTGCTCAAAGAAATTGCCTGACAGATGTGACTTCACTATATTAAAAATATGAAATGGGGACAATTTACCCATTGCTCCCTGTAAAGAAGAAGAACCCTCACAAAGTGGGAATATCATTTTCTGCTAATATGCGATCAGTTTCCGATTATCCTGGCTGTCTATACAAAACTGGCAGATCGCAAAATCACTTACAAAAATTAATATATAGAAATACATCAGTAAACATTGATTCTCCGATCTTGTTTTGATTACAGAAAGAGAAGAATCAGAAAAATAAATAAATACCTCAAAGACTAATTTTCATCAGGGAAAAACGAAAAATTAGGATGATGAAGTCATTATTGTCATATCACACTGTAATTTCTTAATTATAAAACTAAGAAACCTGACTTTGATTTTGGCGAGATGATATTATAGCAAAGTTGTCCGAAGGATGGGTAAACACTTTGTCAGATTTTTAGATATCAGACTTTAGATGTTTAGATATTTAGAGGGTTATCTGTCTATATTTCAGATATGTTCCAGAAAGGAATATATTTGAATGAAGTAGCTAAGTGGTTTTGGCTACTATAACCAAGTAGAATACGGTAGCAGTAATCGACTGGTACGCGTCGTAGTCGCAAGTAAGAAGTGTAGAATACAAATTATTAACACCCCACCCCTGCCGATTCTAAACAATCCGCCCTTGATGTTACCATGGAAATTTTTGATTTCAATTCTGACCATACTATTAAAACTCGTAAATTTCAGAAATAAGTCATTCCCAAAAAATTTCGCTTGAAGATTGAACAGAGCCTACTTTAACTCAAGTTAATTCAAATATTATTTTGAAGTTTTCGGCTCTTGCTTTGAAATATGAGACCTCTTATGTAGCGAGTTGGAATCATATTTTTAAATAAATAATTATATATATATATATATATATATATATATATATACAAATGTCTATATCTATATGTGATATGTATATCTATATGTGATAATGTATATTTTGACAGCAGATTTCCATTTAAGCAAGTCATATGAAAGACAACAGTAAAGGAATATTTTGATAACTGTCTAGTGATTTTCTCTTATTTTCATATAAAGCAACAGATGCCGTGTTCCAGTGAACATAAAAATTATTCTTGTACGTATGTTTGAGTGCTTTCAAACGCTACTGGTTATTTTCAAGTATGGAATATATTACGGCTTAGAAATCAGAAAAACTTACATGTATAATATGTACTGTGGCAGGGATTAAACTTACCTCAATTCATCTTCCCATAGGGCCTCAGACTCTAGTGGAGCCCTACATCTAGCACCTTGAGGAGGTAGTGTTGCCCTAGGTCAAGAGGATGGCTGCTGGAAGACCCTAAGTCAGGAAACAGAACTCTGCACCATGCCACACAAGCAGGAGATCCCCGGTGATTGCCGTCAGGCAGTTTCTGCAATCACATCACCCCTTACATTTGGCTACCTTACTCCGCAGACTGCAACCCCCCTTCATCATTATGCGTGGAATGCAGTTGAAGGAGAGACCAACAAAACTCCTTGTATCACTAAAGATGAATTGAAGACAAGCGTTATCCCATCATCCACCTAATTAAATAAGGAGACTATCCAGGAAAGCTGCAGGAGATTCCGAAGTCATCTGAAGGCTGTGGTTGAAGTCAGTGGTAATTTTATTGAATAAATTCACTGTTTCATATTTAAAGAAATTTTTGTGTAATATTGGTAAATATATCTGATAAAATATGATGTCAGTGTTATTTTCATTTTTGTGTAATTTAGACGGCAATTTATCCACCGCACCCTGTAGATCTGTTAAAATGAGATGTCAGTGTTATTTTCATTTTGGCCTCAATTGGACGGCAATTTATCCATCGCACACTGTAGATCTGTTAAAATGAGATGTCAGTGTTATTTTCATTTTGGCCTCAATTGGACGACAAATTTATCCATCGCACCCAGTATATGTGTTAATGTATATTTTGACAGCAGTTTTCCATTTAAGCAACTCATATGAAAGACAACAGAAAAGGAATATTTTGATAACTGTCTAGTGATTTTTCTCCTGTTTTCATATAAAGCCACAGATGTCTCGTTCCAATGGACATAAAAAATTTTCTTGTATGTATCTTTGAGTGCTTTCAACCACTATCAGTCATTTTCAAGTATGGAAACTTTGTAACAAATATCTCATTTTTATTTATTAAACTGTTTGTATTATATCCATCAGAAATATATACTATGGCTGGGATTAAAGATGCCCCCATATTGTAGGAGAAATCACTGTTTTAATGCTTGGCCGCAAAGAATGTCACAAGAAGCTAGTCTCTATTTAAGCGAAAGCACATTCTTTTCACTTAGACCATTTTTCTTGAAAGCCCATACCAGCTCAGTTTTATATCCGAAATCTAAATGAAGCAATTTTTAAAGAATTTATGGATTTATTTTTTAACTATGCGACATGTAGTATTGGGTTACATGTTACCAGATCCATTCATTTATATGTAAATGCAAATGAATGAATTTCTAAAGAACTTATGGATTTTTATTTATTTTAATCTTGATGTGATGGAATAACCTAACACCCCCATTAGTGGCGGCATTATAGGTGGCAACCACCTAAAAGTATCCATGTAAACAGCGGATGAGAGTGGGGATCGCTAGCCGAACTCTCTGCCTTTGGGCAGAGAGGAACCCATACGAGGCTATGCCGAAGGGCAGAGTTTCAACCAGGGAGTTAGACAGACCCGACCCCATTTATGGGGATTTTTTGGCTGAGCCTCTTGGCTTGGGACGGCAATTTATCCATCGCACCCTGTAGATCTGTTAAAATGAGATGCCAGGGTTTTTAATTTTAAATTCGGCCTTGTGCCACATGTGACTGCGTGGGGCAGTTATTAAATAGCGTCGAGCTGAAATCTGAGAGACTAGCGGCCTTAGAATAGCAGCATGCACACAACTGTACTGACTTGCGATGACCATGCGCATAGCCCTTACTTCCTTGCTTGGTGTACTGGTTTCTACAATAAACCTGGTACTATTTATCCACCATGTTTGTTCGGACCATATTCCTATTAGCACGGAAAATAACAAATCTTAAGCCGTTGCTTATATATTAGAAACTTTTTCTTAAATGAATATGAAGCTGGATAAAAAAATAAATTTAATCCCACTCCCTGACTGATGCATTTACAATACACTTGTTTCCTTCGCTTGCCCCTTCTTCTTCTTCTTCTTCTTCTTCTTCTTCTTCTTCTTCTTCTTCTTCTTCTTCTTCTTCTTCGTCCTCTTCTCATCTTTCTTCTTCTTTTTCTCATCTCCATCCTCTTCTTCTCATCTTTTTCTCCTCTTTCTTCTCAACATTGCCCTCCTCCCTTTCCATTACACCGAGCATCGTGCGTTTATCTATTTATTTTTTAAAATAATAATGTAGCCTTCTTTAGTTTTGTTAAAAAAATGAAAAAAAAAAAAAAAAAGAAAGCATTAGGTGGCCATTTGATAAAAAAATCACCTAAGGATACCATAAGGTTTAAACCAAGGTAGTGAAGATATATACGTTACAACGACAATTTTTCCTCCCACTTCCATAAAAACACCAATACATGCAACCCTACATAAATCAAAAATTTTTTTAAATTAATCGGTTTGTCTGACGATCATAAAAGCGTGAAATCCAGGCTCACAAACTCACATCAATCCAACTAAATATGTTAGCTCTATCTCTGATATTGAGCACTTTCCAATAAGTACTGAACATATATAATATATATATAATATATATAATAAATTGCATATACACACACACACACACATATATATATATATATATATATATTTATATACATATACTTTTCA
This sequence comes from Acanthosepion lycidas, assembly GCA_963932145.1. Classification (NCBI taxonomy): domain Eukaryota; kingdom Metazoa; phylum Mollusca; class Cephalopoda; order Sepiida; family Sepiidae; genus Acanthosepion; species Acanthosepion lycidas. The sequence goes on from OZ010613.1 coordinate 29,902,809, forward strand.
TATATATATATATATATATATATATATATATATATATATATATATATATATATATATATTAATTTAATCATTATTTCCAGTAACTACCTGCGTGAAATTAATTGTAAAATCCAGGGAAAGCCACCCATGAAATAAATGTAATTGCTTGTATGCTAAATAAGTACTTACATTCATCAAATTGTCTGAGAGGAATCAGACCATCCTATAGAGTGACATGCTATACTATTTAGCCATAGAGGAAGTGCCTGTGTAGCAAAGTCAAATTACTGCTTTTAAACAACAAGGATGAATATTTTCTATGAAAATGTCTCGGACATTCAGGCCAGTAAATGTTGTTAATACTGTTTATTATAAACAAAGCAATTACTTAAATATTTGTATCTATAAAAATAATGTATAAAGAATAAATATATTAAAATAATTGTTGAGCTTAGTCCATTTCATAATATATGTATATATATATATATATATATTTTTTTTTTTTGTATATTTTTCTGAAACAAATTAAAAAAATAACTGATGTTTCACATACGGCTTGCCTACAAGCAGGATTGTTCATAAACATTTTTGATTCTCACCCGTCGAAGTGCAGTTGAAATGCACTGAAACCAAGTTGCATCTTTGTAGTGAGAAAACTGTTTTTTGTTTATATGATAAAATTATTATAAATAATATATATATATATATATATATATATATATATATATATATATATATATATAGATAGATAGATAGATTGATAAAAAACAGAGAGAGAGAGAGAGCAAGAATAAGACAAAGTGAAAAAGCTGTTCAGAGAATGAAGTTTGTCACTTCATGTCAGCCATCTTACGTAGAGAATGAGATAGACAAAAATGGTGAGTAAAGAAAATTCCTCAGAATTTTGAACAAGCTGTAGTAAATATCCTTATAAGATGTCATGGCAAGAAATTTCATTCTATCGCCATATTAAAACTGTTTACATCTTCTAGATTTGAAATTCGTCCCTTCTAAGTAAATCTCTTGTTTTTTCTTCACTTGCTAGTTTGTCTATGGCATTGTGCAACTATTTTTGTTAGTTTGTATACAGCATTGTACTGCTATTGCTTTGTGTTGACCATAGAGAATTATGACATTCAGTCACATTTATTGTTTTTGCTCTGAAGGTCACTAGGTCAAATACTTTAGTTTCAGGGTCACAACCAAAATAGTTTGGGAGACATTGCTGTAAGTGTATAATTAAAGGATACTTATACAATAATACAATAACTGTATTGTTAAAAACTACACAATGCCCTAGAAGGATTTTATTTGAAAACCCGATATGTCATAACAACCCCGCCTCCTCACACAAGCACACAAAACTAAGAGACTAATTCTTTTAATTCTGGATTGTCCCAGGTCCATTTTTTAAAATTACTACTTCCTAAGCCAACAGTTGAAACAGACAAAGACATCAAATACCGAATCAACAAAGCCTGACACGCTTTAAACACTCTGCGGCCAATCTGGAGATCAACATCCCACTAACTTTACAACAAGATCAGGATCTTCAACACCAATGTCAATTCGGTCCTACTTTACGACTCAGAAACCTGGCGGGTAACCAAAACAAACACCCACAAACTTTAGTCATTTACCAACCAATGTCTCAGGAACATCTTAATTATTAGGTTGTTGCAAAAATAATGTCGGTTTTTGACGTTAAAAAAATACGTTAAAACCGACATTATTTTTGCACCAACCTAATATCAGGTGGCCGGAACTCGTCTCCAACGACCAACTGTGTGACAGGACCAGAAAAGACCCAATCGAGTTTGATATCAAGAAGCGGAAATAGGGATGGATTGGCCACACACTCCGCAAACCTGCTTCTAGTGTCACCAGGCAGGCCCTCGACTAGAATCCACAAGGGAACCAAAAAGTGGGTCGGCCAAAACAGACTTGGCACAGATGTGTTGATGCAGAGGTGAAGGCAGTAGTCACATGGGCCGAGCTGAAGATGATTGCCCGGAACCGAGTCCATTGATGAGGTGTTGCTGCGGCCCTATCCTCCGCAAAGAATCAAGAGGCAAGAGAGAACTAGAAATATTGATGGATCAGCCACACACATTCGGCAAGCGTGCTTTTAGCATCACCAGGCAGGTTCTTGACTGGAATCCCCAAGAGAGGGGAAAATTGGGTTTGACCAAAAAAGACATGGTGCAGAAGTGTTGCCGAAGAGGTGAAGTCAGACAGCATGACATGAGATGAGCTGAAGAGGATTGCCTGGAAACCGCGTCTGTTGGAGAGGTGTTGTTGCAGTTGCCACCCTATGTTCCCCAAGGAATCAAGAGGCATAATAATAATAATAAAAATAAAGCCAATATTCGTGAAACAAGTTTGCATCCAAAAGAATTCACCTGAGTGTTACACAATAATTTAGATAAAAAAAAATATTGAGAAATATGTAAATAAAAATAAACGTCATTAAGAATCTGAAAGCGGAAAA
>OZ010613.1:29907778-29910278 GCA_963932145.1 Acanthosepion lycidas
GAAGTGGATACAAGAAAATGGAAGATGATAACTGATGTTGCATTTAAATTTTGGAAGATCAAAGATAGTCTCAACTCAAATCTTTAGTTATTTTGACCAGGATGATACTGGAATAATGGTTGTCTGTCCATAATATATAAAGCTTAACCTTTGTATGTGTGTGTGTGTGTTTTTTTTTTTTTTTTTTTAAGCATTTCACCCCAAGCAAGGTGGGAAGCCACTAGGACACAAGGGGTTACAGAAAATTTAGAGCAAGATCAGATAGGAGTGATAGAAGAAAGGATGAGGGTAGTGGATAGATCAAGGCAACTGGAGATGTCGATTGACATTACACTTGAATAGCTGGAGATTATAGCTCACAGGGAAACAGGAAAAAGGAAGGGAGTTCCACAGGCGAGAGGTGCAAGACATGAAGCTATTAGAGTAGAAGAGACGGCTACATTTAGGATTTTCGACAGTGAAGGTGTGAGAGCGGGATGCCAGCCTCGTATGGCGCTTGAACTCATGACGTCTGGGAACCAGCGAATACAGCTCCTCGGAGCAATTTCCATTAAAGTATTTGTAGAACAGACAGAGGGAGGCGACGGCGCGTCTGTGAGAAAGTGACTGTAGACGAGATGCTAGAACTCAAAAACCTGAAACTTAAATATATAGGGTGCGATGGTTAAATTGTCGCCGTTTTATATTTTTAATTACCCACATGCGTGTTGTTAGTCTTTGATTTTGTCGCCTGCAGAGTATGGAAGGGTCAGTTGGGCACTGTCTGTGAGAAAAAGAGCACAGATGTCCTCAAGGACACATTGTCAAGTGGATAAAGCCATTGGTTAGATTCAGTGACTAGACCCAAAGAGTTGTGAGTTCAATACTAAGCCACAGCAGTGATGAACCAACAACTTAGAGAGCTGAGTTAAAGGGAAATAACTGAAGAGGCAAGGCACGTGGAAGTAGAACAATCTACACTGGTGGATGAAATAAAATGTTCGGTTTGAAATTCCAGTCCCTTGAAGAAAGCTGGAGCATATAATGGCTGAAATGTTGTTAATACGGCAATGACAATTCGCATCACAGTCTGAATAATGTAAATAATGCAAGTAATCATAATACTTCATCTCAGAGATATAGACAGATATTGAAGAATCTTTACAGACCCGATATACCAAAAAATATGGAGACAACTAGAAAAGTCTCAGTAGAAGGTACGTTGTGAATATGGCAATGAAGATGAGGATAACAGTCCGAATAATGTAAATAATGTAAGTAATCATAATACCTCATCTCAGAGATATAGACAGATATTGAAGAATCTTTACAGACCCGATATACCAAAAAATATGGAGACAACTAGAAAAGTCTCAGTAGAAGGTACGTTGTGAATATGGCAATGAAGATGAGGATAACAGTCCGAATAATGTAAATAATGTAAGTAATCATAATACCTCATCTCAGAGATATAGACAGATATTGAAGAATCTTTACAGACCTGATATACCAAACATATGGAGACAACTAGAAAAGTCTCAGTAGAAGCTACGTTGTGAATATGGCAATGAAGATGAGGATAACAGTCCGAATAATGTAAATAAATTAAGTAATCATAATACCTCATCTCAGAGATATAGACAGATATTGAAGAATCTTTACAGACCCGATATACCAAAAAATATGGAGACAACTAGAAAAGTCTCAGTAGAAGGTACGTTGTGAATATGGCAATGAAGATGAGCATAACAGTCCGAATAATGTAAATAATGTAAGTATTCATAATATCTCATCTCAGAGATATAGACAGATATTGAAGAATCGGTACAGACCCGATATACCAAAAATATGGAGACAACTAGAAAAGTCTCAGTACAAACTACATTGTAAATATGGCAATGAAGATGAGGATAACAGTCTGAATAATGTAAATAATGTAAGTAATCATAATACCTCATCTCAGAGATATAGACAGATATTGATTGGTTTGTTATGTTTTCCTGTTTTGTCTAGCAAGCCATCAGGAGAGTGTCAGTGAAAGCTGAGTAAGAATCATTGTTCTCAGGTAGAACAAATATTATGTGTTCAAGTCCATGGGCAAAAGAATCTGAGAAACGTAAATGTAGGCAGATGACAAACTAAACAAGAAATATAGTCAAGCAAAAAATCCTTCACTGATGATGGCGCATATTTGTGTGAAATTTTTTGAATATTTCACCCTGAGAACAGAACCATTTAAAACATGGACTATGACTTCGATATGTTGACAAACACTTTTATATGCTGGTTCCACTGGGAAAATTTACAAGCACAATTAGACCATGTAATGTCTCACTCCCAATAAAAATTCGTTGTAGAAAAATAACGTAATAGAGAACTTTTTTCTTTAATCTCCTAAGCTTTTCTACTGAATTTGGAACTGAAACAGTCACATGAAACAAAAGACAAATATTATAAGTAGTTGGATTAGATTAGTTAATTTAATGACATATCAACACTTGTTTGGGTCATTTGAATTTCA
>OZ010613.1:29915278-30007778 GCA_963932145.1 Acanthosepion lycidas
AATTTAGCGCTTCAAACTTGAGACCCAGTATATATTTTTTTATTTATTTTTTATATTAATATATATTTCTTAGCTCTGTCTAAACACATTGAGCACTACTTTGTTTACTTTATTAAATTGAGTAAATTGTTATTCGCTTCCCTGTAAATGTACGCTAACTTACGTATATATGGCTGCTAATATCTAGTTATTTCATTTACCCATTATACCAATATATATATATATATATATATATATATATATATATATGTATATATATATATATATATATATATATATATATATATATATATATATATATATATATATGTATATATATATATATATATATATATGTATATATATATATATATATGCATATATATATATATATATATATATATATATATATATATATATAAATATATATATATATATATATATATATATATATATATGCATATATATATATATATATATATATATGTATATATATGTATATATATATATATATATTTAAATATGTATACATATAAGCATAAATATATATATATATATATATATGTATATATATATATATGTATATATATATATATATATTTAAATGTGTATACATATAAGCATAAATATATATATATACATATATATATATATACATATATATATATATCTACATGCACATATATATACATATACATACATATATATATATATATATACATATATATATACACATACATGTATACATATATATGCACGTACATGCATACACACATGAATATATATATATACATATATATACATACATATATATATATATATATATACATATATACACATATACATATATATATATATATATATATATATATACATATAAATACACATACATTCAAACATATATATGCACATACATACCTGCATACACACACACACACATATATAAACACATATTGAATATATATATATATATATATATATATATATATATATATATATATATATATATATATACAAACACACGTACACACACACACATATATATATACACATATTAAATATATATACATACACACGTACACACACACACACATATATATATTAATAATTAAAAATAATCTAATGCTTGGTGTGCAACTTAAGTTTTGCTGGTTACCCAACTCGTCAGGCATAAGATATGTGTATTTATCAATATATAACAACATTGAGCACTATAATATCTACACGTCTGGTCAACATTTGCTTACCACTGTATGCCCGCCAGCATGCCTGTATGTGGTTACTAATATATAGTTATTTAGTTTACCTAACTTTATAGTCCCACCCCATACACACACATAAATATATATATATATATATATATATATATATATATATATATATATATATATATATATATATATATGCATATGTATGTACATATATATATATATATATATATATATATATATATATATAGGGGAGAGATCATAATTGTTCCAGTGAGAGAAATGTGTATATTTTAAAAAAATGCAGTTCAGGAAAAACATTTGATTCACTACCATGCAAAAAATTCATTTTTGTAATATGTGGAAACATCTACACTTTGCCTGAAGAAGGTTGCGAAACCAGAAACTCCTGTAGCAGGATTATGGTAAATAGGGTAAAATATATATTTTAAAATACAAAAAATCCACATTTCAGCCAAAGATGTTTAGGCATATCTTCTTTATAGCGAGACTCTTCACATAGCGAATTGAGTCACTGTCGGACACTGGGCGTGTTTATAAAAAAAAAATACGCTAAAAATCTACCTACATCCCTGCCGACGGCTTAGTGGTAGAATCTCCGATTGACACCAATTCAGTCGGGTTTCGATCATAGCTAGAGGCAACCGGATGTCTATCACACTGATGAGCTGTGAAACAGCGAAACAGTCTGTCTGTGGATGACGTTATATTGGCTCCTGAAATAAAAATTAATTCCAGTTGAGCTCTCTAGGGAGTAGGTATGGGTTTGTAAACAGTGATAGTATAGCTAATATAGCGAGACTCTTCGCAAAGCGAATTGAGTCACTGTCGGTCACTGGGCGTGTTTCTAAAAAAAAAAAATACGCTAAAAATCCACCTGCATCCCTGCTGTGCGCCGACGGCTTAGTGGTAGAATATCTGATTGACACCAATTCAGTCGGGTTTCGATCATAGCTAGAGGCAACAGGACGTCTAGCCACACTGATGAGCTGCGAAACAGTCTGTCTGTTGATGACGCTATATATATATATAATATGAATGAAAACAGTAAGTTTTGCTTTTTTCTTTATTCATATATATGTATGTGTGTGTGTGTGTGTGTGTGTATCTGTGTGTGATACAACATTTTTATTATGTCAAACCTTATCGTTAGTGGATACGCGAATTTGAAATAGACGTCCCGTTTTTATTTTAAACATTGTGTATTACATCTATTGTCCTGCATACTTGAGAACTCTTAATACAGAAAATATGCTCTCCGGCAGTGATTCGCACCTCTGTTCTCCCTTTGTAAGAAAAACCATTATTTTATCTGGTGCGCGCTATCTCCTGACGAGTGAACCAAGCGATTACAAAGAGGTTTGCCTACGAATCCTTGGATTCGAGATGCTGAATATAACATCGAGCTAAATGGCAAGTTTTATATTTGTATTAATCATCCATTCATGCATGCATATATATCTATATCTATCTCTGTCTATCTATCTTTTTACTTTTATTAACAATCCTGCTATGTTTCGACACTGTTTCTTACTCACAAAATCTTTCAACACTAATACCGCCCCACCCCTTGTCCTTTTTCCTCTATATTCAACATCTCACTCCCCTTCCACCCACCACCAATCATAATTTTTAAATCTAAGGTTAGTTTCACATAAAGTTTCGCACAGCGAGAAATCAAACAGGGAACGGATTTTTTTCGAACAATTCCCTCTACAAGCGGAATCTACCCAGACTCAAGAACAAATGTTGGATAGTCATCACTGTTCCTCTGTTTATTTCTCGCATGGGCTGATGAAGAACCCAGGCGTGTTCGAAAATTCCGAACTTGGAACCTCAATCTCCGTGCTTCATTCTGATTGCATTGGTATACTTTCGTTTGACTTTGTTTTATTGACCAATTTATCTACTCTATCTATCTATCTATCTATCTATCTATCTATCTATCTATATATATATATATATATATATATATATATATATATATATATATATATATGCGTATTTAGGCAGCAATCCTTCTTTCATGCACATTTCATTGAATACGACAGACAGGGTGCTTTGATTTAGTTTTTTATGCAATAAATCTAACAATCTGTTAAATAAGGAATAGTTCGTTGCATGTATGTATTTATATAACGTTTTCATTTTTCAAAACACGGTCAAGTTATTGTGTCCATGTTCATAGTTGATATTATTAAGTGTTTTTTTTTCTTTGCTTTTATTAATAAGGCTTCCATTAATTTTAACCTTTTTCGCATGTAAATGATGCTATTTTTTGTGTTGTCAACATTATGTTACGAATAGTGTCCGGTAGGTCTCCATGAATATTTAAATGAGATCTTATTGAGCTATGATCAGAAAGCTGTAGAGGGAGTCTGCGTGTCAAACATGTTGTAGTGTGGCCTATATAATTATTTGCGAATTTTGATTGATCAGGAATACAATTCCTTAATGGGCATTTAAATTCGTAAATAATATTTGCCCTATTTAATTTTGTTCTAAGAGGTGAATTATTATTTTTAACTATAAGGATAGAGGTTTTAAATTTTTATTTCTTATTTAACAGTTAAAATATTTAATCCTTGAAAATGGTTAAATGTATAGCCGAAAGCGCTCGGATTAAAAGAACATTCGGACAGTTTTTATATAATTTATCATCTGCATGAGAAATTGTGTAAAAAAAAAGAAATCAAAGCACCTCGTCTGCTGTATTCAATGAAATGTGCATATATATATATATATATATATATATATATATATATATATATATATATATATATATATATGAAAATTTCTCAGCGTTAACCAGTAGAAAAGACAATATCTTTAAATATAAATGACAATAGGAAAACTGTAGTAGTTGCCTACGCGTTTCGTTTTGGACTTTTTCAAGGAAAAAAACGAAATGAATTTATTTAAACAAAGAAATACGTGAATTACTGTCACGTGTGGATATATATATATATATATATATATATATATATATATATATATATATATATATATAGTGTGTGTGTCTGTTGGAGAGAGAGAGAGAAAGAGAGAGTGAGAGAGGAGGAGGCACGGTGGAGTAATGGATAGCGGCTTGGGTTGAGGTATTCCAGTCGTATCCATTACATTCACTTACGTGCTAATAACCTTGGGAAAGGTGTTAATCCTCTTCTGCTCCCTGCAGATACGGTTAAATAGCAGGACAGAGTGGGTTCTATAGCATTGGGTGGAATCTGGTCTAGGAGAAGGACAACTCTGAATTCAAAAGGCCCTTCAAAAAGTGTGGCCTCCAGCACTATAATCAAATCTCTTGTGCTGTTTCCTAGGAAGTGATCTGCTTGACACTCATTTAGAATTCGACCGGAGAGTCGAGTACACACACACACACTACACACACACACACACACATATATATATATATATATACATTCATGTATGTGTGTGTGTGTGTTTTAAACGCAATACATATATTCTTGCCTCGTACTGATGTATCTGGTACACACAGGCACACATAGATTCATGCATGCTGATACGCATATACACACGCACATATATCTATACTCACGCGAGCACACACAGAAGTACATACACAAGCACACACACAAACTTCCACATACACATATATACATGCAGACAAATATATATATATATATATATATATATATATATATATATGTGTGTGTGTGTGTGTGTGTGAGTGTGTGTGTGTGTGTGTGTGTATATACAAACATATACACAATAATAGATTGCACGCACACCCATTCACATAGCGATGCACTCAAATGCGCCCGTAGACGCCCTTATTCACGCGCACAGTTCGACAATGTATATATTGAGATTTAATTTATGCTTTATCTTTGCTTTGTATTTTGTTGAATGTCTGGACAAGCTGCTGGGTTAGTGATGTTCATTAATTATTTAAGAAAGAAAAGAACACTTTCATTCCAATTAAAATAATTCATTTGAACCCTTCTACTTATATTCATAAAATTAATTTTTATGAAATTGCGTCAAACTTACAAATGTTTGTTTGAGAGTACAAAGGATGTCTCAGTCGATAGATATGTTGTTAAAATCATTTGAGTTAAACGATGGGGATTATCATATATATATATATATATATATATATATATATAGGGTGATTGAAAAGTTACTCCCCATTTTAAAATACTTATAATTTATTTACTGACTATAATTTTTACAAGAAATATGAGAGGAAAGCGTTTAGCATGAAGTTTTAGTTAAAATTCAATATGGGCACCGTATTTTGCTATCAGCTTCTCGAGCTGGCAGGAATCAGGTCAACTGATTTCACAAGGAACTATTGTGGTACGAAAGGCATAACTTCTAGTATACGCATTTTAAATTCTTCTAAAATCTTGGTTTGGCATAATAGACTTTCTCCTTTAACCAACCCCAAAGAAAAATGTCATAAGGTGTTAAGTCAGGTCACCTGGCTGGCCACTCATACATAAAATATGGAGTTATTTCTTTTCAATCGCCCTTTGCGTTTGTATATATATATATATATATATATATATATATATATAAGGATATTTTTTATGTTTATACATTCTTTTTAGAGATACAAATATTTAAGTAAATGCTCTGTTTATAATAAACAGTATTAACAACATTTACCGGCGTAAATGTCCGAGAAATATTCATAGAAAATATGCGTCCTCCGACTGGAATCGAAACTGTATCCTATACGGAACCGTCATATAGCTTGACGTGCTTTTACCGATACCGCCACAGAGGAGCGTTCGGCTTCGATTTTACTGCTTTTAAACTACAATCTTCCATGATTCACTCGCGTACATTCATATCTGCTCAATGTGTATCCAATAGTGGTCTGGGCATAGAGGAAACCTCGTTAATTGTATTTTTTTTTACCTCCACAGATTAAACATGGTTTTATTGAAAGAAGAAAGAACTGACTTCTTTTTGGGGGGTAAGGTAAAAGAGACGGTGTACTCAATGAGAACAACAGAGGCAACACACTTGATTGAACTCATAAAGGGTGAATGTGCTGACGTTGAAGGCAATATGGAGTCATTGCAAAGATTTCACGCGAATTTTGCAAAGCGAATACAGCTTTACATCAGAAATAATGGAAATCATATTGAAGATGTTTTTTTTGTTTTTTTTTATGTCAAAATTCCAATTCAATAATTTGTTGAAAATGTAATTTCTTGAAAATATGCATTTTTGCTTATGAGTCCAAACTTTAGGGACATCTTGTATATATTAATCATTTCACCCCAATCAAGGTGATAAATGTACTAAAACGCAGGGGGGTTATTTGTTGTGAGAGAATATGAAAAAAATAAATGATTATTAAGGAGAGTGTACGACAAAGGAATAGAAATTAATAACGCCGAAGATAACAATTGACATTACATTTAAAATTTTGGAGACTAGAAAGCAAGGAACCGAAAGAGAGTTCCACAAGCGAGAAGTGCGATAGAAGAAACTGTTAGCATAGGACTTACGGTGAAATCTAGCTAATTCAACTGTAAAAATGATGAAACCTTGTCAGCAATCTAGTAGTACGTTTAGATTTTTAAAATCTGGTTCAGTCAGTCATGCCATGAGTGAGACCAGTTGCCTATAGATTCCGGTTTGTCCGGCTATTTAACTATATATGGTGTGGGGAGAAGAACAGGATTCATACGTTTCCCAAGTGTATTAGCTCGTCAGTCAGTGAGTTACGTGCCATGCGTGATACACGCTTAGGCGATGATGTATCTTTCGATACATGACTGACGAGGCAGATTTTTTTTCCCGCAGTCGGTTGCAATTTCTTTCTGCGGTAAACCAGTTGCCATCCAAGGCTATAGAACCCGGTCATATTGCAAATTTACCCATAGCTAGTTGAAGAAGAAGAAGAAGGATTTATACCATTCCCAAGTGTATTAGCTCGTCAGTCAGTGAGTTACGTGCCATGCGTGATACACGCTTAGGCGATGATGTATCTTTCGATACATGACTGACGAGGCAGATTTTTTTTCCCGCAGTCGGTTGCAATTTCTTTCTGCGGTAAACCAGTTGCCATCCAAGGCTATAGAACCCGGTCATACTGCAAATTTACCCATAGCTAGTTGAAGAAGAAGAAGCATTTATACCATTCCCAAGTGTATTAGCTCGTCAGTCAGTGAGTTACGTGCCATGCGTGATACACGCTTAGGCGATGATGTATCTTTCGATACATGACTGACGAGGCAGATTTTCTTTCCCGCAGTCGGTTGCAATTTCTTTCTGCGGTAAACCAGTTGCCATCCAAGGCTATAGAACCCGGTCATACTGCAAATTTACCCATAGCTAGTTGAATAATAATAAGAAGGATTTATACCATTCCCAAGTGTATTAGCTCGTCAGTCAGTGAGTTACGTGCCATGCGTGATACACGCTTAGGCGATGATGTATCTTTCGATACATGACTGACGAGGCAGATTTTTTTCCCTGCAGTAGTTTCCCATTTTTTTCTGCGGTATATCAGTTGCCTTCCAAGGCTATAGAACAAGGTCTGCCCTGCTATTTACCCAAGAGTATTAGCTCGTGTCAATGTAATGGATTCGACTGGAATTCGAACTCGACTCTTTGATTCCTTAATCCCAGCCGCTGTCCATTACTTTACTATACCTCCTCTAAGGTCTGGGTATTATAGCGAAATGCTCGCCAGAACATTTATCATGAAAGCATTTATAGAAAAATCACAGAGAAGCAATTTTACGGCGGTGGGAATGTGACTGAAGCAGAGATGTCAGATCAGGACCAATAATATTGCAGATCCGTCTTTGGATTTTATCAAGAATCTCTAAATACATAACAGAAGCACCAGATATGGGTGTGCTCGCGCCCGAACTCCGAATCGCTCACACATATAATTTGATTATAACGGTAAAGGCATGTGTACAACCAGCAACCTTTTTTCGAAAAACACAAAATTCACAATGCCTCACGAAGCCACCATCTTCAAGTTTCAATTCCGAGTTTTATTTCCCCCGGAATGGTTAACACCCGAAAGCAATGTCGTGCTATTTAACCCCTAGCTGCGGGGGGAAGATAGATTCATGACCTTTTCAAGGGAATTGGTGCGGAAGGGAACGAAACAGAATCGACCGGAATTTGAACTCGGCTTGGCGATTCCACTTTCCACATCATTCAATTGCGCGCACGCGGGAACGCGCGCGCGCGCACACACACACACACACACACACACACACGAAGATACGCACTCACACACAGACACACTCACACACATACACTCACACACACACGAAGATACGCACTCATACACACACATACACACACACATACCCACACGTTTCACTTTATACCTGTAAAATCCGTAAAATAAGGTTTTCAATATGCGTTGCCTTTTACACTGTTAAAAAAAAAAGAGCTTTTGTTGTGCATGAATTACGTTTGACAAACTAAGCAATAAACATATTTGATGAGGACGCTGATGATGACGACAATGATGATGATGGCGAGAAGGGTGGTGATAACTACAAGATGATGATGATGACGACGATGATGATGGCGACAATGATGGTGATGACAGTGATGCTGCTGCCGATAAGAATGGCGACATTGGTGATGATAACTACAAAATGATGATGACGACGACGACAATGAGGGTGATGACAGTGATGATGATGATTGCGAGGTTGGTGATGATAATTACAAGATAATGATGATGATGACGACGATGATGATGGCGACAATGATGGTGATGACAGTGATGCTGCTGCTGATAAGAATGGCGACATTGGTGATGATAACTACAAAATGATGATGATGACGACGACAATGAGGGTGATGACAGTGATGATGATGATTGCGAGGTTGGTGATGATAATTACAAGATAATGATGATGATGACGACGATGATGATGGCGACAATGATGGTGATGACAGTGATGATGCTGCTGATAAGAATGGCGACATTGGTGATGCTGATAATAATGACGATAACGACGATGATAACGACAAAGATGATGACGCCGCTGATGATGTTTAAGATAGTGAGGATGATGCTGCTGATGATAATCATTTTGATGATGATGATGGCGACAACGACGATCACCGCTACGATGATGCTGTCGATTATGATGGCCAAGATTTATTTTTTTTTATATCACAACAATCATAATAACGACAAAGACGATGGCGATAATGTTGATGATAATGACGATAACAACGATGATAACGACAATGATGATGACGCTGCTGATGATGATAACGACAGTGAAGATGCTATTGCTGCTGCTGCTTCTGATTTTGATGATGATGATGGCGGGAACGACGATGGCAGCTACGATGGTGCTGGAGATTATGATGGCTAAGATTTTAGCCACAATGATGATGATAACGATAAAGATGATGATGATGATGAAGGGGTGGAGAAGATGAGGAGTAGTTAGTGGGGGGACGTTGTAAATGGAATTTTTATATTAAATTAAAAGAAAACTGTTTTAAAAGATGTTATGGCTCCCGTCTTCCCGCTCTTTTATTTTTGCAGTGTATTTGTTGTGGTTGAAATAAAATTAATTATACATTTATAATATGGATTATCATCGGGGGAAAAAGAAGCAAAAAAAAAAAAAATGATTACTTTTTTTTTCAACAGTTAAGAAATCTCTAAACAGCAACAAGAACGGATTATTATGAAGATAATGCTTTTTATAAACTTTTTTTGTTATGATACCGGTTTATACATACATACATACATACATACATACATATACATAGATACATACATATATATATATATATATAAAGGATGACCGTAAACATTAGCCTTGAAATGGATACCCTACCCAACCTTAGCAAAACCTCTCAAAGGATGATGAATCTACTGATAAGAATTAACTCCCTGACCACTTAAAGAATGAAAATAGTATAGCCACTCCCACAATAACAAATTCTGTAAAAATACACGTAAACCGAGAGATAGCTTATTCCTAAAATTTCGCTTGAAGATGAAACGTGACTAAACACCTCAATCCAACTTAATTTTATTAATTATTTGGATGATTTCGGCTCACGTTTTTGAAACATGAGAACTCTTATGTAGCGAAGGAATCATATTTTTAAACAAAAAATATTATTATAATATAAGCTCTACTTCTGTATGGAGCACTGTTTTTTAAAAATAAAAACAAAAATACTAAGGAACCCCGGATTATGCACCCAACGTGTTCTTTTCTATTTTCTGCATACCTGCACAAGGATACATATATATATATATATATATATATATATATATATATATATATATATATATATTCTCAAGGGCATAAAAAAACATCCAATGTCAAAAAAATAAAAATGAAAAAAGTAAACGAAAGAGAAATACAAGAGATATTAAAAATAATTTTTTCTTTTTTAACATTTCTCGACTTTTTCCTACTTCTTTATTCTTTGTACCTTTTTGGGGCCAGATTTTTTTTTCTACATAAAATGTGTTTCTGGCATTGCGTTTAAATCATACATCATATTTTTCTCTTTAATATCTCCTTCATTCTTTTTTTTTTTTTTTTTTTTTTTATTCTGCCACTTTTTATTTGAGGCCAGAGATATTTTTACCTAAAGCTATAGTTTTCATCCATGTTTTGTATTGTATACTACGCTTAATTATTCCTATGCACTCCCGTCTCCCTTGTGTTTAGAAAAAGGAACCATTCCTGAATCGCTTTTGTTTTCTTTTTTTTTTTACAGCGTTCACTCACTTTTCAACCTGTTCATTTTCTCGCTTGAATTTGGTCTTTCTGTTTCCCCCAAGATCAGAAGTCAAAATATTCTTCCATTTTGTTTTCGTTCATAGTTTTTTTTTGTTTTTTCCCATCTATTCTCCATTACCTTTTCCTGGCCTAACGGCATTAATTTTTTTCTTTCTTCTTCTCTCACTCTCTCGATTGTTTTGAAAGAAGGCTTCCAAATGATTTCTCTTCAAAACCAACGAATTTCGAGTTCTTTTTTTTTTCCTTCTACCCAACCCCGCAAAATTAAGAAAAGAAGAAGAAGAAAAAACCTACATACTTCCTTTTTATTCATTGAGGAACAAAACAGTGTGTAAACGAGAATTTTGTACTGAAGTATTTGAAAGAATTTATAACATTTTTTCTTGCTTCATTTTTTTTTTTTTTTTAATTTCGCAACAGTAGAAATTCCTGATTTTTCAATATTAAATATTTTCAAGAATTCTATTTTTTTTCCTTATTTTTTTCCCGTTCTCTTTTCTCAATTAGATCTCAGTCCTTGCATGTGAATTCAGAAGGGAACAGGATGAAAGTCTTCCTGGTTCGGAATAATAATAATAATAATAATAATAATAATAATAATAATAATAATAATAATAATAATAATGATGATGATAATGATGATGATGATGATAATAATAATAATAATAATAATAATAATAATAATAAGAAGAAGAAGAAGAAGAAGAAGAAGAAAACAGTATTGAAGAGACTATCTTTTCCTTCTCTTAAATCGCGTTCTTCTCTAAGTGCTGTAAAATATTGGAAGAGTCGATCATTTTGCTTGTTTAATAATAATAATAATAATATAAAGGAGAAGAAAGTTCAGAAGAAGAAGAAGAAGAAGAAGAAGAAGAAGAAGATCATCAACAACAACAACAAGGATGAGAAGAGGAGGATAGAAATGAAAAAAGAAGAGAAATGAGAAGAAGAAGATGAAGAAGAAGAAGAAGAAGAAGATCAACAACAGCGAGGATGAGAAGAGGAGGATGGAAATGAAAAGAAAGAAGAGAGATGAGAAGAAGAAGAAGAAGAAGAAGAAGAAGAAGAAGAAGAAGAAGAAGAAGAAGGCCAACAATAAAGAGGATGAGAAGAGGAGGATGGAAATGAAAAGAGAGATGAGAAGAGGACGAATAGAAGAAGAAGAAGAAGGAGGAGGAGAAGAAGAAGGGAAGAGAAAAGAGGAAAGATAACAAGAGGAGCAGGGAGATGGGAAAAAGAAGAAGAAGAAAAAGAAAGATGAGAAGAAGGAATATTGTAAGAGGAGAAGGAAAATGAGAAAAAAGAAGAAGAAAGATAAGACGAGGACGACGATGAGAAGTAGAAAAAATGAGAAGAAAGAAGAAAAAAGAAAAATGTTGATGCGAAGAGAAGGAGAAGAAGAGGAAAAGAAAAAGGAAAAAAAAGATAAGAAGAAAAAGGAGTAAAAGATGAGAAGAGGAAAGATAAGAAGAGCGCAAGGGAAATGAGAAAAAGAAGAAAAAATACGAGAAGTAGAAGAAAAAAAAGTATTATGGTAGGAGAAGGAGGGAAACGAGAAAAAGAAAAAGAAAGAAGCGAAGACGAAAAAGAATGATGAGAAGAGGATAAAGAAGATGACAACAACAAGAAAGGAGATGAGAAGAAGAAGAAGAAGAAGAAGAAGAAGAAGTAAAAGAAGAAAGATTAGAAGAAGAGGACGACGATGAAACGTAGAAAAAATGAGAAGAAATACGAAAATAAGAAAAATATTGAAGAAAGAAGAAGAAGAAGAAGAAGAAGAAGAAGAAAGAGGAAAAAAAGATGAGAAGAGGATGGAGATGAGAAAAAGAAGAAGAAAGATGAGAAGAATACGAAGAAAAAGAAGATTGTGAAGAAAATGAGAAAAAGAAAAAAGATGAAAAGAGGACGAAGAAGAAGAAGAAGAAGAAGAAGAAGAAGAAGAAGAAGAAGAAGAAAAAAAAAGACGAGAAAAAGACGAAGAAAGATGAGAAAAAGATGAAGAAAGTTGAAAAGAAGAGGACGATGATGAGAAGAAGAAAGTTGAGAAGAAAGATGAAAAGAAGTAGAAGAAAAAAGAAGAAAAGGTAGAAGAATGATGGAAAAAAAGAGGAAAAATGAGGATGAGTGTGGGAGGAGATGAAGAAGAAGAAAAAGAAGAAATTCCCAAAGAAATATTTTTTTTTCTCCAGCTTCACTGTAGACCCGGAGAATGGAATTATTTTAAGAACTGGGTTTACATAGTTTTTAGTTTCAACCGTTCCCTCTCTCTCCCTCCCCCTCTCCCCCCTCCCTCTCTCTCACACACACACACACACACACACACACACACACACACACACACACACACACACACACACACACACACAGAGCCCTCTCCCTCCCTTTCCTTGCTTCCTGTTTAGTTATCCACTTTACTTTTTAACTTCTTCTTCATCAATTACAGTAAAAGTTCTGGCTTTATTTCATTTTCCAAAATGGGCGAATATTTTTGAACCAAGGATCGGGCCGAGAAGAATTCTTTTTGGCGTTGCAACATGTCTTTTTAAATAATAAACAAAAAAAAATGAAAAGCTCTCTGTTCGACTTCTTATGCACAACAATGGCACCATAAAAAAAAAAAATTCTTGGATTTCTTATTAGCTATTTTTGAAGAGGTTTTTAAAATAATCTTCTAATGTACCAACTCAACTAATAATAAACAACCCCCTAACCTCTGGATAAAAATACAGTGTAAGAGAACAAAATAAAAGAAAATTTTAATGTTTTTTATTTGATCTCGACAAAATAAATAAATAAATAAATATAGATAAAAATAAAACTTTTTTTTTTTTAGTTCCAAACACCCCAATGGCCAAAGTAGCTAAATCTATGTCTGTGGTTCATCGCCCTTTCGTCAAGAACTAAAAGGGGGTTATTAGCATCAATTACGCCAGTCACGAAGTCAAGCCAACATCTCATGACTTGCAGACAAAATATACACAATATCTATAGTTTTTTTTCTTCGATAATCCCAAAAGAAGAATAAAAAACAAAAAACAAAAAAATAAAACCCCCAAAAAAACATAAATTTGTAAAGTAAACCATATTGTACAACCGAGTCCCTTTTTGTTTCTTGAATGGCGTCAAAACAACAAACAACCGTTAAAAAAATACGTTAAATAAAAAAAAGAAAAAAAGTTTTCTTTTGTTTGTTGTTGATCAATTTTAAAATATTTTTTCAATTGGATCGCATCTTTAAAAGCTTTTTTGTATTTTCATTTTTTATATTTCTATAAAGAAAAGAAAAAAGAAAAAGAAAAAAAAAGTGGGAAAAAAAACAAAAACAAAACTTGTCTAACCAAATGAGAGAATGTAAAAAAATTGGAGACATTTTCCACTTTTCAAATCTTTATTTCACAGTAAAGAAAGGATGTACAGTTTGCTGAATTCTTGATTTTTTTTCGTTTATATATATATATATATATATATATATATATATATATATATATATATATATAGTAAATGTGCCCCATATAAGTTTGTGCTTAAAATAAATAATATTGCCCCAGCAACGGAAGTTTCAGCATTTAAACAAGGATCGCAGGATTTTTAAAATAAAATTGCAATACGGATCTAGACTGACGACCCCTGTTTATAAACTTTAATGTGAAATTTAAATAGCCACACACACACACATACATATATATATATATATATATATATATATATATATATATATATATATATATATATATATATATATATATATATATAGGCTGGTGCAAAAATAATGTCGTTTTCTCACATCACATGTGAGAAAACGACATTATTTTTGCACCAACCTAATATATATATACATATATATATATTATAATTTTGCTTTTATTTATTTATTTTAAGCAAATACTAAATGATTAAAAATAAATCGTAGTCAACAAAAGCAAAAAGCATTTTTTCCTTTTCATAGAAGGAACCTACACTGACGAACCCTGTTTATAAGATGAAATTTGAATAGCCACAATGATATATTTTTTGATAAGTTTGCTTTTATTTATTTATTTTAAGCAAACACTATTAATGAGTAAAAAAAAGTCGTAGTCAGCAAGAGCAAAGTAAACGCATTTTTTTCTTTTCAAAGAAGGAACCCCCAAAAATCTGTTTCTAAAATAAAGAGAAAAAAAATCATTTCTTTTCTACTGACGTGACCACGGCGCTAATTCGCCCTGAACGTTTACAAATCTAAGTTTTTCTTTACTATTTCTCATCATCATCATCATAATAATAATAATAATAATAATAATAATAATAATAATAATAATATGTACGGTTCTTCAAGAAGGAGTCCAGTCGTATAAAAAGTGTGATGATGGCAAAACAAACGAGAGTTGTTTTCTATTTATTTTCTAGTCTGCGCACCAAACTGCTATGTGTGACGGAGCTGACCAACTTACTAAGATACATGTATGCTTGTTGCTAGTCGGTGCGTGCGAAGCGTGACACACTCTCACACTCACGCACACGCTCTCACACACACACGCTCACACACTCACCCCTCTCTCTCTCTACTCCTTTATTCAGGCCAACCAACGTCAGTTCGTTAACTTTAAAGTAAGAAAAATTAGCAACACACTCTATCGCTCGAAGTGTGGAAGAACGGGAATGAAGCTATCTGCCATGATCGAATGTTTAGTCTTTTTGACACGACCATCAATAGGTCTTCTTAAAATTATGAGAAATCTTTATTGAGTTCATTTTTTTACCCGTGAGAAATAAGAAAAAAGCTTTCGCTGAAAAGAATGCGACTTAAAAAAAACAAAAAAAAAAAAAAAAAAACCCGAAAAAAACAGTGTTTTGCTTTGTTTATTTAACTTGATTGCACTAAAAACGCTGCGTGTTGAAAATACAAAAAACTTAAACGAATTTACTGTTGAGCCTGAATTAAATTTTAAATATAAAAAAAAGTATTAAAAATTATGAATTAAAAAAAATATTAAAAAAGAAGCCTAAACATTTTAAACAAGCTACCACCAAGTATTTAAATAAAAATCATAGTAAAAATCTGGTCAAATTAAGAGTTTTAAAAAAGGAAATAGATTTTTTTTTGTAATCTTACTTCAAGTTTAGAGGGAAGCGAATACTATGCTTAGTGAAAAGAAAACTTTATTTTTTATATAATCGAAATCGAAGCAACTTTGATTTTAAAGAAATACCGACAACTTTTGTCTGTTTTTAATATTTTTATTATTTTTCTAATGTTCGACTAAGGTGTTGTGAGATTCTTTTTAGTGTAGTTATAGTGTTGTGTATTGTGATCAAAATTATTCGAAAATTGGAAAAGATACGATATATATTATATATATATATATATATATATATATATATATATATATATATATAGAGAGAGAGAGAGAGAGAGAGATTTTCGGGTTTTTTGAAATTTCAAATCAAACTTGTTTGGAAAAAATTAAATACTTCCTGCTAAGCTTAAATATCAGTTAAGTTATGTGCCATGCGTGATACGCACTTAGGCGATCATGTATCTTTCGATACATGACTGACGAGGCAGATTTTTTTTTCTCGCAGGAGGTTGCCATTTCTTTCTGCGGTAGACCAGTTGCCATCCAAGGCTATAGAACCGGGTCTGTCCTGCTATTTAAGTTAAACCACAGCCTCAGAAAACGAAGAAGAGGAGGATTCATACCTTTCCTAAGGGTATATTAGGCTATTACTAGCACGTAAGTGAATGTAAATGGATCCGACTGGAATTCGAACTCGGCTCTCCGATTCTTCAATCCGAGCCGCTATCCGTTACTCCAGCGTGAAATCAAAACACACGCACACACACACGCGAACACACACACACACACACACACACATACACACACACTTAAAGCAGTAGTGAGTGGTGAGAAAGAGACCATAATATACTTCGAACAGCATTCACTGTGTGGTATTTTGCTATTTTATACGTTATATATATATATATATATATATATATATATATATATATATATATATATATATATATATATATATATATATATAAAACTATGTGGATGTGTGTGTTATATGCGCGTGTGACCGTGTGTGCAATAAAATGACTGACATGAAATATTTGAACGCAACCTGTAAGATAGAATTTCTGAAAACAGTTTGATAGACAAAAAGAGCGAAATATATGAATAGTAGAAAAAAAAAAACCTGTGTCAAGACTCAAGAGTTTTGTTTTTTCCTTCTTCTTTTTTTCGCATGGTGATATAAAGTTAAAAAAAAACTGAATTTAAAATGAAGAATTCACCTCTTTTAAATTAGTTTTTTTTTATTTAATAATCGGAAGTAAAATAAGTCAAAAAACTACTACATTCACCCGGTATAATAAAAAGAGTAAGCAATAAGAAAGAAAGAAAGAAAGAAAACACGAAGAAAGAAAGAGAGAAAGAAAGAAAGAAAAAAGAAAGATAGAAAACAGGAAGAAAGAAAGAAAGAAAGAAAAGAAAAAAGAATGAAAGAAAAAAATGAAAGAAAGAAAACAGGAAGAAAGAAAGAGAGAAAGAAAGAAAACAGGAAGAAAGAAAGAGAGAAAGAAAACAGGAAGAAAGAAAGAAAAAAGAAAGAAAAAAGAACAAAGAAAGAAAGGAAAAAAGAAAGAAAGAAAACAGGAAGAAAGAAAGAAAAAAAGAAAAAAAGGAAGAAAGAAAGATAGGAAAAAAGAAAGAAGAATGTAAGAAAGAAAAAAGAAAGAAAGAAACGAAAGAGAAGATAATCGTGAGAGCTGATTATTGCAAATAAAAATAAATGAATAAATAAATAAAAAGATTTTTTTTTTTGCGGGAGGGGGGGGTGAATATTTACACAAATATGGAGCAATTGATTCGGACGTGAAAAAAGGAAAGAAAACAAAGAAAGAAACTAACAAACGAATGTGGACCTTTCGTATTATGAAGGTTGAATAAAAAAGAAAAAAAAAACTGGCATTACTTTTTCTTTATATATATATATATATATATATATATATATGTTCGTCCTCTACACAATTTTACACGCATACTGACAGTGACAATTAATTGCCTTCAGAGAACACAACTTGACAATAGGCACTTACTCTCACTCACATGACGCACGCACACGCAAATTACCGTGCTCAAACGTAAACATTCGCAGTCAAAAGTAAAAACGTATTTACACACACACACGCACACGCACGCACACACACACACACACACACACAAATAACACTGGTCCATTTTCTCATTCTAAGTAAAATCACATATGTATGCATACACCTCAATTATCGTATTTTTTCCTTTCTTTAAAATTTTATTTGCAATGGAAACTATGCAATTAATTTAACTTATATACACATATGCCAATATCAGAGATATGTTTTAAAAAGAAAAATATTTACAGACGGAATTGACGTATTCACTGGCTCATACACACGAAACACTGTTTTTTTTTTTTGTTTTTTTTTTATACAGAAACGATACATAATAAAACAGATATTTTTACTTCCAAGCACGGACCTTAGGTAACAGCGAAAAAAGAATTTAGTTAGCCTAAATGTTATCAAAAGCCCCAACCATGGTTAGCTGCGGCTAGAAGATTTATTTTAACATTTCCAATATCTCCTTGCTTTGATAGTTTTTTTTTCTTGTATTTGTTTCTTTATTAAATTTTGTTAAAATAAAATCATGTAAAAAATACAATTGGTAAAATCTGGTGCGGGGGGTGGGGGGGATCGAGAGCAAGCAAGCCCTAGTAGGGTCCTTAGCAGCCGGGGGTGGCTACTAAGGACCCTGTATAAAAAACGAATTTTATCAATACTTAATTTTCTCTTTTTGAAAAAAATTAATAGATTGTTTTTTATTTTTTTTTTTTTTTTTTAAAAAAAAAAAGAAAAAAGAAAAACTTTATAATAAGCTGACCTTTAGATTTTACATGGGTTAAAAAAAAGTTACAGGCAGGGCCAGTTCAAGGGTCTTGTGCCCCCAATCTATGATACAGCCCCTCCCACCAAATCTATGATTTGGTTCGGGTCCCATTCTACTGCATCTCAATTTCTATAAGGAAGTATTTATATGAAAAGACAAATTTGATTGTAACCTGTATGTAAGATAATGGATCATACGCAATATGCTGGAGCAATAGAACCAGAAAAATTGAAAATAAATACAGTGTAAATACAAAGAGACATGTCATAAAGGTTCCATCTTCTTAGAATTCAATAAAGCAAGAATGTTTTGCGGCAATTTTTAACATTAACTTGAGATTTTTCGCGTTGAAAAGTTGAAGAATTTTGAGTTTTGACGTTAACACTTTCAACATTATGGATATATATAAATATATATGTGTATGTATATATATATATATTTATATATATATATAGATATATATACATATGTATATATATATATGAGTATATGTATATATATATATATGTATATATATATAGTAATTTTTTTTTCAAGACTTAACAACATGATCAAAACAAATTCCCGGATTTTGACGAATAAAAAAAAATCTTTGACATTTAAATATGCGATTTTTTTTTCATACTTTGATAGTTGAACTTAATTTAATAAAGCAAATATTGACAAGATAGCGAGGGTTACAAATCTGTACCCTAGACCCTCAATCAGGCTTGCCCCCCCCCCCCACTACCTCGGTTGAGGGGTTCGAGGGATAGAACGCACCGGCCCTGGTTACAGAAAGGACGTTAAATTCGACATCTCCTTTTTAACATAGAAAACACAAACCCGAATCGTCGATAAAAGAATAAAAAATCCCATGTTGTTTGTATTTAAACAAGAAACGTACTCGTAAGTGTTAAATTATGCTAGTAGCTTAGTAGTTATATAGCGCAAACATGGAACGACCTAGAGTTAGAATCGAACTCGCTGTTCAATACAACCAAATTCGCTCGCTATCTAGATATTACTACAGACCCCATGCTAAGGCGTTCCCCTTCGGGTAAGTGAGTTTACATACAAGCGTAAAAGAAGAAGAAAAAAAAAGTAAAAGGAAGATGAAAGCAAGCATATGTCGAAGGAGTGAAATAAGCCTTTTTGGATAAGAATTCTGCTAAAAAGAAAAAAAAAAAAAAAAAAAAAAAGGGGAGGGGGGATGAAACAGAAAGAATTCCGTTACTGAAGAAAGATTTAAAATGTAAGAAAAAAAAATGTTAGTTACTCCAGTTCAATAGTTAAGAAGACCACCACTAATGCATGTTGAATAAAGTGTAAGTGTATATGTGTGTAAATCTTTGCGTGTACACAGATGGAGAGAGAAAAGGAGAATTTTATATTTGATGAATGTTGTTTTAGTGCAACACTCAACCAATCTTCGAACGAAATGTATATAAAACACTTTTTAAAAAACAGAGACAATACAATGAAACAAAATTCCCACCCGCAAAAAAACCCCAAAACATATAAGTGAAAGTTTTTTTTGTTTTTTTTTCATAGATTTTTTTTTGTTTTGTTTTGGTGAGCTTCAAGATTCAAAAAACATATTTTGTCATTTTAAAAACATTTTTTTTTTTAACTTAAATTAAACATTTTTTTTTTGAGCGTTTTTCTTTTGCATGCTTTCTTTTTTTTTTTTTTTTTGGCTTTTTATTTTTGATGACTGATAAACTTACCTTAGATATTTTATTTTAATTTAATTTTTTTTTTAAACCTTGGCAATCGCTGGTACTGTACTCAATCGGTTAGTGATTTCGTGTGTTTTTATCCTCACAGGGTATCCTTGGCGTAACAAACTTGTCGATTGAAATTTGAAGATATGACAACGAACAAGAACTAGATATTCCTATCTTAATAAGAGCGAGCGAATGTATCCACAGATATCTGTGTTAACTTCGTAATACTGCCTCGCTCTCTCCCGAAATGCGTTGTGTGTGCGTGCGTCGATCTATGTGTGTAGGTGTTACTGTCTGAAGATGAAGGCGCTCGTATATGTGTGTATGTGTGTGTGTGTGCGTGCGTGTGTGATGTTGGCTTTTCTGTGTATGTGTGCTTGTGTTCGGTTGTTTATCTTTCAAACTGTGATGGCTCTAGGACGTGTATATGACTCGCTCTTGCCTTTTTGGGGCGAACGGGAGAGAGAGAGAGAAAGATTGAAAGAGAGAGAGAGAGAGTATGTGCCTATGTGAGTGACTCTTTATATTTTTCTTGTATATCTGTATGAATGTGTAAAGCGTTTATTTATGTGTATTGGTGACCGATAATGTATGTATGTATACATAACATATATATAGATAGATAGATAGATAGATATATAGATAGATAGATAGATAGTGATTTTCCCCCCCTTTTTTCTTTTCAGCTAAACACGATCGACAGTCGTACCGACAAGAAAGGCTAACACTGTGTAACGAAGTTTAACTGCTCGGTAAAAAGAATGGACTAGTAGCAGTCGTTATAGTGGCTGTTGGTAAGTAAACCCCAAACCGCGCACTGACGATGGTCACCCCCAGATAGATGAATACATTGAATGGTGGTGATGGAGAGAGCGAGGGAGGGAGGGAGGGAGAGAGAGAGAGAGAGAGAGAGAGAGAGAGAGAGAGAGAGAGATGGGGTGGGGGGAATAGAGAGAAAATAAAACTCCTTTTGTTGTTTGATGAGCCTTTTAATAAAATATTTTCCTTAAAAGATATTTCTTTTTTTTTTCTCTTCCTTTTATTCTCTTTTTTCTGTTTAAAGATCTAATTTTCTAATTTATTTTAAAATATTTTTATTTTATTTTATTTTATTTTTTAAATCAAGGCCAGATCACTAGTTGCATAAAATATATACACGGAGTAAAATTCTCCGGACGATTGTAATTTGTCAGATTACCGTCGAGGAGGAAAGAAAAAAAAAAAAAACAGATGAATTGGATGGAAAGAAGGGTGCAGCGAACAAACAAAAAAAAATTAAAAAAAAAAAATAAACGAAAGAAAGAAAAAGAAAGAAAGAAAGAAAGAAAGAAATAAAGAAAGAGAAGGAGAAGATGAAGTCACAGCAATGATCGTGGCTGTGATGGCGACGGTGACGAAAACGAGAGTATCGTGTTCTTGTTCTTGCGTTCCGGCAACGCACCTTACTGTCGTCTGCTACGCCAAGTGCACACACGCCATTGGCTAAACGCAGTGAATGACAGCCAAAATAGTGAACGGCTAACGATGGGATGAACGGACGCCGATTATCGCAGTCACGGCCCGTTACTCACTTTATCGGGGTTAGACGCGAACACCATACGGCAGCCCTCCCAAGTACAGTACACAATCATTTTGTGGAAAAAAGAAGAAACAAAAGCCATCAGATGTGCAGCAGTAGACACAACAAAACGATACAAGTTACAGCAGGAAGATTATAAAAAATCTTAGTAGGCATTCGTTTATCTCATACAATA
This sequence comes from Acanthosepion lycidas, assembly GCA_963932145.1. Lineage (NCBI taxonomy): Eukaryota > Metazoa > Mollusca > Cephalopoda > Sepiida > Sepiidae > Acanthosepion > Acanthosepion lycidas. Next base: position 29,937,606 of record OZ010613.1, read on the forward strand.
AAGGCAGCGTCCTGTTTGGTCAAAATTCAGTCCTTTTGATGGTGAGATTGGAGTGATCTCTCCTGGGTGTAAGCTTGGTAGATGGTTCATGGAGGCCGTGCACTGAACAAACTACTCGTATAGACGGCTCAGACGTACCAACAAGATCCAAAAGAATACAGGGCATTGCATTTGGAGACGGCCTGGCTGCAGGAGTTGCCGGAAAGTTAACAGTGTTGATAGCCAACCGCCTTCGGGGCTACATTCGGTGTTTTTTCTGTCTGGATTTATTTCCACAGCCTTTTCCGTGTTTTAGATATAGCCACAAAACAACGGACGCTTAAAATCAGGGTTTTCCTTCCCTTAGATTGACTGCCTTCCTGTGCACTCCAGCCAATCGAAACAGCTGGTTATGAGGTGCCAGTTTTCTGCCTTCGCTCTTTCTCCAGCTTGGAACTGGACTTCGTTGAGACGCATCACACTGAAACATTTTATAGACACTGGGGCTTGTTCCTACTATCAAGTTGCAAAACTTGATAAATTTTATAAGACTTTTTTGACATTACGCTATAGAGAAACTTTTCTGCCTGCCACAAGCATGGCTGACACGAAACTCCAGGAGAGCAACAGACTACGACTTCTTGGCTTTACGTTTTGCACTGGCTTAAAGTTGATAGGCTACATCGCATCAATAGCTGCATATACTGCAAGGAAAGATGGGTCACTGTGTTATGTCACAAAAACTTTGTCAGAATCCATATTGCACATTTATAAATCTACCATTCGTCCGTGCATTGAATATTACTGCTATATTTGGTCTGGTTTCTCCTGTTGCACACCTGGAGATTCTTGAGAAAATCTAAAGAAGGATCTGTAATGTAATCGATTCTGACCAATCATCTCGATTTCAGTCATATTCTCACCGACTACATGAATTTAAGATTGCTACTGTTGGAATATCTGGTCTTGTTTCTCCTGTTGTACAACTCGAGATTCTTGACAAAATCCAAAGAAGGATCTATAATATAATCGATTCTGACCAAGCATCTAGACTTCAGTCATATTCTCACCGACTACATGAATTAAAGAGTGCTACTGTTGGCATATCTGGTCTTGTTTCTCCTGTTGTACACATCGAGATTCTTGACAAAATCCAAAGAATGATCTGTAATGTAATCGATTCTGACCAAGCATTTCGACTTCAGTCATATTCTCACCGACTACATGTATTTAAGAGTGCTACTGTTGGCATATCTGGTCTGGTTTCTCCTTTTGCACACATCGAGATTCTTGACAAAATTCAAAGAGGGATCTGTAATGTAATCGATTCTGACCAAGCATCTCGACTTCAGTCGTATTCTCACGAACTACATGAATTTAAGAGTGCTACTGTTGGCATATCTGGTCTGGTTTCTCCTTTTGCACACATCGAGATTCTTGACAAAATTCAAAGAGGGATCTGTAATGTAAACGATTCTGACCAAGCATCTCGATTTCAGTCGTATTCTCACCGACTACATGAATTTAAGAGTGCTACTGTTGGCATATCTGGTCTGGTTTCTCCTGTTGTACACCTCGGGATTCTTGACAAAATCCAAAGAAGGATCTGTAATGTAAACGATTCTGACCAAGCATCTCGATTTCAGTCGTATTCTCACCGACTACATGAATTTAAGAGTGTTACTGTTGGCATATCTGGTCTTGTTTCTCCTGTTGTACAACTCGAGATTCTTGACAAAATCCAAAGAAGTATCTGTAACGTAATGGATCCTGAGCAGGCATCTCGACTTCAATTTCTAACCGATGTTATGCGGCTTCCCAATGTCTTTTCTACAAATATTTTCATAGTAAATGCTTTGACGACCTTCTTTATTTCTCGTGGTGCCTCGGCTACATGAATTCAAGCGAACTTAGTAGATTAGTATCTAGGTCTCACCCTTTTACCGTTGAAACAACCAAATGCAACCGTCACTTCATGTCTATTCGCTATCTCTCTGTCAACATCCAACAGTTTCATTTCCTGTCAGTTCGTAAACGATACGGACCTCTATTTCCTAATAAATATAGCAAATTCTAAACAATATATATATATATATAATTCTTTTTATAGATACAAATTTGTAAGTAAATGCACTGTTTATAATAAACAGTATTATCAACATTTACCGGCCTGAAATTCCGAGAAATTTTCATAGAAAATATTCGTCCTCCGACATGATTCGAAACTGTATTCTATATGGAACCGTCATATTGCCTGGCACTTTTTTGTCGACTGGGTTCGTTCGTTTACCAAGGTCGATTTTATTATAAACAAAGCATTTACTTAAATATTTGTATCCATAAAAAGAATGTATAAACATAAAAATGTCTTAAAATAATTGTCGAACTTTGTCCATTTCATAATGTGTGACCTCATATATATATATATATATATATATATATATATATATATATATATATATATATATATATGTATGTATTTCCGTTTACTTGCTTTCCTGATAACTACAACCCTTAAAAATCTAAATGCAACGTCAATCCCTATCTTTTGTCTTCTTGAAGCCCGTTCATCTTTTGTTCTTTCCTCAATCCTCCATATAATCATTCGCTTTCACTCTCACTCCCTGTCATCTCCTGCGTACTAGTGACATTCCCTTGGAGTTGCTTGGATTGAAATGATTATTCAGGCTCAGAATGTCACCAGAAAGAGCGATACAGATGCAGAAGGACGTGTATCTACGCAAAGACCTTCGACAAATTACGCCACAAGGATCTGCTAGAACTGCTCAGCAACCTCGATATATTCGGGAAAGATATCAGAATAATCAAGAACCTCTACTGGCAGCAAACAGCGCATAGGGAAGGAGTTCAGTGAATAGACAAAAATAGAAAGGGGCGTAAGGCAAGGATGCGTCTTCTCATCCGACATGTTAAACCTATAGAGCGAAACAATCCTGAGAGAATTGGAAACCCTACAGGGATTTAGCATTGGCGACCACAATCTTGACAACATAAGATACGCAAATGACACAGTACTGATAGCAGACACGGAGACGAAATTAAAAAATCTCCTACAGAAGGTAGCGAAGGAGAGTGAGAAGAAGGGACTAAGCACAAACTACAAAAAAAAAAAAAAAAAAAAAGAGAGTGTATGGTCGTCAGTAAGAGGATGAGCCCTAATCAAGAAGACGATGAAGTTTAAATACATGGGAAACATCTTGACAGAGGACGGTAAGTGCGACACTGAGATCTGTAGGCGTATTGGGATGGCCAAGGACACATTCCAAAAGTTAGACAGAGTACTGCGAGACAAGAGGATATCTTTGGTAACAAAGAATACTGAACTGTTACCTGATATCTGTCCTTCTTTACGGCAGCGAATGTTGGACGATTTTCTCAAAGACGAAGAAGAGACTCGAGGCGAGTGTTTGATGTGGTTTTACGGAAGGATGCTAAGGATATCATGAACCGAGCGTGTGAGCAACGATGAGGTCTTAGAGAGGATGCAAACAAAGAGGAGGCTTATACTTAACATTAAGAAGAGGTTGCTGAAATTTGTGGGACACATTATGAGGAAGGAGAGCCTGGAGAATCTGATACTCACGGGTCGAATAGAGGGAAAGAGAGACAAGGGAAAACAACGCGTGACATACCTGGCGGACTTAAGCAAGTGGATGACAGAACGTGATCGGGGGGGGTGGAAGCAGCGGGATGGAACTTGTTGAGAACTACAAGGGATAAAGGGAGGTGCAGAGTCATGATAACCAACGTCCTGTAACGACATGAAACATAAAGTTCGATGCAAAAGGGACACTTAGAATCAGCAAGAGACAGGCAAACTTTCTGGGACACCTAATGAGAGCTTGGGAAATTTGACATATCGAGAGCCAAAGTGACAAGTGAAGGCAACGGGACACCTACATGACAAGCCTATGTGTATAGCTACAACGGGTAGGAAGTTGAGGAGAGCCATGATCGTTCACATCCTGAAAGGCCGCGGCACACAGAATGAAAATAGCCGGCTATAAACAGAATTTATCCTTCTGAGTGGACACGGCCCTTTTGAATTCGATCTATTGTTGAAGCAATTATGCTTTGTGTTTTCGGCGAAAACACAAGGACTCTCAGACTTCAGTCTGATGCTCTACCCGCAAAATATGTATATAAGTATTTTATGAAAAGTCAACCTTTGATGGTCTGTGTGAAGTCGAATTTTGAATCGGGCATATAGTGAGGATCGAAGTCACATCTCTATAGTAATGTGAGCTGAGGTTCTGTTACTTAAAATCATGTTTTGACGCTGGAATATATTAACGAAGTCTGATTAAAGGTCACAATTTTAGAGCACTCGATAATGACAAGGGATGCAAAGAGAGGCTCACAGTATTTATTATTGTTGAGTAACAACATAGAATCAACGTTTTAGTATTAGGAGGTATATATATATATATATATATATATATATATATATATATATATATATATATATATATATATTAGGTTGGTGCAAAAATAATGACGTAATAATGTCGTTTTTGATGTTCAAAAATACGTCAAAAAACGACATTATTACGTCATTATTTTTGCACCAACCTAATATATATATATATATATATATATATATATATATATATATATATATATATATAAGAAAGACGTTATAGTGATTCCAACGAGAGAAAAGTGTGTATATTCAAACGAAGAGAAGAGAGGTGCCGCAAACGTTTGCGGTACCTCTCTTCTCTTCTTTTTAATGTATATATATATATATATATATATATATATATATATATATATATATATATATCTTTTTAATATATATATATATCTTTTTAATATATATATATAAATCTTTTTAATATATATATATATATATATATAGTGGGGCCTAGGATGGAGCCTTGAGGAACACCTGCGTTCGTAGGATAGGAACTGGAGGAGAATCCATTGAGAACGACCTTCAATTTACGGTTTGACAGGAATGATCGTATTAGGTTATATAATCGACCCGTAATGCCATAACCCTGGAGCTTGCGAAGAAGGCCGGCATACCAAACCCTATCAAATGCTTTGGAGATGTCTAGTGCCACGGCTCGGGCTTCCCCGTTATTTTGAAGAGCTCGGTAGACTGTTTCAGTGATGGCCGTAATCACATCGGCTGTAGATCGGCCAAAGCGGAAACCATATTGCTTGTCTGAGAGCAGATTATGGGATGTGAGGTAGTTAACCACCCCGGTATTGATTAGGGCTTCGAAGATTTTGCCGAAGAGGGGAAGGAGACTGATAGGGCGGTAGTTGGAAGGGTCAGAGGGGTCGCCGGAGTACTTGAAGACAGGAACGATGGAAGAGGACTTCCAGTCAATTGCCTCGTCCACTGCAAGGAAAGTTGGCTCCCTGAGTCGCGCCAGGAAGTTTTTCTCCCCGGAGTCGATCCTCCAGATCTACAAAACAACAATTCGCCCTTGCATGGAGTATTGCTGCCATATATGGTCTGGTGCCCCTTCTGTTTGCCTCGGGGTTCTTGATAGGCTCCAGAGGCGGATATGCAATGTAATTGGCCCTGCCCTGGCGTCTCGTCTACACTCACTTTCTCACAGACGTGCCGTCGCCTCCCTCTGTTTGTTCTACAAATACTTCCATGGAAATTGCTCCGAGGAGCTGTATTCGCTGGTTCCCAGACGTCATGAGTTCAAGCGCCATACGAGGCTGGCATCCCGCTCTCACCCCTTCACTGTCGAAACTCCTAAGTGTAGCCGTCTCTTCTACTCTAATAGCTTTATGTCCCGTACCTCTCGCCTGTGGAACTCCCTTCCCTTTTCCTGTTTCCCTGTGAGCTATAATCTCCAGCTATTCAAGTGTAATGTCAATCGACATCTCCAGTTTCCTTGATCTATCCACTACACTCATCCTTTCTTCTATCACTCCTATCTGACCTTGCTCTAAATTTTCTGTAACCCCTTGCGTCCTAGTGGCTTCCCGCCTTGCATGGGGTGAAATGTTTAAAAAAAAATGTATATATATATATTCTTCTTTTTAATCTCTTCTCTTCTTTTTAATATATATATATATATATATATATATATATATATATATATATATATATATATATATATCTTTTTAATATATATATATATATATATATATATATATATAATATATCTTTTTAATATATATATATATATATATATTCTTCTTTTCAATATATAAACATATATATACATATATATATATATATATATATATATACACACACACACACACACACACACACATATATATATATATATATATATATATATATATTATTCATTTTGACAAGATAATCATAATAAAAATAAGTTTTAGTGGATAAAAATATATTAAAATCTATCTGTCTCTCTATCCACGCCTATTCACTTAGTCTATTCGCTATCTATCTCATTTCATATCTATTTCAGTCTATTCATTATCTATCTATCTATCTATCTATCTATCTATCTATCTATCTATCTATCTCATTCTGTTCATTTTCGATCTGTCTGTCTATCTATCTATCTATCTATCTATCTATCTATCTATCCCCGTCTGTTCATATCTATCTATCTATCTATCTATCTATCTATCTATCTATCTATCTATCTATCTATCTATCCCCGTCTGTTCATATCTATCTATCTATCTATCTATCTATCTATCTATCTATCTATCTATCTAAATCCATTAATATCTATCTATTTGTAAGTGTATGTAATCTGGCTGCTGGGGCAGAGATCGGATTAAAGTCACCTTGCTCAATATCTCTCTTTGTCTCTCCCCTTTCTCTATTTCTCTCCTCTCTCTCTCTCTCTCTATATATATATATATATATATATATATATATATATATATATATATATGTATGTATACATATCAGTGTATATATAAGGTCTTTTACGTGGTGTTTACCATACGAAGAAATCATTTATAAGTGTCGGGTACTTGAAAACATCCGAGTGTTAGAAAGAAAAAAAATGTAATTTTCTCGAGTAATGTACACTTGAGTATACATTGTATACAGACAGGTACACTTAGATATAGACAGTTCTGAAAATACATATTTTAAAAAGTGTATGGGGAATAGGCAACTTCGGATATTTTGTCTTATATATACACAACACAAATCAGAAAAAAAAACAAAAAAAGTCTAGAAATTATTCCTGCTATTCTTAGAAAATATCTCATATAAAGACTCAGCAATATTTAAAACAAAAAAAAAAAAAAAATTCATCCCAAGCAAAGCAATAACGTTACAAGAACACAAGGGACTTCTGAGAATCAGAGACCGTGAGAAAAAAAAACATTATTAAGGAAAGAGGATAATAAAAGAACAGGTATTAAGAAAATAGAAAATAACGATTGACAGTGCGTTTAAATTTCTGAAAGCAAGAAGCGGGAAGGGAGTTCCAGAAGCGAGAAGTGCGAGAAAAGAATCTGTTAGCATAGAACTTACGGCTACAGCTAGCTAATTCAACTGTAAAAATGATGAGACCTTAGTGCCAATCTAGTACCGCGCTTAAATTCATAAAGTCTACGTACCATAGCGAAAAGTTCGTTAGAACAATTACCATGAAAGTATTTATAGCAAAGAAACAGGGAAACTACATTACGATGGAGGGAAAGTAATTGAAGCCAAGATGCCAGATCAGTACCAATAATATTGCAGATTCTTCTTTGGATTTTATCAAGGATCTCTAGATAAATAGCAGGAACACCAGACCATAAGTTGCAGTAATATTCTAAATAGGGACGAATGATAGACTTATAAATATGATAAATCTGGAGAGTATATATATATATATATATATATATATATATATATATATATATATATATATATATATATAATATTTTTTTGTTTAAAAATATGATTCCTTCGCTACATAAGAGTTATCATGTTTCAAAAACGAGAGCCGAAACATGAAACGTTTTTGAAACATGAGAACTGTTATGTAGCGAAGGAATCATATTTTTAAACAAAAAAATATTATAATAAAGCTACTTCTGTATGGAGCACTGTCTTCTTAGAAATAAAAACAAAAGTACTAAGGAACTCCGAATTATGCAACCAACATTCTTTTCTATTTTCTGCATACCTGCGGACTATATATATATATATATATATATATATACGCACACACTAATAAACTTATAAATGTAAGCAGTTATATTCGTCCAGCAATCATTAGGTGTTTTAGTGTGTGAATGAACAAAGTAATACCCAGGGGAAAAAAGGGAAAAAAAAGAAAGAACTAAGAACATGTACTTCTGTCGAAAATAATCGTCTAGAATCTAAGTTCAGAGTCCAAAGAAAAAAAACCTCCGATACGAGTAAAGTAAAATAACTAATCAACGTGTACAATACGTTAAATAGAGTAAAATAAGTAAATAAACCTAAAGAGCCAGACTAACCCCCTTTATATTTTCTGTTCTTATAGCACCTGTTTAGCCAGTCCGACCTGACGATCCGCGTAGGTGAAACCTAGATTAGTCTAGCTGTTTAGGTTTATTTACTTTTATATATATATATATATATATATATATATATATATATATATATATATATATATATATATATATATATCGCACTTTACCTATAAGAGCTGACATATCTTTTACTATATATATGTGTGTGTATGCAGAAAATAATTATATATATATATATATATATATATATATATATATATATATATATATATATATATATATATATATATACACGTTGGTATATAATCGAAGTGAATCATATTAAAACAATATAAAATATATAAAAAAACTTATTCACTCAAAGACCTCAATGTTATTTTAATAAACAGAGCGATATATTTCGCATAAATTTTTCTTAATTCCGTTTGTGCGATATATATATATATATATATATATATATGTACGAGCTTGAATTTTATCATAAACAGAGCATTTACTTATATATAGATATTTACTTATATATATATATATATATATATATATATATATATATATATATATATAAACAGAACCCTGATAATGACGTTGTGCTCTGTGAAAAGTACTCTGAATAAAGTAATATATATCAATACGGCGATTTTCTCCCTTGTTTTAATAATGAAACCAAAATGCTTGTCCGTGATGATGAAAGGATCCAATTGAAAATAAGCAGACAAAATATATGGATAAGGTGGACTCTTCCATCGTATTCGACGTACGATTGTCAAGCAACTCAGTTCCTCGGAAGCGACAGCCCAGACACCAGCACATATGATTTGATTATAGTTGTGAAGGCTTTGTGCAGAACCAACCACACTTTTTTAAAAAAGTTGTAACCTTACGGCGGTGGGAAAACCTTAGGGCGGTTGGAAAGTGACTGAAACCGAGAGGGCAGATCAGGGCGAATAATATTGCAGATTCTTCTTGGGATTTAAGCAACGAGCTCTAGATAAATAGCAGGAACACCAGACCATATGTGGCAGTAATATTCGAAGCCTAGACGAATGGTAGACTTATAAATATGTAAGATAGATTCTGGAGAGAAAACTGTCAGCGACAAGGCCCAATAAGTCACTCTCCTGGAGGTTAGCATCAGCCATACGGATAGAAAGTTACAGAAACTTATACTGAGTAACTGAACGCTAGCAATGTCCTCACAGATGAAGAAGAGCCTTGAGATAAGAGAAATTTGGTTCTGCAGAAGGATGCTGAGAATATCATGAATTGAACGTGTCAGCAACGACGAAGCTTTAAGGAAAATGGGATTGGGGGGGGCGATCACTTGTATTTAGAATCAGAAAGTGAGCGTTGAAATTTATAGGTACATTATGAAGAAAGAGGGCTTGGAAAATTTATCACACGCTCGACATACTGAAGGTAAGATGGACAGAGGAAAATAGCGAATAACCCACTCGACGAGCGTGTGCACATCGTTGACAGAATAGGGATTACGAGATATAGCTAAAAGGGTGGGAAGTTATGGAGAGCCATGATCGCCCACGTCCTGAAGGGACACGGCACACAGATGGAGAAAAAAGAAATTCAAATTTATTTCAGACTATTCATTATCTATCTCAACATATAATAATTCCAGCTTATACCTTATCTATCTATCTATCTATCTGTGTATCCAGATCTATCTATCTATCTATCTATCTATCTATCTATCTGTACTTATTTGTAAGTGTATGTAATCTGGCTGCTGGGGCAGAGATTGGATTAAAGACACCTTGCTTCATTTCTGTCTCTCTCTCTCTCTCTCTCAATATATATATATATATATATATATATATATATTGAACAATAAAAATATTAAAAATTAAAATCTTCAGACACACTGGGTTGTATATTAATCTTCCTTCGTTTTTATTATTATTTCATTTAGATTCCGCGACTAGTTTCGACCAAAATGGCCATCATCAGGGGAAAAATAATTTTCTGCTTGCTGCTAGCAGTGAACTACAGAAATGAATGTCTTGATGGTGAAAATGAACTTTTGTCTGTAGTTTTCTTTTGTTTTTTTTATTTTTTTAACAGGAATTTTGGTCATTCCTTGTGTTGGTCAAACCGTCTCTTTAAGTCTCTTTTAAGACTCAGTCTCTTTATATATATATATATATATATATATATATATATATATACACAGTAATGATAAAATATGGTAATTCGTATGAAATTTCCAGGAGGATATAGATCCAGCGAGAGCTCTATGTCAAAAGACAGAACAAAATTATTGTTAATTAAATAATATCAAACATTTAAAATCCCATAGGTAATAATTTTTATTTCATGAGAGCTCTATGGGATTTTAACTGTTTGATATTCTTTAATTAATTAATAATAATAATAATAATAATAATAATAATAATAATAATAATAATAATATATACATAAATATGTTATAATATCACTACATAAATAGCCATTTTGTTTCAACACCTCTGGTGTCTTATCAAGCAATGATATTGAATGTAGATTGTAGAATAAAGGTTTTAAAAGGTACAAATTAATTAACCACCCCTCGTAAGGGGAAACGCTGTCACATGAGCTGAAATGACCAATCAAAATACAAGTATACGAGAATTAAAAAAACTTGACAAGGAAGTAAGGTTATAATAACTATTAAATGCTTTAAAGTTGGGTTTATACTAAAATAGGATTTATTCTAATAAGTATTAAATTGTACGATAAAATTTGAAATTAAAATGAAAAACTACCCATTTCAAAAATGTAAATTTAATCTATATTAAGTTTAAAATTTTCAGAATTATTGAAGAAAAAAGAAAAAAAATACATGTTATTCTATTCATTTTGTTTCTATTGAAATTACGTTGGTATAAACGTTAAGATCGACTGCCCTTAACTTAATGACAACATGGATACAAGTGTAGACATGGGATTATGACATCGTGCGAAAGACAATACAAACACAAGCAGATTATAATACATCAGCACGCAGACATATTTAGATATATACACACACACAAAAAAAGTGACGAGACAGAAAATATTTGCTCAACCTTTTACAAAAAAAAAAAAAAGAAAATTAAACCACATATATACACAATGAAATGTGCATGCAAGTTACCGAAAAAGACACGTACATATGCCCACATACATTGATATATATATATATATATATGTACAGTGTAACCCGGATATAAGAGACCCGGATATAAGAGAAACCCGTGTATAAGTGAGATTTTCTCTGGTCCCAAATTATTCCCATACTTACCTAAACAAAATAGACCAAACCCGGATATAAGAGAAACCAGGATATAAGAGAATTCGTCTCCGGCCCCGACAACTCTCTTATATCCGGGTTACACTATATATATATATATATATATATATATATATATATATCAGTGTATATATAAAGTCTTTTAAGAGATGTTTACCATACGAAGAAATCATCAATATGTACCGGGTATTTAAAAATATCCTAGTGTTAGAAGAAAAAATTCTTGATATAGACAAAAGGAGAGAAAGTTATGGAGAGCCATTATTGTCCACCCCCTGAAGGGACACGGCACATAGATGGAGGAAAAAGAAATGCATTCATACCTTTTCCAATGTCATTAGTGTGAAAGTAAACCTAATACGAAGAAGAATAGAAGATGGAATAAAGAGATAAAGGAAAAGAGTTTACTCTAACGAAATTTGGTCTCTAAAAATAGGGAACTCGTATGATACACGAGATACTTAATAAAATCATGTTTTATAAGTAAAAATATGGTGGGGGGTGAGCGAAAGATACGCGAAATCGCGTGTTACACGAGCATATACGGCAATTATTGTCCGTCTTTTAGATGAAGAAGACATTTGAGGCGATAGAAATGTGATTTTACAGAAGAATATTGAAAATAGCATTTGATTAACGAGGCACGAGTGAGGATTGTTGCTCTTAGCACAATAACTTTCATATGAGTGATTAACATATTCAACATTATTCGAACGATCAAATCTCTTCTTTGTACAGTTGATGTTATTAAACCTTATAAATTTGAGAGGTATCATTATTAACACCAACACTGTCCAGAGGTTCAAATCAACTCTTTTTACGCCTGTTGTTAGAGATGAGTCATTAACATATTCAACATTATTCGAACGATCAAATCTCTTCTTTGTACAGTTGATGTTATTAAACCTTATAAATTTGAGAGGTATCATTATTAACACCAACACTGTCCAGAAGTTCAAATCAACTCTTTTTACGCCTGTTGTTAGAGATGAGTCATTAACATATTCAACATTATTCGAACGATCAAATCTTTTCTTTGTACAGTTGATGTTATTAAACCTTATAAATTTGAGAGGTATCATTATTAACACCAACACTCTCCAGAGGTTCAAATCAACTCTTTTTACGCCTGTTGTTAGAGATGAGTCATTAACATATTCAACATTATTCGAACGATCAAATCTCTTCTTTGTACAGTTGATGTTATTAACATTATAAATTTGAGAGGTATCATTATTAACACCAACACTGTCCAGAGGTTCAAATCAACTCTTTTTACGCCTGTTGTTAGAGATGAGTCATTAACATATTCAACATTATTCGAACGATCAAATCTCTTCTTTGTACAGTTGATGTTATTAACATTATAAATTTGAGAGGTATCATTATTAACACCAACACTCTCCAGAGGTTCAAATCAACTCTTTTTACGCCTGTTGTTAGAGATGAGTCATTAACATATTCAACATTATTCGAACGATCAAATCTCTTCTTTGTACAGTTGATGTTATTAACATTATAAATTTGAGAGGTATCATTATTAACACCAACACTCTCCAGAGGTTCAAATCAACTCTTTTTACGCCTGTTGTTAGAGATGAGTCATTAACATATTCAACATTATTCGAACGATCAAATCTCTTCTTTGTACAGTTGATGTTATTAAACCTTATAAATTTGAGAGGTATCATTATTAACACCAACACTGTCCAGAGGTTCAAATCAACTCTTTTTACGCCTGTTGTTAGAGATGAGTCATTATCATATTCAACATTATTCGAACGATCAAATCTCTTCTTTGTACAGTTGATGTTATTAAACGTTATAAATTTGAGAGGTATCATTATTAACACCAACACTGTCCAGAGGTTCAAATCAACTCTTTTTATACCTGTTGTTAGAGATGAATCATTAACATATCCAACATTGTTTAGTCGTTCATATCTCTTCTTTTCAAAGATGATGTTCTTCCCACTATAAATTAGAGAAGTATCATTAACATATCCAACATGATGGGTCGTTCAAATATACCTTTTAATGTTTAAAAACATTAAAGGTCAGATTTGAACGACCCATTATCAATTCGATAAGAATCATTTGTGATGGATTCACTCACATCATAATAGCAGAAATTTAGCCTTGTGTTTACGGAGATAAAAGCATACTTGACAGTAAATAAAATGTACACAAATAACAGGAAGAGCATGGCAAATTCTATGTTACTTTCATACAATCTATTCATAATTTTGGGGTACATTGGTGTGCTTACTTTTTAGGTGAGAATTATTTTATGGTATATATGATAAAAGGGAGAAATTTACTCCATGTTATTACAAGCCATATCTTACAGAAAGAACTCGGACACGTGTTGCCCGTACCAAGGTTCGTGGTGAAGAGGTTGAATTTAACTTTTTTTGTCTGGATGTCCGTATTTCCAGCGGAGATTGTTTTTGCTGCATATTGGGAGTATTTTTTTATTATTTTTAATTTTTATATATTTTATACAACATTTTACGTCATTGTTTTATTTTATTTATAATTATCATTATTATTATTTTATATTTTGTTTTTATTTATTTATAATAATACTAATAATATCCCTACACATCAACATTGTTGGTCACTCAAGTCTCTTCTTCTCATTGTTGCTGTATTTTTAAATTATTCATTTGAGAAGATTCATTAACATGAGAAACTTCTTTCGTGTTTTTTGCAATTCTGTACAAATTTAAGATATTAAACAGAAAAAAGGAAGCTGGGGAGAACCATGATTTTTCATGTTTTTTTTTACGAGAAACCAGGCCGTTATTTTTTAATATTTTATCTATTTTTATTTTTTCCTCAACAGGAGTAGATAGGTGCGCCTATCACACAGTTCGCACTCCTCCCCTATCCTTTGAACAAAAGTAGAGGTTTATCCTTTGTTTCATATTTAGGATTAGTTTTCGGGTTCCTTCTAAAGTCTACTTAAAAACTATACTTCTAACGTCTCCGCTTTTATTTATTATTTATATTTTCCTCAATCGGAGTAGATAGGTTCGCCTATCGTGCTGTTCAAACTCCTTCCCGGTCTTTTGAACAAGAGTAGTTTGTTTCATATTTAGGACTGGGTTTCCGGTTCCTTCTAAAGTCTACTTAAAATCTATACTTCTAACGTCTCCGCTCAAACTCTGAAAATTTATTTACTATTTTTTTTTCATTTTTTTTTCCGAATAGGAGTAGATAGATTCGCCTATTGCCCATTTCACACTCCTCCACTTTTTTTTTTGAACAGAAAGAGAGGTTTATCCCTTGTTTCCTGTTTAGGTTTTCTAGTTCCTTCTAATTTTTAATTCAACTTTTAACTTTTAGATAGGTTCGTCTATCGCCCAGTTCACACACCTCCACTTGTTTTTGACCAGAAGTAAAGGTTTATCCCTTGTTTCCTGCTTAGAATTAGCATTCCAGTTCCTTCTAATGTCTACTTTAACTCTACAGTTCTAACGTCTCCGCCTAAACTGTGAAATTTTATTTACTCTATATATATATATATATATATATATATATATATATATATATATATATATATATATATTACTCAGTAGGAATAGATAGGGTCGCCTATAGTCCGGTTCTCTGATTTTTTGAGCAGGAATAGAGCTTCATCCCTTGTCTCCTGTTTAGGATTAGGATTCTGGTTCCTCTTAAAGTTTCCTCATTCTGTTTCATTTCCAGTAGCCACCTTGTATCTTAGTGGCATTATCACCTTACTTGGGGGTGGATTGATTAAAACAGAAATTATATATACAAGCAATTTAGTGAATTCTCTCTCCCCATTTTGGATTACAATAAAATTAGTAAACTGTTTTTGACGCGGGAATAACTGTCACAGTTTTTATAAAAAATCCTCGATGGAAACATTCGAAAACCAGTCTAAAATAACCACCACTAGTATCTAAGTTTATTCTTAGAAACATTCACTGTACTGTTGGCATTTTAGTTCGTTTCAGTATAGTTCGTTTCAACCTGTTCAATACAGAACAGATCCCGTATTTGATATGAGAATGGACCTTCACATTTAAAAGGAGAACGTACTCTGGTATTTAAAAAAAAAAAAAAAACGACGTAATTTTCAAAGATGAACGAAAACTTAAGAAGAACGGAACTTTGTATTTAAAAGGAGAACGGAACTTGGCATTTAATAGGAGAACATGTTCTGATTTTTATAAGAAATCCCCGTCTTGCGAACATTTCTCATAATAACTTAAAAATAATTTAACAGACGATTCTTAGCAATTCTCATACTCGTTTACTGCCGTTCCATACGCTGCATCTGAAAAATGGCGATTTCATCGCTTCTCAGTCTTTTGGTTAAGATCAAAGCGTAGTATCTGCCCTCGGGCGGTTAAACTATATTTCAATTTTCAGTTGTGTCTCTTTCTTCGGACGTAGCGCAACTGAATATATTATTAAGAGGTGTCAGGTCTGGGGAAACAGCTGCCCGCGGCAGTACCCCACTCATTGAGGTGGGTATCAGTAGTAATAATAATAGTTTTACGGGGGCTGAGCTATTTTTGGATCTGGCCCGGTCACACGCGCTCGGGCTACCCACATTAAACTGACCCTATGTGACATCCTGCCTGTAATCTTCCGGGCGTTTTGGATAAGATCAAAGTGTAGTATCTGTTCTTATCAGCATAATCTGTTTCTCTCTCTTCACTTCTATATTCTCTTCTTAATTTCTTTCATTTTCCCACTGAAACCAAGTAGTGTCCCTCACTTTTTAGGCGATGAAAACGGAATAGTCCATTATTTATTGGGTATTGGCAGGGCGCAAATACCGTGCAAACTAACGAAGCGAGGGACAAACAAAATTATAGTAGGATTATTATTATTATAATTGATTTTCCTCACTGAAACCAAGCAGCGTTTTTGCCCTCTTGCCACACGACCAAAACGGAATAGTTCATTATTTATAAGGCATTGGCAGGACGTAACGGTCGTGATAAGTAACGAAGGGCGGAACAAGCACAATTGTAATAGGCTAATTCTAATATTTTAAAGGAGAACGGTCTGAGTATTTTCAAGAGACAACCGACTTTGGTATTTAAAAGGAGCTACTGATCTTGGTGTTTCAAAAGACAACTAGACTTGATACCAAAAAGAATAGATGTTTAAGTTTAAAAGGAGGACAGATTCTTTTACTTAAAAGGAAAATGGACATTGATATCTATAAGGTGGAAAAACACCTTGGTATTTAAAAAGAGAACTTTATGAATTTAAGCGCAGTACTAGATTGGCGGCAAGGTCTCATCATTTTACCGTTCAAATGACTAGACGTAACTTAAGTTCTAAACCGCATTTAAATTTTTGCAGATTAAAATTAGCTGGAAAGTATGGGACTGGAAGGAAGTTTCATAAGCGAGAAGTGCGAGAGAAGAAACTGTTAGCATAGAACTTACGGTTCAACTGTAATTTAGTGAGAGCTCGTCGTCAGTCTAGTACTAAGCTTAAATAAAAATAAAAAAAAGTTTAGTTACCATAGTGAATATTCACCCGAACACATGCCATGAAAGTATTTATAGAAAAGACACGGAGGTAACTTTACGGCGGTGGGAAAATGTCTGAAGTCGAGGAACAATAATATTGCTGATTCTTCTTTGGAACTTATTAAGGATCTCAAGGTAAATAGCAGGGGCATCGGACTATAGTGATTTTCTAAGCGTAGCTTAGATGTGGCACAAGGCCGAAAGTATGGGGCATCCAGTGAGGAACGAACTCACTACTCAGTCGTAATTGTTCTAGCGAGACAAGCTTGGTAACCATTAGACCGCCTCTATATGTGGCAGCAATATTCTAAGCAAGGATTTTTTTTTCTCTCGCTCTCGGTAACACCTTTTGACTTAGTAGCTGTAATAATAAAAAGCGGCAACAACAAAAATCTGTAGTACTTAAAACAAGAACAAATAGTCCCAAACTACTGGAGGCAAACCAAATGTGAGGATGTTTTTGATTCGCTTTTCTAAATAGGAAGAAACCAGAATTGTCATTAATGCAAGCGGAGTCTATTTTACTGTAAGATGCGTATGGTAGGAAAAGAAAAAAAGGATGTCAGATAGTTTAAGAAGTGAAAACAATTGAGCGGACAGGGCAATATTTCAGAAATTGAAAATTGTTTATTAAATTGTTTATTAGATTGGGATTTGTCTATATTTCTGAGATGAGGTATTATGTACACTATTTACATTATTCGGACTATTGTCCTCATCTTTGTCGCCATATCTATTACAACGTTTCGGCCTTTCAGTATCTGTCTATATTTCTGAGATGAGGTATTATGTACACTATTTACATTATTCGGACTATTGTCCTCATCTTTGTCGCCATATTTATTACAACGTTTCGGCCTTTCAGTATCTGTCTATATTTGTGAGATGAGGTATTATGTACACTATTTACATTATTCGGACTATTGTCCTCATCTTTGTAGACATATTTATTACAACGTTTCGCCCTTTCAGTATCTGTCTATATTTGTGAGATGAGGTATTATGTACACTATTTACATTATTCGGACTATTGTCCTCAACTTTGTAGCCATATTTATTACAACGTTTCGCCCTTTCAGTATCTGTCTATATTTATTGGATGAGGTATTATGTACACTATTTACATTATTCGGACTATTGTCCTCATCTTTGTAGCCATATTTATTACAACGTTTCGCCCCTTTAGTATCTGTCTATATTTCTGAGATCAGGTATTATGTACACTATTTACATTATTCGGCCTATTGTCCTCATCTTTGTCGCCATATTTATTACAATGTTTCGGCCCTTCAGTATCTGTCTATATTTCTGAGATGAGGTATTATTTACATTATTTACATTATTCGGACTATTGTCCTCATTTTTGTCGCCATATTTATTACTATGTTTCGGCCTTTCAGTATCTGTCTATATTTCTGAGATGAGGTATTATGTACACTATTTACATTATTCGGACTATTGTCCTCATTTTTGTCGCCATATTTATTACTATGTTTCGGCCTTTCAGTATCTGTCTATATTTCTGAGATGAGGTATTATGTACACTATTTACATTATTCGGACTATTGTCCTCATCTTTGTCGCCATATCTATTACAACGTTTCGGCCTTTCAGTATCTGTCTATATTTCTGAGATGAGGTATTATGTACACTATTTACATTATTCGGACTATTGTCCTCATCTTTGTCGCCATATTTATTACAACGTTTCGCCCTTTCAGTATCTGTCTATATTTGTGAGATGAGGTATTATGTACACTATTTACATTATTCGGACTATTGTCCTCATCTTTGTAGACATATTTATTACAACGTTTCGCCCTTTCAGTATCTGTCTATATTTGTGAGATGAGGTATTATGTACACTATTTACATTATTCTGACTATTGTCTTCAACTTTGTAGCCATATTTATTACAACGTTTCGCCCTTTCAGTATCTGTCTATATTTATTGGATGAGGTATTATGTACACTATTTACATTATTCGGACTATTGTCCTCATCTTTGTAGCCATATTTATTACAACGTTTCGCCCCTTCAGTATCTGTCTATATTTCTGAGATCAGGTATTATGTACGCTATTTACTTTATTCGGACTACTGTCCTCATCTTTGTCGCCATATTTATTACAATGTTTCGGCTCTTCAGTATCTGCTATATTTATGAGATGAGGTATTGTGTACATTATTTACATATTTCGGACTATTGTCCTCATCTTTGTCGCCATATTTATTATAACGTTTCGGCCCTTCAGTATATGTCTACATTTCTGAGATGAGGTATTATGTACATTATTTACATTATTCGGACTATTGTCCTCATCTTTTTAGCCATATTTATTACAACGTTTCGCCCCTTCAGTATCTGTCTATATTTCTGAGATCAGGTATTATGTACGCTATTTACTTTATTCGGACTACTGTCCTCATCTTTGTCGCCATATTTATTACAATGTTTCGGCTCTTCAGTATCTGTCTACATTTCTGAGATGAGGTATTATGTACATTATTTACATTATTCGGACTATTGTTCTCATCTTTGTCGCCATATTTATTATAACGTTTCGGCAGTTGTACACTCCGGCCTTTTTCAGGTGCTTGGAATGTCGAACTGAACCGTTTATTTCACTCACTGGAGTAGATTGTTCTAATTCCACGTACCATGTTTAACGGATGCCAGTTATCAGTTATCTCCTGTTAATTTCCCTCCGAACGTTCTCCACTGCCTTAACCGGGTATTGAACTCACACTTTTTGGGTCCTGTCACTGGATCTAACCAACGCCTTTATCCACTGATCCGGTTAAGTGTTCAGTTCGACATTCTAACCGCCTGATGAAAGCCGGAGCGTACAACGACCGAAACGTTGTAATAGATATGGCGACAAAGATGAGGACAATAGTCCTAATAATGTAAATAATATAAATTGGGAATATTGATCAATTTGGTCACTATCCAAAACAGCAGTAGCGCACATGCTGGAAACGTGCTTCTTCAGTCGAAGCATTATACAATAGGGAAAAAAACAAACTTTGTTTTGGTGTCAAAAGTTGAACCAGATTGAAGGAGTTGGAAGCTTTTAATAGGAATCGTAATTTCCTGCAAGCAGTCTTTGTCATTTTGGTGCTGAAGTCCTGCCAAGGAAGGCTGCGTTGACTAGCATTAGGAATGAAATACAAAAAAAAAAAAAAGAAAAAAGAAAAAAAAAGATATAGATGCGGGGAATGAAGGTTGTCGGTTGGAACAAGAAGAGAAAGTCGCAGGCTAAGAAATATGAAAAATCCAGGAACGGTCAGCCACAGAGAACTTATTGTAAAGAGAAATCACTTGTTGATAACAGAGTTTTATTATGCCTCAAAGACGGAGGAATTGATCCGTGTATACAATCAACATTATTATACTATCAACCAGGATTGCACTTTGTTAAAAATGGAGAATAAACAGTTTCCAGGAAAAGGCCAATCAAAGAGTAGGTTTTGATTGGTTAATATTTGGCGTCTATTCTTTTCTTAACCGAAAAGAATTATGGGTAACACAAAATCTGTTCTCTCTGAAAAAGAAAAAAAAAAAAAAGAAAAGAAAAAAGAAAAGTCAATTATGTTTTTGTTCGTTTATAGAGACAAATCCAAGACATTTATTTCAGAATTCCAATAGTCTGCGGATCCGAAAAAAATTCCTTTGTACTGCTATAGACCAGCAAAGCACATCATTCTATCTATTTTATATTTTACTAGCAATGATACCCGACATTGCGAGGGACCAATCCCCTTTTTCTTTGCTACGCTGATCTTTTCTTTGTTTGAGAGAGCCGTGCGTGCCGTTGTAGGCATACGCCGAAAGCGAGTATCTCCAGGGTGGAAATAATGACTGATGTCTTAAGGGACCCGTGAAATCCACGTGACAGCACGTTGGTGAGAGTCAGTTGTTTCTGCTTAGCATCTGACAGTGACGGATGCGGTAACCGGTGCGCGGGTCGGTTGACAACGATGACCCGAATAATTCGCATACAACCTAAATAGGACCCTAAGGTATAAATGCCAGGGCTGTTTCGTGCCCCTCATGGGGACGTTACAATTAAGTCTTTCATCTTATTCGCTACCCAATCTCTTGAACTCGGATAACCGATTTCAGTTTTCGCGAAAATAATCATTACGCCCATCTTACAGGAAAAATGCCTTTTCATAAAAAATTACCCCCCCCCCCCAAAAAAAAAACCAACAAAGAAAGCAGTCTGGATTTACGTTTGTGGCACATCTGCGACATTGTGTAGTGTTTACATTGCAAATAATGAAAGTAGTGTTGCTTCCTGACAGAGAAAAATTATTAATTTGACACAATTTTCTCTTCTTTATTCTGCAGCAGATGGCAGGCCAGATAATTACAATTTTTATTCCCTTACCTCCAGGGTCGATCGTTCGAATTCTCACTGGATGACGTCTGGACACACACACACACAAATATCTCATGCATCATGACCAACACGTTAAGAAATATCTAAACTATCTTATACAATTTTCTCAGATCAATGACTAAAAATAACATTCACTTAGTGTTACTCATCTTTGTCACCATATTTATTACAAAATTCGGCCCTTCAGTATCTGTCTATATTTCTGAGATGAGGTGTTATATACACTATTTACATTATTCGGACTATTGTCCTCATCTTTGTCACCATATTTATTACAATGTTTCGGCCCTTCAGTATCTGTCTATATTTCTAAGATGAGGTATTATGTACACTATTTACATTATTCGGACTATTGTCCTCATCTTTGTCACCATATTTATTACAACGTTTCGGCCTTTCAGTATCTGTCTATATTTCTGAGATGAGGTGTTATATACACTATTTACATTATTCGGACTATTGTCCTCATCTTTGTCACCATATTTATTACAATGTTTCGGCCTTTCAGTATCTGTCTATATTTCTGAGATGAGGTATTATGTACACTATTTACATTATTCGAACTATTGTCCTCATCTTTGTCACCATATTTATTACAACGTTTCGCCCCTTCAGTATCTGTCTATATTTCTGAGATGAATTATTACGTACACTATTTACATTATTCGGTCTATTGTCCTCATCTTTGTCACCATATTTATTACAACGTTTCGGCCTTTCAGTATCTGTCTATATTTCTGAGATGAGGTGTTATATACACTATTTACATTATTCGGACTATTGTCCTCATCTTTGTCGCCATATTTATTACAACGTTTCG
Source organism: Acanthosepion lycidas (assembly GCA_963932145.1). Classification (NCBI taxonomy): domain Eukaryota; kingdom Metazoa; phylum Mollusca; class Cephalopoda; order Sepiida; family Sepiidae; genus Acanthosepion; species Acanthosepion lycidas. Next base: position 29,960,067 of record OZ010613.1, read on the forward strand.
GCCTTTCAGTATCTGTCTATATTTCTGAGATGAGGTATTATGTACGCTATTTACATTATTCATCCGTGTAAAAGAATTGACGTTGACCTTGTCTGAATGTTGTTCTTTTATATATGTGTTCCTTAGGTTTAAAAAAAGTCATCACAAATCCACAACGGGATTAAAATATGACAATCAAAATAATTTGAGATACAACGATATAAGCATAGACAAAAAAAAAAAAAGAAAAAAGAAAGATAAATGGCTTTAGTATGCTTTTTTGGCAAATGATTGTACAATGGAACCTCGATTCACGAATTTAATTCGTTCCTGAAGGCTGTTCGTAACACAAAATGTTCGTAACCAGAAAGTATTTTTTCCAATAAGAAATATGTTCGTAACCCGAAACTATTTTTCCAATGTAGAAAAAAAAAATCGTTCCTGAATGCTGTTCGTAAACCGAAATGTTCGTAACACGAAAGTATTTTTTCCAATCGGATATATGTTCGTAACCCGAAACTATTTTTCCAATAGGAATCAACGTAGAAAAAAAATTCGGTCCTGAAGGCTGTTCGTAACCCGAAATGTTCGTTACCAGAAACTATTTTTCCAATAGGAAATATGTTCGTACCCGAAACTATTTTTCCCTTAGGAATCAATGTAGAAAAAAAAATTCGGTCCTGAAAGCTGTTCGTAACCCGAAATGTTCATAAACCGAAATGTTCGTAACCCGAAAGTATTTTTTCCAATCGGAAATATGTTCGTAACCCGAAACTATTTTTCCAATAGGAATCAACGTAGAAAAAAAATTCGGTCTTGAAGGCTGTTCGTAACCCGAAATGTTCGTTACCAGAAACTATTTTTCCAATAGGAAATATGTTCGTAACCCGAAACTATTTTTCCCTTAGGAATCAATGTAGAAAAAAAAATTCGGTCCTGAAAGCTGTTCATAACCCGAAATGTTCATAACCCGAAATGTTCGTAACCCGAAAGTATTTTTACAATAGTAAATATGTTCGTAACCCGAAACTATTTTTCCAATAGGAATCAATGTAGAAAAAAAAATCGTACCTGAAGGCTGTTCGTCCCCCGAAAGTATTTTTTCCAATAGGAAATATGTTCGTAACCCGAAACTATTTTTTCCAATAGGAATCAATGTAGAAAAAAATCACAGTATAATAAAATTGAAAAAGAATAGCACGATAAAACACACGAATGTATGCAACACGGCGGTCGACCCAGAAACAATTCCGTTCCGGTTAACTCCGTTCGCGTGTCCGAGAACCGAAATTTGTTCGATAACCGAGGATTTTCGCCTCGAATTTTCTGTTCGAAAACCGACTTGCTCGACATGTGAGACATTCGAGAACCGAGGTTTCTCCGTATATTTTTTCTTCGCGTTTACAGCGAAAAATGGAAAAAACATATATATAGGCCCCTGCAACAATTCCGCTAACAAACTGTAAAATAGTGTCTGTTTCTCTTGACTACCACAGTTACACTATTACAACCAACTTGACAAATTTCGCGTAGGTGACAAAGGAAGTGAACACAGAATAAGCCGCGTTAGAGGGAGTTTCGCGCAATACCGCCAGTTGCCACAGAACCAAAGCATTAACCTTAAAACTCGAGCCATATTCTTAAATAGCCTCGTCAGATCAAGATTTTCATATGGTTATCAAACATAGCGTTAAAGCTGTTCAGAAATATCTAAACTGTCAGATGTATACAGCTGCTTTCTAAGATCAATGATTAAAAAGGACTTTGTGTAAGTGAAGCTTGTGGATCTTGGTGAAGACCATCCTTCTTTAAACTTTGTTGACTGGCGCTACACAATCACAAAGAACTGTACCAAATAACAGAAACCGTGTTATGAAAAATTCCAACGGCAGCAGCAGCTTAAATGGGTATCACGTGTACATTCAGTCAGTTATGCGCGATGCGAGATACACGCTTAGGCGATCATGTATCTTTCGATACATGACTGACGAGGCCGATATTTTCTCACAGTAGGTTGCCATTTCTTTCTGCGCTAGACCAAGCCTATAGAACCCGGTTTGTCCTGCTATTTACCCATAACTTGGTCGGGGGAAAAGGGCATTAGCACGTCAGTCAGTCAGTTATATGCCAGGCATAATACAACGCTTAAGTGATCATGTATCTTTCGATACATGACTGACGAGGCCGATATTTTCCCATAGTAGCTCGCTCCCTCGCCGCATCTGCCTGCTTCAGATGTAACCGTTTATCGCTCACCGTATGTCGTGGGGGGGGGTCCCATCGTGACTCGGCAGGCAGATGTGAGGGGACAGTGCTGCCAACACTCGTACGTCGTCTTTTTGTTTCGTTTCTTCGCGTACCGCATTCCCTACCGAAGAATCTTTCGACACGTCTTCTTAGCCTTCCGTTCGCCGGTTGATGGCACCAGGGTGGGGAATTTGATCCGTGAACGCGTTCTCATGGCCATCAACATCAGCAGCCGCCGCCTTTGACACCGCCGCCGCCGCAGCCGTTACACACTCGTCTATGATGAAGTTGTAGTCTTCGTGGTCGGTGTCGTACGTTGCTTTTGTCTGGTCCCGTGCTAGTCGATTTGTCGTTTGCCGTCCGCATTTTCCGTCGTGCATGTCCAAACCCGGAGATAATTTCGGTCGACGGAGACATGTCGTGGAGTAATCCTCGCGTCCCGTCCAAGCGCTCGCTTCAGTGATTGATACTTGCGTCGAAAGTCCTTGCGACTCGGTGCTCGAATCGGACTCGTTCGTTTGTAATGCGATCAGGAATCAGGGTTGTTCGAAAGCGCTGTGTGTGCGCCTGCGATTTTTCCATCCTTAGTCCGCCGCCTCCCTGGTTGTCGTTTCGTCGGTCACGAATCGAATCGCCGCCGCCGAGGTCTGTTCTTCCCCGCGTGTCTTGGCCGTATTCTTACGCGTCGGGAAAACAGATTGACGGACCGTGTACGTGTCGCGAAGATCTGTCCACCTATTCCGACTCTGTGAGGAGACACGGGAGGTGTAGCATAGGCGGGAGACACGCCTTTGTCGGCGTCGGAAGCGCGTTGATCGGGGCCGGGCGGTGGCCGTCGGTTGCCGTGGAGTTCGGTTTCGTACGGCGGTAGCGGGGGCGGTTGCGAAGACGGGGGTTTGCGGATGGGGGGGTTCGCCTTGACGTTCACTCTCCGCCTCCCACTTCCGTTTTCTTTCTCCGTCGGGCGGGGCCACCGCCTCCTCGGTGGGCTGGCGTTTCGTTCGTCCCGATTTTTTCCGGCCCTCTCCGCGACCGGCGTCGTTCGGTGTCGTCGAACCTGAAATGCCACCACTTCCGTCGTTTCCTCGCTCACCCGGTGAAAAAGGGGACGGGTCGCTCCCGACCGATTGGGGCCCGCGCTCGACCCTTAGCCGGGGACCGTGCCGGGCGGGGAGTTTGACTGGGGCGGTACGTCTGTCAAACGGTAACAGAGGTGTCCCAAGGCGAGCTCAGCGAGGACAGAAACCTCGCGTAGAGCAAAAGGGCAAAAGCTCGCTCGATCTCGATTTTCAGTACGAATACGGACCGCGAAAGCGTGGCCCATCGATCCTTTCCGAGCGGAGAGCTCCGTTCCGCCGAGAGGTGTCAGAAAAGTTACCACAGGTATAACTGGCTTGTGGCGGCCAAGCGTTCGTAGCGACGTCGCTTTTTGATCCTTCGATGTCGGCTCTTCCTATCATTGCGAAGTAGAATTCGCCAAGTGTTGGATTGTTCACCCACTGACATTCGCCTATGATGTATATAGATAAACCTTTATATAAAATTCAAATATATTTTTCTAGAGGGTCGTCGTCAGTGATGTTCTGATTTGGATCGTTGGGCAGTTTGGGGTTTTTCAAACATCATACTACCCTCACAAAGTCGACCACAACAGAGCTGATCAGTCTCTGATGCTCCCCCACTAAATTAACAACCTGCAGACACCGACTTATATTATAGGCAAGCCATAACCCGCTATCACGCATTTGACTCAACTGATAAATATTCAATTCCATCGAGATTAATGTGAGATTAGAATTAATTTTCAAAAACCTTTTAAATGCCAAGAACTAAACAGATTAATATTGAAATTGCATACAAATATGCAAAAAATAAAATTATTTCTTTTAAAAACATGAAACATGATTCCTTCTGTAAGTGTAGAGAAAAAAAAACTTATGACCAGAAGATGAGGCTTCCCTCTGTCTTTTCTATAAATATTTTCATGGCATCTGTTCTGACGAAATATTTTCACTATGAATTTAAGCATGATACTAGGTTGGCATTTCGGTCCCAGCCTATCACTGTCGAAACAGTTAAATGTAACCGCCTCTTAAATGTAACAGCTTCATCTCTCACACTTCCCAACAGTGAAACTCTCTTCCTCTTACTTTCTTCCTTGATAACTATAATCTTCAGATATTCAAATGTAACGTCAATCGACAGCTTATGATGAATTGACCCTGATTCCCGTCCTTCTCTATATCCTCTCCTCAAACACCCTTCTTTACTCTTGTTCTCAATCTCTGTAAAACCTTGCGTGCTAGTGTCACTTCCGCTTTGCTTGGGGCGAAATACTTATATATATATATATATATATATATATGTATATATATATATACATACAGTGGAACCCGGATATAAGAGACACGGATATAAGAGAAACCCTGATATAAGAGAGATTTTCTCTGGTACCAAATTAGAGCCATACTTATCTAATCAAAATAGACCAAACCCGGATATAAGGGAACCCCGGATATAAGAGACTTCTCCGGTCCCGACAACTCTCTTATATCCAGGTTACACTGTATATATATATACAAATGTTTAGAGGTATGAAATTTATATACAGTTTTAAAAACCAGGAATTTATTGATTTTAATTTTATTAGTCTCTAAGGCCCTTTCAACCAACATCTCATCAGGAGACAGTCGTTGGATCATTAATTAACGAAAAGAACAGTAACGAAAATAAAGAAAAAAAAAATATATATATATATATATATATATATATCGCAAATCGAAATATGTTTTTTAAATGTGTTATTGATAGCAGATGCAAACTTGTGGGGCATGCAATCGTTATATCGATTATCAATAATACATTTTAAAAAACCCAACATATTTCGATTCGCATTACATTTTTTCGTCTCGTATGCTACCTGAATTTTAACAAAAAGAAAATAATTTCCATGCCTGATGATCACCAAGGGAACTGTCGAAAGTACTTGCATATTTAAGGAAGACCTAATACAGTTTATAATATACATACATATATATATATATATATATATGTGTGTGTGTGTGTATATATATATATGTATGTATGTTAATATATATATATATATATATATATATATATATATATACTAAAGACAAAAAAATTGTTATCACCTTGAATTGTTTCTCTACGTTCATAAAAAAGGCTATTTTTCCATATTTGGATAAATAAATTCGCCTATCATGTATATAGACAAACCTTTATATAAAATTCAAATATATTATTCTACAAGTATTATAAATTTATTTGCATAAGCTTTGGAAATTTTGTTACTATCTGATAACTTTTGAGAAGTGTAGAGCAGTAATTTGCAAATATTTTAACTCCATTACCTGGTAAATATTCAATTTCATGTAGATTAATGGGTGATTGGAATTTATTTTCAAAAACCTTTGAATATACGCTCTTTAGCGCTGAAGGGCGTTGTCAGTGATGTTCTGATTTGGATCATTGGGCCGTTTCGGGTCTTTCAAACATTATACTGCCTTCACCAAGTCGAACCCACCAGAGCTGATCCGCGATTTAAATTAACAGGCTGCAGATACTGACTTATATTGGGCAAACCATAACCTGCTATCACGCATTTGATTGGAAGTTGACCAACAGCCAGTCAAAATGGTGTGAGCTCTATTTAAATTGTTTACGGGGGATTTTAAAATATATATATATATATATATATATATATATAATTATAAAAAAAATATTGGTCAGAGTTGAATTAGAAGAGGCAGCAGTATTAAAATGTACTCAATACGCGTATAAAGAAAACAAAATAAATTAAATATTTAATATGCAAAAAACAATTACCTCAACATCAGAATAGGCTATTTCAAACCTTTCCTCAACGGCTTTTTTCAGCTACTAAAGTATATATATATATACTTTGAATATACGCTCTTTAGCGCTAGAGGGGCGTCGTCAGTGATGTTCTGATTTGGATCATTGAGCCGTTTCGGGTCTTTCAAACATCGTACTGCCTTCACCAAGTCGAACCCACCAGAGCTGATCAGTGTCTGATCCGCGATTTAAATTAGCAGGCTGCAAATACTGACTTATATTAGGCAAACCAAAACTCGCTATCACGCATTTTATTGGAAGTTGACCAACAGCCAATCAAAATGGTGTGAGCTCTATTTAAATTGTTTACGGGCGATTTTTTTCTTTTTTTTTAATGCTCAGAACTAAACAGATTAGTATTGAAAAGAGGACCCAAGTGGAAATTCTTTCTATAGTCGGGTAATCCAAACGTCAGATGTCGGAGTTAGCTCCTTTTTGGCTCCTTAAACCGGAAGAAAACAGGTCATTTCGACCTTGACCTTTCGGTTGTGCTCCCTACACGCTGTTAATTACGAGGTAGAGACTAGCAAGTTACCTTTTCAGTTTAGTTATATTACGAACCTAGTCGTAATATACTTCTAGGCATTTTTAGGGCTTGGTTTCCTTTAGCTAATCTCTACTCATTTTTTAGATAGACTTTACTGTGTTAGCTACCAATTTTCTTGCTAGTCTCCCTTACCACAAGACAGTGACTTCTCGCTAAAAATGGGGTCAGCGACTGAAACGGTCGGTACGCAGGCCCAGACAGGCCTCCGTGGCCAGAACGTCGATCACCGGGCTGTGTGTATTAAGTTACGCTCCCATTTCTTTTTGTCTGCAAACTTGACGATAGTTGGAAACTTTGCTTTCTCTCTGTACTTCGTCTCTTGCTTCTGGCTCCTTGCCAATGTTCGACTCTCGGCATTCCGTCCCTACTGGTTGCCTGCACGTCGTCCATAACCTTTCCCGTACACTACGTTTGTAATTATTACGGGAGGTTACTAATATCGGACTCGACCGGCAGACATGCAACGCCTGCACTGGAGCTTTGACATGCCCGAACAACATCGCAACGCCAGCTCCTCTTTCCTTCCCAACACGTCAAGTTGGCATCCCGGCAACGACCAACACCAACCTCAAAGTACAATGATCAGCAGCGATTATCTGCAACGACCAACATTAACTGCAACGACGAAACTGCAACGATCAACAGCGATCATCTGCATGACTAGCAGCGATCACCTGTAACGACCAACCTCGACCATCGATGCCTGCACCGGAACATCTGCATCTCTACCGTTCCGACCACCTTTATTTCTTTATTACTCTTCTAGAATAAATTAGCTTATATCTTATATATCCTCGTTCTGTCGTCTATGTTGTTTCACCTTGTCAGATTTAACGTCTTCGAAAATGTTAGCGGGCATCTCGTGACCTCATCACCCTTTTGTGATACGGGAGCGCTCGAGGGGTCCGCTACACAGATTTCTAGAAATTACAAATATAAAAACCGATGTGCAAGTTTTGCTTGCAGTGAGATGAGAAACTGGTGCAAAATGTTAACAGAAGAAAATATCACTTTGATTTATATTACTGTATAATTGCATTAAAATATAGAAAATATAAATTTATTTCTGTTGAGACTTGATTTATTTATTTTTTTTAAATTAGAGGAAAAATCAATTGGTCCGTAGTGTATGTTTATATTTTTTCGGGTTAAAAAGGTATCACATGGCGAGAGCGGGCTTAAAATATGACAAGCAATATCAGATGAGATACAACGAATTAAGCATAAAAAAAGAAAAAAGATCTATTTAGCAGACATTTCAGAGAAACTATTATATATTTTATAGAACATATATGTATACAGAAATTTAAAAAAAAGTTTCGCTTAGTGTTGGTCACAACATGTTTTACCAGTGAATTTCCAGAACGTCTGCCTTTTTCGGTAGTCGAAAACAAAAAAGAGAGAAAACTACGATTTTTGTTTCTTTTGCCGGCTAGTTCTGATGCATCGTGGGAGTATTGTATATTTTATTTAACTTTATTTTTATAATCTGACTTTTCTTTCTTTGTTATCTTTATTTTTTTAGTAATTTTATTTAATTTTTCTTTGATTATTAATTATTTATTTTGTTTCCAGTCTACTACATAGTCAACTAATCGAGTTTGTGGATTATTCTGTAATTTATTTATTGCTGTCAATACAGATGCATTTGAATGAATCTTTAATGTATTAATTAAGACAATTCTTCATTAGATCAGATGGCAAAGGTAAATTTAACTGTTTTCTATACAACGAACTCTTAGCACCATTTGATTAGTTTTTATCAATTTGAATGAATAATTCAGGTTTATAAATTAAATAAGACAATTCTTAATCAGATCATATGGGAATGGTAAAATTAGCTGACAAATAATATCATATGAGATACAATGAATGAAGCATAGATCAAAAAAGATCAATTGATTTAGTAGACATTTCAGAGAAATGATTGTATATTTTATAGAACATATATGTATACAGAAATAAGAAAGTTTCGCTTAGTGTTGATCAGAACATGTTTTACCAGTGAATGTCCAGAACTTTTGTCTTTTTCGTTGACCGATACAACGGAATGTTAGCACCATTTGATTAGTTTTTATTCATTTCAATGAGTCTTTCATGTTTTCAATAAGACCTTCATCAGATCTGATGGCAATGGTAAAATCAACTGTTTCCTATACAACGAAGTGTTAGCATCATCTGATTATGTTTCGGTGCAGGAAAAGCCATTACCCCCAGCCCTAGTTGTACCGTGGGATGTTTAAACAACCCATAAACTCTATTTTTGTCTTAATGTTTAGCAAGCGGCATATCAAATGTCTCTGAATAGTCAAGTAGCTTTCTTATTACAGTACGAATATGACTGCAACGAGTTTCTGGTTTTTGTCATAACTGTTTTGTAAATTATTTCTTCTTATTATTCTTATTATTGAGTGCCACGTCCCATCAGGACGATGGAGAGCATGACTCTCCACATTTTCCTGTCCTTTGTAACTCTTAATAAATTTTGCCTTCTTGCAATCCTTGTTCTGCTATCCAATGACACAAGCTGGCTATGTAGGTTACTTGTTGTTTTCCTCAATTCCACATTAATCCTGGGTATGACGATAAACTACACCAGGCAGCAAGGCCTCTGATCAGGAGCTTCTGAGGAGCCTAGAAACACCTCTTAATTGCTGTTGTTCCCAGGTCCATTCTAACCCGGGGTGGTAGCATCTGTTAGGGTCCCAACTATAGGCAAATAGTTAACCACCAAACTGGGATGAAAACACCGTTGAAGTACAAACATATATTTTTATAGTAAAAATACCAGCAATACATTTTCATAATCAATGAATTTATTAATGTTTCCAAGATAATTAAATTTCGGCATTAAATGACCCATACGGAGTTGATATGCCGCTAAGCAAATAAAATCTTTCTGTCCCTTCTCTCTCTGTTCCATGAATATCAAATTTTCCAAGCCCCTTCTATCCTCATTAGTGCCATAAAAAATTTAACGGTCTCTTTCTGATGTTTGGTATAAGTATCCAACCGGTAAAGATGCACATTTATATGTAATGATATAAAAATAGATATATGTATTCAATACAAACTTGTGTATAAGGTTGGTGCAAAAATAATGTCGTTTTCTCACATAGTAACATATGTGAGAAAACGACATTATTTTTGCACCAACTTAATACATAATATTATTAATTTCTTTCTCTCTTTCTCTCACTATATATATATATATATATATATATATATATATATATATATATTACGAAATGGACAAAGTCCGACAATTTGTTTTTTATTTATTAATTTATTTTTTTTTTTAAGACATTTTTATGTTTAACGTTCTTTTTATAGATGGTATGCAACAATCCACCCACGAGGATTGAATGTGGCACAAGGCCTTTTTAATGTGGGTATCTCCGAGCCCGTAGGCCCAGCCAAAAATAAATAACCATCAAACCCCCCGAGGGGGGCCAGTTCCGTCAACCTCCCCCAACGCAACACTACCCTTCGGCGGAGCTACGTCAGGGTTCCTCTCTGCAAACAGAGTGTTCGACAGACACCCGACCCGGCAGCTCACAAAGCACAGATACTACACTTTGATCCTAGCCACCGGGCCGAGCGGGTATTCTTTTTATAGATGGTATTTATCAATCCACCCACGAGAATTGAATATGGCACAAGGCCTTTTTAATGTGGGTATCTCCGAGCCCGTTGGCCCAGCCAAAAATAAATAACCATCAAACCCCCCCCGAGGCTGGCCAGTTCCGTCAACCTCCCCCAACGCAACACTACCCTTCGGCGGAGCTTCGTCAGGGTTCCTCCCTGCAAGCAGAGAGTTCGACAGACACCCGACCCGGCAGCTCACAAAGCACAGATACTACACTTTGATCCTAGCCACCGGGCCGAGCGGGTTTTCTTTTTATAGATGGTATTTATCAATCCACCCACGAGGATTGAATGTGGCACAAGGCCTTTTTAATGTGGGTATCTCCGAGCCCGTAGGCCCAGCCAAAAATAAATAACCATCCAAACCCCCCGAGAGGGGCCAGTTCCGTCAACCTACCCCAACGCAACCCTACCCTTCGGCGGAGCTTCGTCAGGGTTCCTCCCTGCAAGCAGGGAGTTCGACAGCCACCCGACAGCTCACAAAGCACAGATACTACACTTTGATCCTAGCCACCGGGCCGAGCGGGTATTCTTTTTATAGATGGTATTTATCAATCCACCCACGAGGACTGAATGTGGCACAAGGCCTTTTTAATGTGGGTATCTCCGAGCCCGTAGGCCCAGCCAAAAATAAATAACCATCCAAGCCCCCCGAGTGGGGCCAGTTCCGTCAACCTCCCCCAACGAAACCCTAACCTTCGGCGGAGCTTCGTCAGAGTTCCTCCCTGCAAGCAGAGAGTTCGACAGACACCCGACCCGGCAGCTCACAATGCACAGATACTACACTTTGATCCTAGCCACCGGGCCGAGCGGGTATTCTTTTTATAGATGGTATTTATCGATCGACCCACGAGGACTGAATGTGGCACAAGGCCTTTTTAATGTGGGTATCTCCGAGCCCGTAGGCCCAGCCAAAAATAAATAACCATCCAAGCCCCCCGAGTGGGGCCAGTTCCGTCAACCTCCCTCAACGAAACCCTAACCTTCGGCGGAGCTTCGTCAGAGTTCCTCCCTGCAAGCAGAGAGTTCGACAGACACCCGACCCGGCAGCTCACAATGCACAGATACTACACTTTGATCCTAGCCATCGGGTCGAGCGAGTATTCTTTTTTGTGATACAAGTATTTAAGTAAATGCTCTGTTTATAATAAACAGTATTAAATAACATTTACCGGCGTGAATGTCCGAGGAATTTTTCATAGAAAATATTCGTTCTTTGACAGGAATCGAACCTGCATCCTATACGGAACCGTCATTTACGCTGACGTGCCTTACCGTTATTTAAAATATAAAATGTCTTTAATAAATAAATTGTCGGACTTTGTCCATTTCGTAATATATGACGTCATTTGTTTACATTTGATACGCCATGAGCAGTTATGAATATTCGAGATTCATGGAAGATTGAAGTTTATAAGCAGTAAATTCGACCTTGCCTACCGAACGCTTATTTGTAGCCTAACGGTAAGGCACGTCAGCGTAAATGATGGTTCCGTATAGGAAGCAGGTTCGGTTCCTGTCAAAGAACGAATATTTTCTATGAAAAATTTCTCGAACATTCAGGCCGGTAAATGTTATTTAATACTGTTTATTATAAACAGAGCATTTACTTAAATACTTGTATCTATAAAAAGAACGTTAAACATAAAAATGTCTTTAATAAATATATATATATATAATGAAATGGATTAAGTCTGACAATTATTTAATATATTTTCTGTTTCTACATTATTTTTAATACATATTTAAGCAAATGTTCTGTTTTCTTAAATGAATAGTATTAATTGCATTTACTGGCCTGAATGTTCAAGAAATTTTAAAGAAAATATGTCTTCTCTGACAGGAATCAAACCTGTGTCCTATACGGAACTATGAATTGATCCACTATACCACGCAGCTACAGAGAAAGCGTCAGGTTAACAAAGTTCAAATTACTGCTTATAAACAACATATCTTCGATGATCTTTACCAAACGATCATATCTGCTAATGAGACGGTACTTTAATGTAAATTTTGACAACATATAATGAAATGGATTAAGTGTGACAATAATAATAATATTTATCTAAAAAACGGAGCATTTATTTAAATAAATTGTATCTATTACAAATAATATATAAACAGAAAATATAATAAATAATTGTCATACTTAATCCATTTCATATATATATATATATATATACTTATTTTCGTATATATATTAAGACATTTTAATGCATTCTTTTTTATAGATACAAAATATTTAAGTAAATGCTCTGTTTATAATAAACAGTATTAACAACATTTACCGGCCTGAATGTGCGAGAAATTGTCATAGAAAATATTCGTCCTGCGACAGGAATCAAACCTGTAACCTATACGGAACCGTCATATAACCTGACGTGCTTTTACCGATTGAGCCACAGAGGAAAGTTTTGGTTAGCAAGGTCGATTTTACTGTTTTAAAACTACAATTTTCCATGATTCTCTCACGTGCATTCATATCTGCTAGATGCGTATCCAAATGAAAACAAATGACGTCACGCATTATGAAATGGACAAAGTTCGACAATTATTTTAAGACATTTTCATGTTTATACATTCATTTTCATAGATACAAATACTTAATTAAATGCTCTGTTTATAATAAACAGTATTAACAACATTTACCGGCCTGAATGTTCGAGAAATTTTTATACAAAATATGCGTCCTCTGACAGGAATCGAACCTGTATCTTATTAATTACTTAAATAAAGTTTATAAGTAATTTTGATTGATAATTTTCCGGTATCGCCTTTGCATCTTGTCGGTACAGCCGTGGGCATGAAATCTGGGCAATGTACGGCGTTCATATACCAACGCCCAGGCTTACGCCCTCAAGGGGTCACACCAGTCTCGCCAACGAAGGACTGAATTTTGACCAATCTGGAGGTTACCTTTATCATTATTTTTGCACCAACCTAATATATATATATATATATATATATATATATATATATATATATATATATATATATATATATATATATATATATATATAAAACAGTGGATGCCTGTGTGTCTTTCTCTCTGTGTCTTTCTCTCTGTGTGATAACTTTTCACTCGAGATCGATCCAACCGATTTTGACCAAACTTGGCATATACATTATACAATGTAAGAGATAGGTTCTTCGCGTAAAAAAGTCGATAATTTAAAAAAAATCAATAATCGATAAAGCTGAACAAAAATCGATAAATTCAACTTTTTTCCTCCGATTTCGTTCAAAATCGTCATGTAGGTTACTTAGATCATGACAAGCTCAACGATATCTCATTTTTCTTTCTACGCCACCGCGTTTAGCCAAAAAACGCAAAAGACGGAAAGTTGCTGACGAGGTACGATGTTGCTTAACTTCGGTGAACGTACGGGAAGCGATGTTTCAACGTGATATGGTGTGAGTACATACTTGTCATGAGACAGTAGCTGTCATTCCTGTCATGTTTTTGGCTCATCTGCGTATTTGCGCCTAAGTGAATATAACAAACCCAACTGGAATTGGAACTCGGCTATCCGATTAACAATTCCGAGCAATTATCCTTTACACCACCCGCACATCCAAGCTTACACCACCTGGTATTCCCAAGCGGTCACCAATCTAGTTACTGACCAGGTACGACGTTGCTTAACTTCTGATACTGATGTTAAATATAAAAAAAGTGGCTTTACCTCTCCCGGGAGATGGGGCTGAGTTTGTTGCCCGGTGTCTTGTGATTGTTTTCTACAGTAGTGCCGACAAATTCATTAAAAAAACAAAAAACAAAAACAAAAAAACCCCAAAAAACACGGCCTTGTGTCACATCTGGTTGCGTGTGGGCGCGCTCTAAATATCAGCACCGAAAAAAAAACTGTTGAGGAATATGAGATCTGAGTTCCAATTCCATTCGGATCTATTGCATTCACTTATTAATACCCTTGAGAAAGGTATGAATCCTCTTCTTCTCCCCATAGCTATGGATAAACAGCAGAGCAGACTGAGTCCTATAGCCTTGAGTGGCAACCAGTCTAGGAGAATGTAACTCTGAATTCAAAACTGTATGTTGCTGCTATACAGCTAAAGAAAGGATCATTTCCGTCCTGGTATGACAATAAAGTACATCCGACAGCAAGGCCTCTGGTCAGGAGGGTTTGAGGAGCTTATAACCACTTCTTAATTGCTGGTGTTCCCAGGTCCACCCTGACACGGGATGGTGGCACCTGTCAGGGTCCCAGTTATGGGCAAATAGTTAACCCCGCAAAAGCGATCAAAATACTATGAAAGTATAAAAATAGGTTTTAATACCGGTAATACTTCTTTGGAAATTTTTTTACCAGCAATAAAAATCTTGTCGGCATTAAATAACCCATTGAGGTTGATATGCCGTAAAATAAGGCAAACCAAAGCAAATCAACCAGACCTTAAGTGGAACTCGTACATACGATCCAGCGTTAAAGCTATAAAATTCTTGTCGGCATTAAATAACCCATTCAGGTTGATATGCCGTAAAATAAGGCAAACCAAGGCAAACCAAGGCAAACCAACCAGACCTTAAGTGGACCTTGTACATACGATCCAGCGTTAAAGCTATAAAAAATCTTGTTGGCATTAAATAACCCATTGAGGTTGATATGCCGTAAAATAAGGCAAACCAAGGCAAACCAACCAGACCTTAAGTGGAACTTGTACATACGATCCAGCGTTAAAGCTATAAAAATCTTGTTGGCATTAAATAACCCATTGAGGTTGATATGCCGTAAAATAAGGCAAACCAAGGCAAACCAACCAGACCTTAAGTGGAACTCGTACATAAGATCCATTGTTAAAGCTATAAAAAAAATTGTCGGCATTAAATAACCCATTGAGTTTGATATGCCGTAAAACAAACCAGACCAAAGCAAACCAAAGGGTCGATGATCACGACTAGGGTCGACCTGGATAAAAACTGTTGTTTTTGTTTCCATTTTTCTTTAAAACATTGTCGTTGTTCACCTGATCAGTTCATCATAAAGAAATTAGTGCTGGTAGCAAGATAAAAGATGTGGAGAGCCGTTATCCATTGCAAGATAGAATAAATGCATTCTATTCTGGGAAGAGGCTAGTCTTAAGGAACCAAAATTTTCAACAGAAAATTAATTTTAGTTGAAGAAGCAACAGGTACCAAATTTCTTTACATTATTCCCGGCTATGAAAGGTTAAAGATAATTTTTAAATCATTTTTCACCTGGGAGTTGCAAGAAGATTTTCTTGTCAAATATGCTCTTTGACTCAAAGATTAAATGTTAAAATCTCCCGATTTAATTTCTTCTACGTTCTTTGGTCAATCCATTTTATTTTACACCTGCTGTAGAAAATCGATAGCATATGTTAAGGCCTTTCTACTGCAAGAAAGGCTTTCATACAACATACTCCTATTATATTAATAGGAAACTAATAAGGAGAATCAGTTTAATATATAATAAGTATTAAAAAGCGGCCCCTCGTTTTATGTCTAGGAGAATCCGATATTAAGACTAGCCTACTAGCAATAAAAAACGATAACATTAGCAATAAAAAAAAAAACGCCCCAACTTTATACCCAGGAGAATCTTGCAGTAAAAACGATTGCATATTTTAAGTCCTTACTATTGCAAGAAAGGCTTTCAAATGCAATATGTTCATACAACCTGCTCCTATTCTGACTCCTCAAGGACACATGGCACAGTGGATAAAGCCGTTGGTTAGATCCAGTGACAGGACCCAAAGAGTGTGAGTTCAATACCCGGTTAAGGCAGTGGAGAACTTTCAGAGGGAACAACATACTCCTATTATATTAATAGGAAACTAATAAGGAGAATCAGTTTAATATATAATAAGTATTAAAAAGCGGCCCCTCGTTTTATGTCTAGGAGAATCCGATATTAAGACTAGCCTACTAGCAGTAAAAAACGATAACATTAGCAATAAAAAAAAAACGCCCCAACTTTATACCCAGGAGAATCTTGCAGTAAAAACGATTGCATTTTTTAAGTCCTTACTATTGCAAGAAAGGCTTTCAAATGCAATATGTTCATACAACCTGCTCCTATTCTGAGTCCTCAAGGACACATGGCACAGTGGATAAAGGTGTTGGTTAGATCCAGTGACAGGACCCAAAGAGTGTGAGTTCAATACCCGGTTAAGGCAGTGGAGAACTTTCAGAGGGAAATTAACAGGAGATAACTGATAACTGACATCCATTAAACATGGCACGTGGAACTAGAACAGTCTACCCCAGTGAGCGAAATAAAGGGTTCAGTTCGACATTCCAACCACTTGAAGAAGGCCGGAGCGTATAACGGCCGAAACGTAATAAAAAATATGGCGACAAAGATGAGGACAATAGTCCGAATAATGTAAATAATGCTCCTATTCTATTAAGAGGAAAGTAATACGGGGTGTCAGTTTAATATATAATAACTATTAAAAAGCGGCCCCTCACTTTATGTCTAGGAGAATCCGATATTAAGTCTAGCCTACTAGCAGTAAAAAACGATAACATTAGTAATAAAAAAACGTCCCCATTTTATATCCAGGAGAATCTCATATTAAGTCTAGCCTACTCTTGCAGTAAAAAACTATTGTATATTTTTTTAGGTCCTTAATATTGCAAGAAGAAAGGCTTTCAGTTGCAATATATTCATTCAACGTGTTCCTATTACATTAAGAGGTAACTAACAAGGAAAATCAGTTTAGCATATAATAAAAAAGACAGTTAGCCCATATATTTTCAAACCCGAAAAGTTATTGTTCACATACTACCCTTGGTGGTTGCTAAGCTGCACAAAAGGGAGGAACAAGGAAATATTAGACAAAGTCAAACAAGTTGGTAGCAATTAGGCTTCATCCATTGTGGCGATACGCATGTCTAATGGAGATTTGAGAATGTGTGGTGATTATAAGGTGGGCAGGAAAAACAGATCTGTTCGGATTCATTCCCGTTCCCAAACATTGAAACAGCGCGCCATGAGTTTCCTGGTATGAAACACTTTGGTAAAATTAACCTTCAGTCAACATATAATCGGATAAAAATTGACACTAAATTTCAAGAAGTCACCACAATGAACATGCCAATTGGATTACTAAGATGGACTTGACTGCTATTTGGAGTGAAGATGTCAAGTGAAAAGTTTTAGAGGAGATTAAAAATATAATTGTATATCAGGGCGACATTGGTGCGCACAATAAAGAAGAGCTCAAAAGTAAAACGGAGCAAAGTTTTGAGTAAATTAAATTAAGCGGATATGACAGTCACGATAAATGAGAGTTTGATAGGGACAAAAATTTCGTACTTAGGATATCAAATATCCAAAGCCGATATCTCGTCGGATGATAAATTCATTAATATGATATCAGAGATAGCTGCACACAGAAAAAAAAAAAAAAATAGAGAAAGAATTTTTTTCTTTTAGGATTAACAAATTTCTGTAACGAATATATACCGCAATTTGGTGACTTTGTATTAGGTTGGTGCAAAAATAATGACGTAATAATGTCGTTTTTTGACGTTAAAAAATACGTCAAAAAACGACATTATTATGTCATTATTTTTGCACCAACCTAATTGAAACATTTAACAAAATGTGGAAGAAGAATACCGAGTTCCAATGAACAAAGACAGGACGATCCTTTGGAAGAATTAAAAAAAAAAAGACACTTATAAACAAACCAGTTGTTAAAATCTTCGACCTAGCGAAAGAATCGACCTCCTGATACCAGTGACTGTGCTATAGACACAATATTGTCGCAGGAGGATCACCCTGTAATGTACTTATTAAGAAAACTAATATCTGTGGAGACAAATTATTCGAATATTGAGAAAGAAGCATTGGCTATTCTGTAGAACGCAGAATGAACTATAATTTTTTTTTGCTGGGAAGGAAATTTCTATTAAAATCTAATCATAAACGTTTGGAATTTATATTCAAACCCAGAAGAGAGTTGCCAAAGGTCACATTTCCAGGATATTAAGACAAGCGATTAAGCTTATAGCGTTCAGCTTTGACATCGTGTACTATACCGCCTGTGGATGCATTATCAGGGTTAAATATGCAGAGCAAAAATATTGAAATAAGTGAAAATTGCGAGGTCAGGATTTTACACTGGATAGAAACAGACGTGGAACCTAATCTTAAATCAGATTAGGTTCCACGCTCCTCAAAACCTCTTGATCAGTCTTAACCAGGGGCTTTTATTTACCAAACGACAAATCAAAAACAAACTGTTGTAATCTAGAGAAGGTTACTGAACAGAATAATCACACGAAGGTTGGTAATGAACGATAATACTTAGGACAAGAACAACACATATAAGATTCACCACTGGCACGTAGAAGAAGTAGTCAACTGCTAGAAGTGAGTCAAGTGAATTCCATAATGAATCTCCAACTGCAGTATATCTACCAATCTCCCCCCCCCTCCAATTCCCCGTAGACTTTGTATAAAACGGAGTCTGGTAGCTGGTAGACGGGACTCTGCGCTTCGACATAGCCTTGTCTGGGGATCCTCTCCGACCGGAGGCAGTGAGTTTGACCAGCACAGCTGGAGACAAATCTCCAACTCTAGGATATCTATTAACCGCCCCACGCGATCAGATGTGGCGCAAGGCCGAATTTAATGTGGGATATCTGAGCCCATAGGTTCGTCCAAAAATTCCCCGTAGACCCCGTAAAAAAGGGGTCGGGCAGTTGCTTCACGAGTCCTGACTCTGACTTTGACATAGCTCGTCTGGGGATCCTCTCCGCTCAGAAGCAGTGAGTTTGACCAGCACAGCTGGAGACGAATCTCCAACTGCAGACCAACATACAGTATTTACTACTGTATTTATGTGCATGGGGATATAACCATTATTGTCCTTAGATATGCTACAACAGTTGTGAAATATCCAGTGTTGAATAGAATTATGGATAGAATAAAAAAGAATATATGGATTAATTGCTCTATGGCTGAGAGGCCTTATAAAGAGTAAACACAAAAATTAACAATAGAAAAAGGAATTATATGTAACAGGGATATACTGGTAAATCCACAATCTCTGAGAAATTAAGGCGGTGAACCATGATATACATGGAGGTATATTGGCTACGCAAATGCGGTTAAAGTTACAAGCATGGTGACCAGGCTATTTGAGAGACGTGGAAGAGTATGTTAAAAATGCCCTAAGTGTACAGAAGAAAAGAAATTTAGGCAAGCTAAGATTTACTCTTGGCCAAAGGAAATGGGACCGTAGACATAAAAAACACCACCTTACCACCCACAATCAAATGGAATTGTGAAGAGAATGGTTCAAACGGTAAGAATGGGATTAAAAGCATTCTCTCCATTGGATTGTGATATATAGAATTATTTACCCAGATTACTCCAAAATTATAGAGCGGAAGATGCATTGATAGGGAGACAAATAAAAGCCCCGATTTCCATGTCATTTGCTTCGAATTCATGTGCTGAAAAGACGAATTTTGTGGTGTAAAAGGGATTTAACAAAAGTGTGTTAACAAAGAATGGACAGGGTATACTGGCTCGGGAAGATTAATTTAGAAACACAAAAGAACATGAAGTTATAGAAAAGCAACATGAAGAGGAAGCAGAAGAACAGATAACATAAGAAAAGATGAATGAATCCAGTATTGAGAGTGATCAGGAAGATAACCAGAGAAATAAAGAAGAAGAACAGGAAAGGGAGGAGAGGATGTGTAAAGTCAGTACTAATGAGGAATAATAGGGGGGGGGTAAAGTTAAGACCTACATCTATAAAAATAAATTAAAACTCACTATTAGAGATGGATTATATCTCCCAGGGTTGTTCGTAGAAGTCAAATATCAACTAAATATATAATGCCCCTTAGTTTCAGGGAAGTTTAATGATATGTAAATTACGTACTGTATAAAAGGCAGTATCGCTATACCTACGGGAGGGTCACCTCTTGACGAGACTACATCTGTCAGGGAGAATACTTATCATAACGAGAATCCCATATTAAGATTAGCCTCAGTTATGTGCCATGCGTGATACACGCTTAGGCGATCATGTATCTTTCGATATATGACTGACGAGGGAGATTTTTTTTCTCGCAGTAGGTTGTCATTTCTTTCTGCGGTAGACCAGTTGCCGTCCAAGGCTATAGAATCCGATCCATTTACCCATAGTTAGGGGGAGAAGACGAGGATTCATACATTTCTCAAGGGTATTAGTACGTAAGTGAATGTAATAGATTCGACTGGAATTCGAACTCGGCTCTCCGATTCCACAATCCGAGCCGCTACTCCACCGTGCCTATTCTAGACTAGACTATTAGCAGTAAAAAACGATTGCGTTTTTGTTAATTCCTTACTAATACCGGCAATGCAACTTTTAAATGCGTATTCCTATTATATTAAGAGGAAACTAATAAGGGGGATCAGTTTAGTATATAGTAAATATTAAAAAGCGATCCCCAATTTTATGTCAGGTAAAATTTCATATAATTAATAGCTGATTCATGCCTTTTCCTGGGTATGACGATAAACTACATCTGGCAGCAAGGTCTCTGATTGGACGGTTTTGAGTAGCGTCGAATCACATCTTAATTGTTGTTGTTCCAAGGTCCGCCCTAATCTAGGGTAGTAGCACCGGTTAGGGTCCAAGCTATGGGAAAATAGTGAACCCCCAAACTGGAGTAATAACACAATGAAAGTGTAGAAATATATTTTTATAGTGAATTTTAAAAATATTAGCAGGAATAAAATTTAAAAAAAATACTAATACTCACAAGAAAATTAAGTTTCGATATTATATGACCCATAAGGTGTTGATGTGTCGTGAAACCAATAAACAAATTACTCCTTCCATACTTGTATTAGAAGGCTTTCATATGCAATTTTTTAAAATGTATATTTCCTTTATATTGATTTGCATTTGCCGTGAAATTGACTGCATATTTTATTAAATCCTTAATAATATTAAGTTTTAACATGTGAATCTTTAAATAGATTTTTCCACAAATATTAACAGAAAATAAAAAAATAATATGGTCTGTTTTTAATAATAGAAAAACGATCCCCCATTTTATATCCAGCAGATTCTTATACTAAGGCTTGCTTATTTCTGCATATTTTGTTAACTCCTCACAATTATTAGAAAGCTTTCCATTATATTAATTGGAAAAAACAAAAAACAAAAAAAAAAAAAAAAAGAGCAAAACAAAACAAAAAACAAAACAAAAAAACGGGATCAATTTATTAATTATTAATAAAAAAAAAAAAAGCGACCCCCACTTTATGCCCGGAAGAATCTTAAATTAATGCTAATTTACACTTGCCGTAGAAATGGCAGCACATTTTGTTACGTTCATACTTTTCCCATCCAAGTTAACAATTTATTTTTCTACCACACTAACCAGAAATAAAACATCGGCTGTAGTATTTAATAAAAATTGAAAATCGATCCCCGACTTTATATCCAGAACAATTTTATTAACACGAGCTTACATCCGATGTAAAAAAAAAAAAGCAAAAAACGAGGCAATATTTTGTTTTGTTACCATTACGATTTTACACGTGTATTTTCATTACATTAATGGAACATAAAAAGAGGTATCAGTTTATTACTTAATAACAACAGAAAGCAAACCCCCATTTTATGTTCAGTAGGATCTAGCTTACTCTTGCTATCAACAAAATGAAAACATATTTTCTTAAGTCTCCCTATTAGAAGCTTTTGGCGTGTAAGTTATACATGTGTTTTTCCAATATGTCAATAGCAAATAAATTGAGGGGTCAGTTTATTACTTAATAAAAAGGGAAATTGATCCCCTACTTTACGTCCAGTAGGATCTAGCTTACTCTTGCTGTAAACAAAATGAAAGTATATTAAGTCTCCCTATTATTAGAAGCCTTTGGCCTGCAAGTTATACATGTGTTTTCCAGTATGTCAATAGCAAATAAATTGAGGGGTCAGTTTATTACTTAATAAAAAGGGAAATTGATTCCCTACTTTACGTCCAGTAGGATCTAGCTTACTCTTGCTGTAAACAAAATGAAAGTATATTAAGTCTCCCTATTATTAGAAGCCTTTGGCCTGCAAGTTATACATGTGTTTTTCCAATATGTCAATAGCAAATAAATTGAGGGGTCAGTTTATTACTTAATAAAAAGGGAAAGTGATTCCCTACTTTACGTCCAGTAGGATCTAGCTTACTCTTGCTGTAAACAAAATGAAAGTATATTAAGTCTCCCTATTATTAGAAGCCTTTGGCCTGCAAGTTATACATGTGTTTTTCCAATATGTCAATAGCAAATAAATTGAGGGGTCAGTTTATTACTTAATAAAAAGGGAAAGTGATTCCCTACTTTACGTCCAGTAGGATCTAGCTTACTCTTGCTGTAAACAAAATGAAAGTATATTAAGTCTCCCTATTATTAGAAGCCTTTGGCCTGCAAGTTATACATGTGTTTTTCCAATATGTCAATAGCAAATAAATTGAGGGGTCAGTTTATTACTTAATAAAAAGGGAAAGTCATCCCCTACTTTATGCTCAGTAGTATCTAGCTGAATGGAAAGTGATCACCCACTTTATCCCTAGTAGAATCATGATTTTTTTAAAACGTGATCACCCCAAGCAAGGCACTAAAGCCACTAAAACAGAAGAGGTTACTGAGTATGAAAGGGTTAGAAAACATAGACATTAGTAGAGAGGAGAACAAAACAAGAGTTATCAGGAAGATAGCGATTGACATTGCTTTGAAATTTTGTAAGATTAAAGTTGGCTGGAAAGCATGGAGCCGGAAGGGAGTTTCACAAGTAAGTTTCATAAGTAAGTAAGACAGATAAGACCTCGTCACCAGTCTAGTACTGCAATTAAACTCATAAAAATATTGGTCCCTTTAGTGAAAGCATATTTATTCGTATGATAATACAAAATCTGGCACAAGGCCAAAGAGAGGAATGGTTAAACTTAGCTAGCCACAATCACAGACCCAAACATACAACAATATTCTTAAAACTAAAACGATGCATTCATTCTTAACTTTCTCACTACATTCACCATAATACCTCTTTGTCTCTATGAAAGTCACAATTAGTCCCCATATGTACAATCCATTCTGTGTGGTGTAGTGTAATAAAACGACACATTAAAATCTATCCCCAATGTGTATATACGATATGAAAACAATAACTATTTACAACAAATCAAACAAAATAATGCGAGAAGGGATATTTATTTGTAAAATACAAAATGTGACACAAGGCCAAATATGGGGAAGAGGGAAAAGGATGGTCTTCATCTGTTTTAACATTAAACTTAGCTAGCCACAATCCCTGACCCAAACATGCCACAATATTCCTGACACCAAAACAATGCATTCTTACTTACCTTTCTTACTACATTCACCATAATACCTCTTGTCTCTATGAAAGTACTAACTAGTCCCCATTCATTTTTTGTGAGAGGAGAGTAAAACAGCAAATTTAAAATTCTAATTAATGAATATTACCATAGCGAAGAGCTCATCCGAGCAATTACTATGAAAGTATTTATAGAAAAGACACACAGAGGAAAGTGTGAGAGAAAAAACTGTTAGCAGAGAATTTACAGCTACATCTAGCCAGCTCAGCTGTAAATTGATGAGATCTTAACTTCAGTCTAGTACTGCGCTTGAATTTAAAAAAGTTAGGTACCATAGAGAAGAGCGATATTTAATCTGCTATATACAGACATGTGGCACAAGGCCAAAATAGAGAATGGAGAAGAGGAAGGTCTTCTTTTCTCTTAATATTTAACTTAGCTAGCCACAAACACTGACCTAAACCTACAATAATATTCCTAACACCAAAACAACGCATTCTTACTTACCTTTCTTACTACATCTACCATAATACCTCATTGTCTCTATGAAAGTGACAAGTGGTCTCCATATGTACAATTCAATCTATGGTGGGTAGAGGAATAAAACAGCACTTTAAAGTATATCTCCAATGTGTATCTACAATATGAAAACAAAAACTATTTACAAGAAATCAAACAAAATAATGCGAGAAGGGATATTTATTTGTAAAATAAAAAAATGTGATACAAGGCCAAAAAATAGGGAACAGGAAAAAAGACGGTCTTCATCTGTTTTAACATTAAACTTAGCTAACCACAAACACTGACTCAAACATATCACAATATTCTTAACACCAAAACGACGCATTCATTCTTACCATTCTTACTACATTCACCATAATGTCTCTATGGAAGTCATAAATAGTCCCCATATTTACAATTCATTCTATGGTGGGTAGGGGAATAAAAGTCTATCCCAATGTGTATCTACAATATGTAAACAAAAACTATTTACAAGAAACCAAACAAAATAATATCCTAAAGAGTGTATTCGAACAATTACCATGGAAGTATTTATAGAAAAACGAACAGGAAGGTAACTTTACGGCGGCGAGAAAGAGATTGAAGCCGAGATACCAGAGCAAAACCAATAATATTGCTGATACTTATTTTATCAAGAAGCTCTAGATAAACAGTAGGAGTACTGGGCCGTATGTGGCAGTAATATTCTAAACATGGACGAATGGTAGACTTATAGACATGGAACGACACAGTGAACCAACTTTCTTAGCAGCAGACCTAGCAATGGCTTCAATGTAATCTTTCCACTTTCATCAGATGAGAACTTTAGCCCGAGGAGATTAACCTGGAGGTTAGCATCAGCCATGTCGATGAAAGACAGAAAGGAGACTCTCAGATGATTAATAGAGAACAGTTTCGGTTTGGAGACGTTAATTTTAACAAGTCATCCTTTTCCCCAGTTCAGAACACGCTAAAGGTCGTGTTTGACATCAGCTGCCAATTTGACCTTATCGAACTGACCTTATCAGACTTACTATCAAGACAGGAGTTAACTAGTTGTGTGATTAGCGTAGATACCAAGTTGAAAGCTGATGTCACCGGAAATAACGTTAATAAAATTAGGAAAAAAGGATAGAGCACTGGGGAACACCTCTATTAGTACAAAAGGATCTAGAGGAGTGGCCGTTCAGGATAACTTTCATTCTCGATTTGATAAGAAAGACTGAGTATAAAATCAAAACAGATACTTTTCCTAACGTTTCCTCTTTCTTATATTTATTTTACTTTCTAAAAAGCCGATATTTGCACTCTGTTTTATATAACGCTTAATCTATAGGATTTATATCGTAGTTACATGCAAATTCTAATTATCACCGACTTCCATTATTAATAATAATTATTAACAAAGTATTGTCATTTGTTTTCCATTCCGAGGAGTTCAAGGAAAAACACTCTGTAATTATCAGTTAATGAACGTGAATTGATTTGTTTCTTTAACGGCATATCAGCATCTATAAGGGTTATTTAATGTCGGATCTGAATTTTCTTGGCAGTTTTTATTAGGTTACGTCAAAAAACGATATTATTTTTGCACCAACCTAATAAGTTGATTTTGATTTGATTTGTTTGTTTAACGGCATATCAACTCCTATAAGGGTCACTTAACGTCGAATTTGAATTTTCTTGGCGGTTTTTAAATTGATTTTGATTTGATTTGTTTGTTTGTTTAATGGCATATCAACACCTCTATGGCTCATTTAATGTCGGGTCTGAATTTCCTTGGCAGTTTTAAGTTGATTTTGATTTGATTTGATTTGATTGTTTAACGGCATATCGGCACCTATAAGGGTCACTTAATGTCGAATTTGAATTTTTTCTTGGCAGTTTTTAAATTGATTTTGATTTGATTTGCTTGTTTAATCGCACATCAACACCTCTATGGCTCATTTAATGTCGGGTCTGAATTTTCTTGGCAGTTTTTAAGTTGATTTTGATTTGATTTGTTTGTTTAACTGCATATCAATACCTCTATGGGTCATTTAATGTCGAATTAGAATTTTCTTGGCAGTTTTTAAGTTGAATTTGGTTTGATTTGATTTGTTTGTTTAACGGCATATCGACATCTCTATGGGCCATTTAATATCGAATTTGAATTTTATAATAATAATAGCATATTGTAGGTCATTTTGAGATCAGCTACCAATTTGACTTCATCGAGCTGATCAGACTTACTATCGAGAGAGTAAATGGTGACGTCATCAGAATAGATACGGAGTTGAGAACTGATGCCCTCATTGACAGAAATTAAGAACAAAGCAGGACCAAGGATAGAGCCCCGGGGGACACCTACATTAGTACAAAAGGATCTAGAGGAGTGGCCGTTCAGGATAACTTTCATTTCACGATTTGATAAGAAAAACTGAGTAAATTCATAACGTCTGGGTACCACAGCGAAGAGTTGCCATGGAAATATTTGCAAAAAAGGCACGCTACATCACGGCGGTGGGAATGTGTTTGAAGCCGAGACATCAAGACCATTAATATTGTTGATTCTTCTTTGGATTTTATCAATAATCTCTAAATATATAGCAGGAACACCAGATCATATATAGCATCAATTTTCAAAGCATGAACGAATGCTACATTTATAAATATGCAAGTAAGATTTTGGAGAGAAAAATTCTGTAGCGTGATACAGTGAACCAAATTTCTTAACAGCAGACCTAGTAACTAATTTTATATAATCTTTCCACTTCATGTCAGACAAGAATGTTAGCCCAAGAATGTACAGCAAGTCACTCTCCTGGAGGTTAGCATCAGCCATGATGACGGGAGGCCGAAAGGTGTTTCTCAGATTATTAATAGAGTGAAGTTTCATTTTGGAGTAGCCATTCCTTGCCCCAGTATTGCATATTGTAGGTCATTTTGAGATCAAATTTGTCTTCATCGAACTGATTAGACTTACTATTGAGACAGTAAATGGTGGCGTCATCAGTATAGATACGGAGTTGAGAACTGATGCCCTCATTGACAGAAATTAAGAACAAAGCAGGAACAAGGATAGAGCCCTGGGGGACACCTACATTAGTACAAAAAGATCTAGAGGAGTGGCCGTCAGGATAAACATTCATTTCATGCTTTGATGAGAACAAAATGGATCAGTTTAAAAATTTGTCTCGACACACTGTAACTTTTCAACTTATTTTATTTTATTAATTTCTCACTATTAGTACAAGGTTTTGAAATGCAATTTGTAAATGTATTTTTTCAATATATCCGTAACAAATAAATTATGGATATCTGTGTCGTAGTTAGAATTTCTTTGTTTAAATGCTGGTAATGGTGTTACCCTACAGAAGAAGAGAGTAAACATGCAAGGTAACCAAAAAAGTTCTGTCCGTTTTTTGATTAGTCATTGAATGAAGTTGAAATATATACGAAATGCGTGTAGCAATTGTTTTCAAATTCGGACAGCCGGAAGTAGGAACATCAGACGTTATAAAAAAAAAACCCGCGCACCGTGCCCGGCCATCAGTTGTAAGCCGGACAGCTGTGAGAAGGATGGAAGTGTCTAGAGATCTCGTTCGGGGCTGTTTGCTTTACGACTTCAAAGTGGGCTTATCAGCAGCTGCATCAAGTCGCCGCATATGTCAAGCGTTTGGGGATAGTGCTGTGGATGAACGTACTGCAAGGCGTCGGGAGATTTGTCTCTCCATGTGCAGCCTCGCAGTGGACGACCACAGGTCTTGAATGATGGAGTCCTGAAGGCGGCCATTGAAGAGGACAGTAGTCTAACGTGTGGTGAACTTGCAAGACAGTTCAACGTTTCCGATGAAACAGTTAGACTTCACCTGCACCGCCTAGGTAAGACGTAGAAACTGAGCAAGTGGGTTCCGCAAACGCTGTTGGATGTCCACAAAGGACAACGAGTGGCAGCCTGCGTATCGCTACTTTCTCGCCACCGTACCGCTGCTTTCTCGCCACCGTACCGCATCCTTATTCAATCGAGTGCTTACCAGTGATGAAAAGTGGGTTCTGTACGAAACTCCCAAGCGTTTCAGACATTGGTTGTCTCCTCAGGATGCTGTCCCTCACACCGCAAGACCGCCTATGCACCCACGCAAGATTATGCTTTGTGGACAGGTCGTCAAGTGGTTTATTATGAACTGCTACCAACGGACCAAACGGTCACTGGAGACCTATACTCGCAGCAATTGAAACGTGTGCAACAGGCATTGCGCCAGAAGGAGCCAGCATTGGTGAATCGCAAAGGTGTGCTTTTCCTCCATGACAACGTCAGGCCGCATGTCGCGCGAGTGGTCAGGGATACCATACAGCAACTTGGGTGGGAGACTTTGTGCCATCCGCCTTATTCACCTGACCTTGCGCCATCCGATTACCACCTCTTCCACTCCCTGGATAATCATCTTCGTGGGAAATCCTTCACCAATGAAGCAGACTTGCACAAAGCCCTCACGGACTTCTTTGCCTCAATCCCCACCCCCGGAGTTCTACCGCAAGGGAATTGAACAACTCGAGACACGTTGGCAGAAGGTGCTGGATGCCGATGGCGATTACTTCGAAGACTAAATATAAGTTACACATACTGTGAAGTGTTTTCTTTTTTTCCTTTAAAAACGGACAGAACTTTGTTGGTTACCTTGTAGAAGGAAATGAATAAATAGTGAATAAAATTTCACAATTCAGGCAGGGACGTCTAAAGTATAGACTTGATTTAGACTTTAGCAGGAACAGGATACAAGGGATAAACCTCTACTCCAGTTCAAAATAGTAGGGAGAAGTATAAAGCGGAAGATAGGCGAACATATATACTTCTATTGAAAAAAAAAATGGATAGTAAATAAAATTTCAGAGCTTAGGCGTAGATATTAGAAATATAGATTTGAAGTAGACTTTAGAAGGAACCGGAAACCCAATCCTAAACAGAAAACAAGGAATAAACCTCTACTCCTGTTCAAAAGACCCGAGAGGAGTGTGAATCGGACAATAATCGAATTTATATATTCTTCTTGAGAAAAAAAGTTAGTAAATAAAAATATCAGAGTTTAGGCGTAGATATTAGAATCATAGAGTTGAAGTAGACTTTAGAAGTAACCGGAAACCCAATCCTAAACAGGAAACAAGGAATAAAACTCTACTCTCGTTTAAAAGGCCCGAGTGTAGGGGGAAGCGGACAATAGGCAAATCAATCTATTCCTATTAAGGAAAGTTAGTAAATAAAAATTTCAGAGTCTAAGCGTAGATATTAGATGTATAGATTTAAAGTAGACTTTAGAAGGAACCAAAAATTCAATGCTAAACAGAAAACAAGGAATAAACTCTATTTAAAAGTCCATTGAAGAGTGCGAATCGGGCGATAGACTAAGCTATCTATACTTATTGTGGAGGAAAAAATAATCAGTGAATAAAATTTCAGAAATAGTGAAAAATAATTAATTTGTATTCTTAGATTGATATCGTTTTGTAAAATGAATCCCTTTTTTATATAGCTATCATTTCGGAATGTCCTTTAAATAATGACTTTATAAAATGCCATAAAAAAGGATGTAAGACAAGGATGTGTCTTCTTGCCGGACTTATTCAACCTATACATTGAAATTGAGAGAATTAGAAGTCCTACCAGGATTCATTGCTGGCGGCCACAACTTTAACAACATAAAGTATGCAGATGACATAGTTTTGATAGCAGACACACAAAAGAAGCTACAAGAAATCTTACAGAAGGAAGGCGAGAAGAATGGACTAATCATCGATCTCAAGAAAACGGGATTCATGGTTGTTAGCAAAAGGAATAGCCCAACATGCAAATTACAAATTAGAGATAACAAAATCAAACAAGTTCAAAAATTTAAACATGTGGCAAATGTTTTAGTAGAGGACGGGAAGTGCGACACTGAAATCCGAAGGCGCATCGGGGTAGCGAAATATGCCTTCCAAAAGCTAAGCAAAGTATTAAGAAACGGAAACGTTTCGTTAGAAACAAAAAAAAAGAGTACTGAACTGTTATGTCATATCAGTCCTATATGGCAGTGGATGCTGCACAACCTTAATCGCAAGGTCATCTACAGTAAATTTAAAACATTTCACCATTCCTGGAAGACCTTCTAATATCAAAGTAAGAATTCGTCTAGATAAAAAAAAAAATTCTAAAATTCCCAGCATCCATCTCTCGTTTCAATGTGTAGTCCTACAAACATAACAAATTTAGTCCGATGACGTCCAGAAGAACGAAACACGTCACAAGTAAGCGTTTTGTCACACAATTCCTCCCCATATATATAGTTTTCAATTTGCTTGTTGAATCAACTTCAAGAAGCGAGAACAAGATCTAAAAGGTCAGCAAATCTAAGAGTGATCTCATCTCACAATCCCCACTCTTGCTCCATATGCGGCCTCCTTTGTAAATCACTAGTGGGTCTTAAGTGCCATTTAAGATTATCGTACAAAATTTCATAACTGAATCAATTAAGCTGTCAGATCCTCATGTGTGTGTGTGTGTGTGTGTGTGTATTATTTATTTTGAGTAAATAACTTTACCGGATGCTGATTATACCAGGAAGAGACAGACGAAATATCTATGGCAGCAGCAGAACAAAGAAAGACAGCGTGTAAATTTTCATTCCCACGGGACAGATTGAAGGCAAGAAATACAGATAAAAAACAATGCGTAGCTAACCTAGAGAGCTTGAGTAAAGAGATGGCAGGACAATGTTTGAGCTCTCTCTCTGTTTGAGCTCTCTCTCTCTGTTTGAGCTCTATTTCTCTCTGTTTGAGCTCTCTCTCTCTCTTTGAGCTCACTCTCTCTCTTTGAGCTCTCTCTCTTGAAAAACGTCGGTTGACTCAATATATAATATAATAAATTGAATGTTCGAAAGAAAGAACCAAGAACATAATACTGAAAATATATATATATATATATATATATATATATATATATATATATATATATATATATTTCGATTATAGGTGCATTTTAATTTATATTTACATGGATCATTCGTACAAAAAACAAATATAGGAAAATCTACCAGTAAAAAATAATTCTCTTATTGCTATATTTGTACAAAAACGCACAACCTTAAAATTTAAATTCAAACTCAGCGTTGCGACCGCACGTTCCAAAACAATAACACATTTCTCATATCATAATTTAAAAAAAAAAAAAAAAACTTTTTTCGGTCTACGCATATGTATGGCGAAAAATTGCATCCTGAAGACGACAATTTGAAATTTTTGAAATAGGTAGCATGTCTTCCATCTGGCAATAACTCGAATATAAGGATCTTATTATTCAAGGAATTCATAGTAAGTTAATGTCTCATTAAGTCCGGTTAGCGAAGTGATTACACCATTAATCACATTAACATTGCTATCTAATACTCTGTATAAATTGTTTCTTTATGATATATATATATATATATATATATATATATATATATATATATATATATATATATATATATATATATATATATATATTCATGAATCATTCATACAGAAAAACAAATAACACATTTCTCGTAGCCTTTTTTCGGATTACATCAGTATTTTCGTTGTCCTCTTATTACCGAGAAGTAAAAAACAAGAACAAAATCTATTTCCATACCTGAGGATGTCTGTAGGAACAGACGAAAACTTGTAAAATATTAAAAATACCTTATACATTAATGCCTAACGAGGGAAGAGAATTTTTTAAAATAAAGTATCATACATTTTTAAACAAAGATTAAACCATTTATCGATTATCGACTATCGAATTTGAAATTTTACATTAATTGTTAAGTTAGAAAATGGTCTTTTTTTTAATCTCTGAATAAGAAAAAAAATGAAGCTACGAGGTCTTTCTCACCGAAACACATGCCTTGATACAACGTTTGAACATAGTGAAAATACCGAATCTAAAATTGAACGATGTTTAGAAAAAATATGAAAACATCGTAAGAATGATCATTAATCGGCTTTAGATTAGGAAGATTATTATGTAAAGAGCAGAGCGAATTGAAAATAGCAGGGCATATCGCAGCTATAGCAAATAATGGCCGTCAATGTTCAATGGACAAGCATGTTGCCAACAACTGTTCGCTAAATTAAAATAGAAATTTGATTTTTTATAAATGAAAAGGTAAAAGAAAAATGTAATAATAATAATAATAATAATAAAAATAATAATAATAAAAAATAATAATAATAATAATGAAACTAATAATAATAATAATAATAATACTAATAAAAATGATAATAATAATGAAAATAATAATAAAAATAATAATAATAAAAATAGTAATAATAATAATAATGAAAATAATAATAAAAATAATAATAATAATAATGAAAATAATGATAATAATAATAATAAAATAATAATAATAATAAAAATAATAAAAATATAAATAATAAAAATATAAATAATAATAATGAAAATAATAATAATAATAATAATGAAAATAATAATAAAAAAATAATAATAACGATAGTAATAATAAAAATAATAATAATAATAATAATGAAAATAATAATAATAATAAATAATAATAATAATAGCAATAATAAAATAAAAATAATAATAATAATGAAAATAATAATAATAATAATAATAATAATAATAATAAAAATAAAAATAATAATAATAATGAAAATAATAATAATAATAATAATAATAATAATAATAATAATAATAACAGAAACTCGCTCAATAGACCTAGACTTCATCACAAAGATTACGGAACAAGAACAAGAAAAAGCATATAAATATCGAGGAGTCAGCGAAGGAGAGGGAAATTTTTATGTGCCGTGTCCCTTCAGGACGTAGGAGATCCTGGCTCTCCACTTCCCCCCTCTCACTTGTAGCTCTCAATAAGTTTCGTCCTTCTGCCACTTTCCCCAGACCACACTCTGTCATCCACTTTTAAAAGCCCGCCAGGTATGTCATGCATTGCTTTCCCGTGTCTCTCTTTCCCTCTATTCGACTTGTCAGTATCAGATTCTCCAGGCCCTCCTTTCTCATTACGCGTCCCAGAAATTTCATCTGCCTCAACCTGATGTTAAGTATGGGCTTCCTTCTTATATGAATCCACTCCAAAATCACACGCTCGGTCCATGATATCCTTATCATCCTTCTGTTGCCTCGGGACTCTTCTTCATCCTTTCAGGAGACCGGCCCTCATTCGCTGCTGTAGAGGAGGACAGATGTCACGTAGCAACTCAGTACCCTTTTCTTTGTTACCAAAGAAACCATCCTGTCTCGTAATATTCTGCCTAGCTTTTGGGATGCTTCTTTGGCTATCCCAATACGTCTTCGGATCTTAGCCTCGTAATTACCGTCCTCCGTCAAAACACTTCCCAGATATTTAAACTTCAGTACATACTTGATTTTAGTGTCCCCGACCTGCAAATCGCATTTCGGCCGCTCATCTTTTTACTGATAACCATGCATTCTGTCTTCTTGTAGTTTATGCTTAGTCCCTTCGTCTCGTTCTCCTTCTGTAGGAGATTTTGGAATTCCTTTTCCGTGTCAGCAAACCAAATGAAAGAGAAAGTAAGAAAACTATATTACAAACATGGGCGTCTTGTGTTAAATATTTTTTTTTTATATAACATATTCCTTCAGGACGTAGGCGAGCATGGCCTTCCACCTCTTCCTGTCCCTTGTAGCTCTTAATAAATTTTGTCTTTTTGTTATCTCTCCTAAACCTTGTTCCGCCATTCATTTACTCAAGCTTATTTTTCTTCTTCTATGAGTCGTGTCCCTTCAGGGCGTGGCCGATCATAGCTCTCCACAATTTCCTCTCCTTTGTAGCTTTTAAAAAATTTTGTTATTTTGTTACTTCCCTCAGCCTTTATTCTGCCACCCATTTGCTCAAGCCCATGAAGCATGTCACTAGTTGCTTTCATCTTTTTCTCTATCCGCCCTATGACTATCGGATTTTCCAAAACCTCTTTTCTTGTTCCAGAAGTTTCAGCTGACTCGTTCTGACGTTAAGTATAAGTTTCCTGTTTGTTTCCATTTTCTCCAAAACCTCGTCGTTCGGAATATGGTATCCTCCTCAGCATCTTTCTGTAGAACCACACTTCTTCACTTTTGAGGAGATTGTCCAGCATTCGCTGCCGTAAATGAGGACATATATCATGTAACAGTTCAGTATTCTTTTGTTTCCAACGAAACTTTCCCGTTTCGTGATACTCTGTCTAGCCTTTGGAATGCATATTTAGCCATCCCAATACGTCTTCGGATCTCAGTGTCGCACTTTCTGCCAGAACACATCCAAGACATTTGAATTTCTGTACCCGTTTGATTTTAGCTCCCGGACCTGTAATTTTTATTTTGGGATCAACCTTTTGTTGATAACCGTGCATTTTATCTGCTTATATTAGGTTGGTGCAAAAATAATGACGTAATAATGTCTTTTTTTGGCGTTAAAAAATACGCCAAAAAACGACATTATTACGTCATTCTTTTTGCACCAACCTAATAGTTTGTGCTTAGTTCTTTCTTCTCGCTTTCTCTCGGTACCTTCTGTAGTAGGTTTTATCGTTTCCTTTTCGTGTCTGCAATAAACACTGTGTCATTTTCATATACGATGTTGTTAAGATTGTGGCCGCAAGTGACGAATCCTGGTAGGATTTCCAGTTATGTTAGAACTGCTTCGCTGTATAGGTTGAATAAGTCCGGTGAGAAGACCCATCCTTGCCTTACACCCCTTTCTATTTTTGTATATCTGCTGAACTCATTTTTTAGAATCAGTCATTAACACTTTGGCTGACCTAGTGATTGTCTCTGGGTAAAACGTGTGAAATCTTAGATAAGGTTTTTTATTTATTTATATTTTTTTCATAAAAATAATTAGTGGAAAATGCCACGATGCCATTTCTGATATTAGGTCCCTGGTTGGGACCCGGAGAGAAATGTGTATGTAAAAGAAATGAAAGGAAATAATAATAATAATAATAATAATAATAATAATAATAATAATAACTGTAGTAATA
Source organism: Acanthosepion lycidas (assembly GCA_963932145.1). NCBI lineage: Eukaryota > Metazoa > Mollusca > Cephalopoda > Sepiida > Sepiidae > Acanthosepion > Acanthosepion lycidas. Next base: position 29,995,205 of record OZ010613.1, read on the forward strand.
ATAATAACTGTAGTAATAATAATAATAATAATAATAATAATAATAACTGTAGTAATAAAAATTATAATTATAATAATAATAACTGTAGTAATAATAATAATAACTGTAGTAATAATAATAATAACTGTAGTAATAAAAATTATAATAATAATAATAATAACTGTAGCAATAATAATAATAACTGTAGTAATAATAATAATAACTGTAGTAATAAAAATTATAATAATAATAATAATAACTGTAGTAATAATAATTATAATAATAATAATAATAACAACTGTAGTAATAATAATAATAACTGTAGTAATAATAATAATAATAATAACTGTAATAATAATAATAATAACTGTAGTAGTAATAATAATAACAACTGTAGTAATAATAATTATAATAATAATAATAATAATAATAACTGTAGTAATAATAATTATAATAATAACTGTAGTAATAATAATGATGATGGTATTATATAATTAATATATATTTTCTTTTTATACGTTATTTTTATAGATAGAAATATTTAAGTAAATGCTCTGTTTATAATAAACAGTATTAATTACATTTACCGACCTGAATGAAATGAGAAATTGCATAGAAAATATTTCCTCCGACAGGAATCGAACTTGTATACTACACGGAACCGTCATTAAGCTTGGCGTGCTAAACCATTTAGTTACAGAGGAAGCGTCTGCTTAGTAAAATCATGGGAAATTTGCTTTTTAAAGACAGTAATTTGACTTTGCTAACCCGACGCTTTTGAATATATTTTTATATTATTGAACATAAGAGAGAAAAAAGCCAAGGAAATTCCGTTGAAAACTGAAATTATATTCGAAGTCTTGTGAAGCACATCGTGTCTAGTTGGGACCCAAACGCTTATAAATGAAGACTTTATCGTTATTGTCAATAATAGCAATAGTAAAAAACACCCCCCCACCAAAAAAAAACAGGCCCACCATGGTATGGATATGATCTGACGATCACGTACCAGGCCTCACGTATAGGTAACTTCGAACTGGCTATAATGCTAACATAACGAAAAATATTGCTAAACCGCATGGGTCGTCACGCGGGTCAACAAAGACCGTTATCCCCAGTGATGAAGCAAACTGGGATCGACCAATGTCAACATAACGAGAACTAAAGAAAAAAACACGCCAACGACAGTCCTTACAGAGGTCGTCTATATTCATTAAAAGAAAATCCTACAAAAAGAACAACAAATAAATGCTTTAGGGAAGAGTCTAGCGAAAAGTATATTGTATTAATGATAGAGTTTTTCACTGCTACGATAAACCCAACAACGTCTTAAGCCGCCTATAATATCTGGCGAGAAAAAAACGTACCTCAAACTGACTAGTTTGTTGGCATCGATGTTTAGTCAATGTCAGGCGTGATATCATCAGGAAAGAAAAAGAATATCTGATCAAATTTCAGTGCCAGTTCTGGGTTTTGTAATCGAAAATTTTTCTTTGGTGCAAAACTATCACGAAATTGTAGAAAGTTTAATGGGTCATGTAATTAGGCATAAGTTTAAAAAAGATGTCTGCCAAAGCCGTGAATATGGGCGCAGAATCGCGCAAGGAAGAGATCTGTCGATGTTCCGATTGTTACATTCAGGAGGTCGATAACCTGGAAGGGCGTACTCTGAAGTCGGCCGATATCATGTGCGAGGCGTTTCCGCGGCATTTCGAGAGCTGGTTTACCAGGGAGCCTGGTTTATGTGACGAAGAGTTTCGCCGCTATTTGACTGACTTTCACGGAGGGTCGAAATTTACGCGTCATTGAAAAGGTTCGGCAGTGGCAAGTTTCCGTGACTTGGTGGTTTAACCTATAAATTGTACTTGAGGCTTTCGCAGACGTTCCGATTTTGACTGCCGTGTTAAACAACTGGTTCCGCCAGGGCTCCGTCCTCAATCGTATCCCCAGGGGTATGATTACGCTGTTGAAAAAAGGACAAAGTTGTTGGTCAGGATTCAGATAATTACAGGCACATAACTCTGCTAAAACAAAGAGTTTAAGATCATGGCCAATATCCTGTTGGAGCGTTTGCAATAATCTTTTATTCCCGTGCAAATTCGCCTTATACGCAAAAACCGGCACTTCCCAAATAAAGAAAATATTAATAAATCGCAGCCAAATTTTGCTTCATGGCCGAGATTTGATCTGAGAAGTTCAAGTAGTTTTTCTTCAAAATTTGTCCTAAACACACTGGCAATGTTGAAGATCATTTGGTTTGGTGGTTGATATACTGGAACACAACTAATCTATAGTTAATAGACTCTCCCACCTATAATAAGTAGGAGTAATAGCAGTAGTCGCTGAGTCGGGAGAGATTTGGTCAGTCAGTCGACTGGCTGATCGGTTGAACTCTCTGCCTTCGGGCGGGGAGGAATCCGAAAGAGGCTACGCCGAAGGGCGGATTCTCTTTCGGGGAGTTAAACCGACCTTGAACCCGTTTATACTGGTTCAATGGACATATTTTTAGCCGATCCCACTGGCTCGGAGATCCCACGTTAAACCGGCTTTGTGCCACATGATGCACTCGCGGTGGGGGGGGGGTGACTAAATATCGTGTTGGTCAGTCAGTCGATGTCCGACGACCGTTAGTCGGATATTGGTATCAGTCACCCCAACTATTAGGTTGGTGCAAAAATAATATCGTTTTTTGACGTTAAAAAAATACGTCATAAAACGATATTATTTTTGCACCAACCTAATAGATTACTGCGTCATTACCTATTATACCAAGTTCCTAACGTTTTGTACGTCGAACCTATTTTAGGACCGACTTAGTACAAATACAAGCCTCCACTGTGAGACCACTACATAATTTGGCGACGAGGGATTCGAATTCATACGGTTGTTTTCCACGACGAAACGAACGTATAAGTCGACACAGAATGTTTGATGGGATGATTTTGCTTTTGCGTTTCTCCAAAGCATTGCTGCCTGCCTCAATTCCTTCATCGTGATCAGTGTTAGGATAAAAAGACGAGACCTCCATGGTGACCAAAAAGCAATTAGGATCAGTTTCGCAGCTAATTGGCTGACTTTCACGGAGGGGCGAAGTATTGTAGTATTTTCAAAATTCCAGCAAAATTTGTTTCAGTCACGGTTCTTGGTAGTTGTGCTTAACATAATACCGGATAAATTTATTAGCATGCTTCCAATAATCTTTTAGCCCTGTACAAATTTGCTTTCTGCGCAAAAATTGGCACTTCGAGTTTGATTTTGTCATGTGATAAGGATGATCAGAATGGCGATAAAATTAATTATGTGATGAAGTAGGTTTGAAAAATAATTCATGAGACGACTCCTTAAGAACTTTACTCTTGTATTTAAAAATTCGACACTAACTTTAGAGAAACTAGAGGTAATTTTTATATGCAATCGAAAATTGTTCTTTTGTGCAAAAGTATCCCAAAATTATAGAAATTTTAGCAAACTATACTGCATATCTTCCCAAAATGAAGAAAATATGAATAAATCGCTGCCAAAGTTTTGGTTCATGGCCGGGATTAAATCTGAGAACTTGAAGTAGTTTTTCTTCGAAGTTTGTCCTAAAAACACTGGTAATGTCGAACATCCTTTGGTTTGGTGGTAAAACTATTTGCCCAAACTTCATCGGGTTGCTTTCCATGACGAAACGAACGTATAAGTCGACAGAGAAAGTTTGATGGGATGGTTTTGTTTTTTTCGTTTCTCTAAAGCTTTGATCACAATGAATGAATTGAAGCAGGCAGCAGTGTTAGGATAAAGAGACGAGACCTCCAGGGTGACCAAAAAGCAATTATGAAAATCATTTTTTTTTTCTGAGAATTTAATTATTTTATAAATAAAATAAAATCTATCCCGTTTGTGTTTGTTACTATGAATCCAACTTCTACCTGTTTTCATAGTCGAATTATCGGCGACTAAACCGGTTCACCCAGAGATTTTTTGTGTGTGTGTGTGTGTGTGGAGGGTGGCTAGTCACCCTACAGGATTAAATACAAGACGTGTCAAAAAGGCAGAGGAGGCCTTTTGCTCAATGGCCATCTAGCACAATTTCCCCGGGAGTCTTGGACTCCACCATTTTAATTCTAGCCATTGACTATTAGTTTGGTGCAAAAATAATGTCGGTTTTGACGTATTTTTTTCAATGTCAAAAACCGACATTATTTTTGCACCAACCTAATAAACGAAGAACACTGTAAAACCTATGGCCCGGAGACTTCACTGTCAACGTTCCAGTTTCCTAGGCAATTAACAGATCAAATCCTGGTGTAATGGGTGAGGCTAGTTTAATGCACACTTCATTTCACCTATATCAAATTTTATACTTCAAATGTTATGTCCCTTCAGGATATAGGTGATCATGGCTCTCCACAAACTCCATTTATTTATTACCCGTGAATTACCATAAATTTTTGATTAAGATACTGAAGTGGTTTTCTATTACAGTGTAACCCGGATATAAGAGAGTTGGCGGGACCGGAGAAGAAGTCTCTTATATATCCGGATTTAGTCTATTATATATACATTAACACAGGCTCTAATTTGGGACCAGATAAAATCTCTCTTATATCCGGGTTTCTCTTATATCCGGGTCTCTTATATCCGGGATACACTGTACTTTCTCTATGGTTTTGGATTCAGGACATAACTCCTCTTAGTCTGGATGCCGCCCAAGGCTATAACGCCCAGTTTGCCTTGCTATTTAACCTTTAGCTGGAGGGGTATGTCAGGTCGCAACTAGCTATGTTCCATAGTTGGATTATCGGCGACCAAAATGGTATCCCTACAGAGTTTTCTGTGAGGAGTGTGACTATTCACCCAGCAGGTTAAATACAAAGCCTGTCAAAAGGGCGAAGGTAGCTTTTTGCTCAGCGACCATTTAGAACAATTATCCTAGGAGACTTGGACTCCCCATCGGCTAAGGGAAGGACACACTGTAAAACCTAAAACCCGGGGACTTCACTGTCATCGTTCCAGCTTCCTAGGCCATCACAGATCGAATCCTGGGTGTAAAGAGCGGGGCCAGTTCATCGCACACTTCACTTCACTTCACCTGAAAACTCCACTGTGCAGGCCTGAGAGAGACGTTCGCGTCTACCAATCATTTTCAAGCCCTGTAACGAGTGGGGAGGAGCGTAAACGGCAGGTGGAAGATCATACTGAAAGTCAACAGTCCCAATTCCGCATGCAGGCGGATCAGGATATTGGTCGTCTGATATTGACCTGCAAACGATAACATCGTTCGGCAGCACCCTGGTTGACCAAGCAGCTTTCTCTAGGAACAAAACTTCATGCTCCATATGGAGAGAGGCTTAAAAAAGGTGGCCTAAACAAAGCTCATCTCCTATATTTCCCAATTGGCTAACCGTTGTCAACGGGTCTCTTCTCGTGCGGTCGAACGTCGATAAAGAAAAGGTTCACACCCACCTGTAAGGGTATCAAAAGCCTACATGTAGCATGCTTGAACATCAGGACCGATGGGATTTGTCATTCCTCTTAGAATTTTTTCAACTAGAACTAGAATTATTTCAAAGACGAATGACAAATCCCATCGGTAGTTATCATACCGAAGTAGTTGTCAGCCCACCTGACGCAAGCGTACTAACCTACAATACCACTGCTGATACACCACAAAATTTAAGCTAAGGGAAGGACAGTCTTTACAAAAAGTAACTGTTGATTTAGACCTATTTTAGGGCTTAATTTTTAAGAAGAAAAGTCGCCGTATACGCGGAACTATATAGAGTGTATCAAAAATTCTTTTACGTTCCTAAAAATCTCCTGATCAGAAGCCTTGCTGTCGGATGCAGTTTATCGTCTTACCCAGGACGGGTAGACTGTTGTGTAATCGTCTCTCGAATATTGCATTTTTAATGTGAAATCAAGAAGTATAACTAGTTTTATTATATTTATAACTGTAGTACAGCATTAGACATAGAATAATTTCAGTGTAATGGGGAGGTACGACCAGGACGACAAAATTTCGGTGCCAAGAGGAATGACAAATCCCATCGGTAGTTACCATACCGAGGCAGTTGTTACCCTACCGCGATCCATGGCGCAAGCATACTAGCCTAATAACCAGTGCCTATACACCACAGGATTTAAGCTTAATTTTTTGTAACTGTTGTATTAGACGACCCTCTATTGTTGGGGTAAAGTTTAAGATTTAAAAGTCAACTTGTACGCGGAAATATACGGTTTTAATTAAATATGTGAGTGTCATGTTTTTTTATTCGGTAACGAGAAACAAAGATTATATGGCATCTTAAATTATATCTTGCTTAACACAGTAAAAGAAATACTTTACAATGTATGCTATTGAAAAATAAAGTTTGCATGTTATACTAAATGTTATTTTTATTTAACCCTGCAATGTTAATGAATCTTTAATTAGAAATATAGATTGCATGCTATCCTAAATTGTTGAAGGGGTTCTCTGCTTTTTACACAAATGGGCTAACCCAGTATATACATATACTACAGCGACGTGAATAAACGAGAGAGAGCAAGATATCCAAGTCTAGATGAGTCGTGATACAGTCTTTGACTGTAAGCGACAGCTGTCGGACTCTCTGCGTTAACAGAGAGGAACCCGGACGAAGTTTTGCCGAAGGGCAAGGTTTCGTCCGAGGAGGTAGACAGGGATTGAACCCGTCTAGGCGGGTTCAAAAGCTATATTTTTGGCCGAGAGATACCCACATATTTTTGGCTCGGAGATACCCACATTAAACCGGCCTTGTGCCACATTCGGTCCTCGTGGGTGGATCGATAAATACCGAGCAAGACCGAAGAGTCGAATCCAGAGTGACAGAGTAAAAGGTTGTAGGTAACCGGAAGTGTGAGGGTGAGGTAACAGCGTTGTAGGAGTCACAGTGAGCGAGCACGTAGACTCAGTAAGAAGTCATACAGCGATACTTCAATACCAAAGACTGTATATATATATATTGCTACTAACCCGTATCCCTGGAACTACTAACCTGCATTACCAGTTTGTATTATTACGTTAATACATTATTTTCATATATTCATTCCTGGCGTTTATTATTTATTGGTAGCGGATTTCAAGCCGGAATCTACAACATAAATGTTGTTATTTAATATTACTATCAGAAATAATGATTGGTGTGAATGCATCCATAGCTGTACAAATCAAGAAAGGAAGATTTGTTTATAGTGATACTTGTGTGTGTTGCTCAGCGGAACCTTTTGCAAACGGCTTTGTAATCGCCTCTTGAATATTGAATTTTAATGTTAATTCAAGAAGTAAAAGTATTTTTCTTACATTTATAACCGTACATCATTATAATGTGAATGTTTCCAACACGAAATATTTACATTGGTAGTTATCATACCGAAGCAGTTGTTAGCCTAGCGACTAGTGCCGATACACCACTGGATTAAAGGTTAGATTTTTTGTGACTGTTGTATTAGACGACCCTCTATTTTAGTGGGTGGTTTGGTGTGGTGTGTGGTGTAATTTTTTAAATTTAAAGGTCACCCTATACATGGGAACATACGGTAATTTCATTAAAATACATTTGATTTCCTATCGCGTAGGGTTAACTGATAAACACCAGTATCCCACAATGCCTGTCGCTGTGCAGTTGCAGTCCTAATCAAGTGGGGAAAATGTGAGTTACTTGAAATGCCTGGAGGGGGTGTTAAAGAAATCCTTAAAGTCTGAATTTATTATCAACTTCCTACAGGTATTTTGCGGGAATTTTTCTGTTTTATCTATCCCAGTCTGTTCGTATCTATCTATCTATCTATCTATCTATCTATCTATCTATCTATCTATCTATCTATCTATCTCAGTTTGTTCGTATCTATCTATCTATCTATCTATCTATCTATCTATCTATCTATCTATCTATCTATCTATCTATCTATCTCAGTCTGTTCGTATCTATCTATCTATCTATCTCAGTCTGTTCGTATCTATCTATCTATCTATCTATCTATCTCATTCTCTTCATTATCTATCTATCTATCTATCTATCTATCTATCTATCTATCTATCTATCTATCTCAGTCTGTTCGTATCTATCTATCTATCTATCTATCTATCTCATTCTCTTCATTATCTATCTATCTATCTATCTATCTATCTCAGTCTGTTCGTATCTATCTATCTATCTATCTATCTCATTCTCTTCATTTTCTATCTATCTATCTATCTATCTATCTATCTATCTATCTATCTATCTCAGTCTGTTCGTATCTATCTATCTATCTATCTATCTATCTATCTATCAATATATATATATATATATATATATATATATATATATATATATATATATATATATATCTCAGTCTGTTCGTACCTATCTATCTATCTATCTATCTATCTATCTATCTATCTATCTATCTATCGATCTATCTATCTATCTCTCTATCTATCTATCTATCTATCTATCTATCTATCGATCTAACTCATTCTCTTCATTATCTATCTATCTATCTATCTATCTATCTATCTATCTATCTAACTCTTCTAGTCTGTTCGTCTCTTTGGTGCCAAGAGGAATAACAAATCCCATCGGTAGTTACCATACCGAAGTAGTTGTTAGCCCAAAGCGATCCCTGACGCAAGCATACTAGCCTACATACCAGTGCTGATACACCACAAGATTTAAGCTTAGCTTTTTGTAACTGTTGATTTAGACCTATTTTAGGGCTTTAAGTTTTAAGATTTAAAGTTCGCCGTATACGCGGACCTATATAGGGTGTATCGAAAATTCTTTTACGCTCCTAAAAACCTCCTGATTAGAAGCCTTGCTGTCGGTGGCAGTTTATCGTCTTACCCAGGGACGGGCAGACTGTTGTGTAATCGCCTTTCGAATATTGCATTTTTAATGTGAAATCAAGAAGTAAAAACTGTTTTATTATTAGGTTGGTGCAAAAATAATGTCGGTTTCTCACATATGTTACTATGTGAGAAAACGACATTCTTTTTGCACCGACCTAATATATTTATTACTGTTGTACAGCATTATAATCTGAATTGTTTCAACTAGAAATAGAATAATTTCAGTGTAATGGGGAGGTACGACCAGGACGACAAAATTTCGGTGCCAAGAGGAATGAAAAAATCCCATCGGTAGTTACCATACCGAGGCAGTTGTTACCCTACCGCGATCTATGGCGCAAGAAAACTAGCCTAATAACCAGTGCCGATGGACCACAGAATTTAGGCTTAGCTTTTTGTAACTGTTGTATTAGACGACCCACTATTGTCGGGGTAATTTTTAAGATTTAAAGGTCGCCTTGTACGCGGAAATATACGATATATCAGAAAGCGATATTTAAAGAGGCATGGCAAAGTTTAAAAATGTATTGAGTGCAATGAAAGAGAGGAAGTTGTGGAGAGCCATGATTATCCACGTTCTGAAGAGTTATAGCAGACAAATTAAGCCGGACTCTTTTTCAGATAAACAGCATTAAGTCAACCTTGTTGAGTCACGAGCAAGTGGATTGTATATTTAAAGCTTTCGTAGAGGTCCTTGACACAGTTTCCTTATCTCGCCAATTTTCTGTTTCTGATAATGCCGTCCAGCATTTCAACAGAGAGGATTCAATTTTAAATAAAAGAAGCAAAGACACAAGGAAGGTTGAAAGCGAACATTAAAAAATTGGAAAGCAACGAAGCACAAGAAAAGATATCAAAAAGAAAACTGATAAATAAAAAAGAAGGCCATATTTACTGCGAGGGTTGACTCATAAATAAGGCCTCTAATCGTATAAAACAAATTTTAGACTGGATAGAATAATGAAACTGGTAAGTTTTATGGGATTGTAGGCCTTACTTATTAAACATGCCTCGTAAATTCAAAATGAAATGAATATATTTCCTTTCTTTATTCTGTCTGCTCTAAAATTGGTTGCATAGGATTGGAGACCTTGAGTACAAATCGACATTTAGAATTTTGAAGAGAAATAAAATTCCTTCATTTTGATATCATTTTCAATATTCTATCTGGTCTAAAAGTGGTTGCATAGGATTGGAGACCTTAAGTATAAATCGACATTTAGAATTTTGCAGAGAAATAAAATTCCTTCATTTTGATACCATTTTCAATATTCTATCTGGTCTAAAATTGTTTTCATGGGATTGGAGAACTTAAATATAAATTGATATTTATAATTTTGAAGAGAAATAAACTTGCTTCATTTTGATACCAGATTCTATCTGGTCTAAAACTGAATATTTGGAAAGAGGGGACAAAAACAATGATAGGGACAATATTGGTCGATTTTATTTGTTGGTGAAATTTTATATTTTGTTAATAGACCAGGTAAAATTTTGTTTGGATTTAGGTTGTTTCTGTTATTTCAAAAGCATTTTTGGCGCCTTGTAATTTTAAAATGACGTTTTTACACTGAGGATTTCATAATCTTTTTTCTGCTTGTTTTCACTCTCTGCAATTTTAGATTTACGCTATTACGCTTAGCATTTAATTTATTCATTCACATAAGTCTCTTGGTTTTAGGTTGCCCTGTCTCAGCGGAAGAGGAATAAAGATGTTTGCATCTTGAAAGAGAAGAGCTAAGTTTTCCTGAAACTTAATGTTGCTAAAATTGGCACGAGTTATTTATTTACTGATGTGTGGAAGATCTGCTGAGGTCTTCCGGTATATCTCCGCACATCTATCACACATCAGTGAATAAATAAAACTCATGCTAATTATAGCAACATTAAAGTTCAGGAAAACTGAGCTTTTCTCTTTCAAGATAAGACCTCAGCAGATCTATCTTTGTAGCTATGCCTAAGAAAAGAGGCACAAATGAATGCGAACTCCACCGAACAATAACCCTAATGAGCCACGTGACAAAACTCAATATCCATATTCTAATGAACAGAGCGAGCAGCAGAATCATCCCAGAGATAGGGCAAGAACAATGCGGGTCCGTTAAGGACACCGGAACAAGGAACCCGATATTCATGCTCAGAATGTTAACAGAAAGAGCGATACATATGCAAAGGGGACGTGCACCTATGTTTTATAGACGATGCAAAGGCCTTCGACAAAGTGCGCCAGAAGGATTTGTTGGAACTGCTCATTAACCTTGATATATTTGGGAGAGATATCGAAATAACCAAGAACCCATACTGGAGGCAAACAGTATGCATACGCAAAGGGAACGAGTTCAGTGAATATACAAAATAGAAAGGGGGCGTAAGGCAAGGATGCGTCTTCTCGCCCGACTTGTTCAATCTATACAGCGAGGCAATCCTGAGAATTGGAAACTCTACGGGGATTTAGCATTGGCGGCCACAATTTTAACAACATAAGATACGCAAATGACACAGTACTGAGAGCAGACACGGAGACGAAATTACAAAATCTCCTACAGAAGGTAGCGGAGGAGCGTGTAAAGAAAGGACTAAACATAAACTACAAGAAAACGGAGCGTATGGTCGTCAGTAAGAGGATGAGCCCTAAATGCGATCTGTAGGTCTGGAACACTAGAATCAAGCAGAGGCAAAGGTTTAAATACCTGGGGCGCGTCTTGACAGAGGACGATAAGTGCGACACTGAGACCTGTAGACGTAAGGGGATGGCCAAAGTCACATTCCAATAGTTGGGCAGACTATTTCTAGACAGGAGGATCTCTTTGGTAACAAAGAAAAGAATAATGAACTGTTACGTGACATCTGTCCTTCTTTACGGCAGCGAATGTTGGACGATTTCCTCAAAGATGATGTAGAGATTCGAGGCGACAGAGATGTGGTTCTACAGAAGGATGCTAAGGATATCATGGACCGAGCATGTGAGCAACAATGAGATATAACAGAGGTTGCAAACAAGGTGGAGGCTTATACTTAATATCAGGAAGGGGCAGTTGAAGTTTCTGAAGAAGGAGGGCAGGGAGAATAAGATACTCACGGGTCGAATAGAATGAAAGAGAGACAAGGGAAAACAACACATTACATACCTTTGCGGGGTTAAGCAAATGGATGACAGAACATGGTCTTAGGGGGCTGGCAGATGGAAGGAACATATTGAGAGCTTTAAGGGAGAGAGGGAAGTGGAGAGCCATGATCGCCTACGACCTGAAAGGACATGGCACATAAAAAGAAAAAAAAGATGTCTGGTATGGATTAGCTCTCCTTATACGTGTTCTGTATTTAAATAACTCGAACAAGCTTCATTCTAAGTTGAATAAACATTTAGTTAAGTTAAACCTGCGTTCGTTTTCTCATTACAATTTATTCAATGGCGCCAAGGTCGCATTGGAAGTTAACATTCGAAAACTTTGTAGAAACTCTTAAAGTGGAGCACCCTCACTGATAAATAGACAAGGCCGATAAGCAACTATCTACCCTAACTCTATTTAAAGGATAATTTAAGAGTTCACTTCTTACAAGGAAGCTATAAACTTGTTAAGGTTTACGTTAGTTTTCTCACTAGTTTATGCTTTAACAATTTTAATTCGAAGGAAATATTTTCCACCATGTAGAAAATGCGTTTCGATAGCTGATGTTAATTTTGTAAGGTTTATTTATACTTTTTATTTTATATAACTGATTCGTTTCTATTATTTAACGCTTAAAAAACAATAAATA
>OZ010613.1:30010278-30027778 GCA_963932145.1 Acanthosepion lycidas
CGTAATAATGTCGTTTATTGACGTTAAAAATACGTCAAAAAACGACATTATTACGTCATTATTTTTGCACCAATCTAATAGTTGAAAAAAAAAAAAAATGGAGAAAACATTTAAAACCTTCATCAATATTTTCGTTTTGCTTAGCATTGAGGTTATGGAAAATAAATATCAAAGTCCAGCTTAGACGAATTTTAGTAATCCAAGCGGAATTGACTTTCAGAAGTATGGAGAATCGATTTTTTTTTGTCCTGGTTCCAGGCAACCTGATCGTAAAATTCAGCATTTCTCATTCGTTGTACGAAATCAAAATTTCTCCCCAGGACAGAACAATCTCCCACCGAAATATAAAATAAAATAAAATAAAATAAAATAAAATAAAAAATAACGCGCCTATCGCCCGGTTCAAAATCCTTTATCGTCTTTTGAGCAGGAATGGATTTTTATCCATTGCTTCCTGTTTAGGATTGGATTTCCGGTTCCTTCTCCAGTCTTCTTATTCTCTTTCACTCTCAGTAACACCTTGCTTCTTAGTGGCACTATCGCTCTGTTTGGGTTGAAAAAAATAATAAAAATAAATTTAATTTAAAAAATGTATTTATATATCTAACGAAAACATATTTTGAAACATATTTACTTGAAATAAATATACCTATATGAATATACAATTATTCTGAAGATGATTTCGAAAGATTTGTTTCAGAGTGGTGAGGGGGGCACGTGGTGGAGTAATGGACAACGGCTCGGATTGAGGAATCGAAGAGCCGAGTTCGAATTCCAGTCGAATGTATTACATTTACTTACGTGATAATACCCTTGGGAAAGGTATTAATCTTCTTCTTCTGTCCCCAGCTATGGGTAAATAGTAGGAAAGACTGGGTTCTATAGCTTTGGATGGCAACTAGTCTATCGCAGAAAGAAAAGGCAACCTACTACGGGAAAAAAATCTGCCTCGTCAGTCATGTATCGAAAGATATATGATCGCCTAAGCATATAACTGACTGATTTTCAGATTATAAAATTGAGATTACGGCGAGGTCACTTTTACTTTTTTTTTTTAATCCTTCCACTTCCTGCTAAAGTTTACTTCTGCTCTCTGCTTCTAACGTCTCCACCTAAACTCTGAAATTTGAATTTGAAAACCTTTCTAGAAATATTGCTAAGTCTATCATTGAATTAAAATCTCCATTTGCTCAAGGAAAAGTAAATGCACAGAGAATTTGAATGAAAATAAATGGATATTAGTTATTGTTACTTTTATTTTCTGTCTGTACTCCTAGATAACAGGAAAACTGTATAAAACAAATCAAGCGGCCCTTTGAAGCCATTGTTAGGTTTCCTAGATGACTTTATGAGTGAATATATTTACGGCCAGAGCGTACAGGAAGTTTTGGAAAGCCATGTTTGCGCATGTCCTTCACACAAGGTCGGATGTTGGATATGTGTAATGTAACTTACCCCGTTATTATATATATTTTGTAGTTGATAGAGGATTCCTTTTCTCTATTTTATACTGAAAATGAAAACGTAAAACAATAAAAAAAATAACAATCAGACCTTGAGAAACATGCTGAAGTTAATGACGAGAACATCTATTTTTCTTTTCGTGATGTTAATTACAATATTGGTATTTATTGTCTGTGTTAAAACTGTTCTCGGCAATATTGTCTCTTTTGTTTATTTAAAAGTTTCCGCTTACTTGTTTATGCTTGTTCCGAGAATTTCATTATTAAGGCTAGCCGCTGAGACCGTTAATTGTGGAATTTTACGGAGCGAAGACGATACGTCTGTATTGTTCTTTTTACTACTGCCACTCTACTCTACACTACTGACCTCACTTGTGGTGGAAGAGTCGTTTTTATAACGATGAAGTTTAAGATGTTAGAATGATGAAATATCATCGTATATCATCAATGGTGGCAAGGTTGTTTTAGATGTTTTAGGTTGTTATCTTTATTTCCAGTATGTGGTATCCTTATCATCATTCATCACTGGTGGAAAGTTTTTTTTTAGAATGATGAAATATCGTCATCATTCTGAATCATAACATCCTGAAGAAGAACCATGTACACTCCTCTCTGGTCTTTTGTGAAGGTTCAAACAATATACAAGCCCACTGGAAAACCTCATAAGCATCCTCAAGAAAAGAAGGTTGAAATGGCATTGATACCCCATAAAAACCAACAATCCTTTCTACTGTCAATCCTCCAAGGGGATCATCAGTGGCAAAAGAAGAAGTGGTAGACAAAGGTAAATGACGGACTGGCAACGTCACTGAATAAACTGGAAAATCCTTCGCAGAGACGCAAACATTAGAACGCAACTGAGGCATATGAAGGGAGCTGGTCAGCTATCCTTCAAACACACACAGTCACGGGACTAATGATTACTATGATAATGATTTGTTACATTAGGGCAGGTTGGTTTATAATACTTGGTCATACGACCGATCATACATCCTTGGTAAGTTTAAAAAAATAATAAGCAAAAACCTCATGGGTGTACCCCCAAGGTTTTCCCTCTTACCTGGGACTAGGTTGGGTTTATTGATCAGCGATTGATGCGTCCTCAAAACAAGAACTGCCGAAGAGGCCTGGGCAATTTTTGCACGATATTGCCCGTAAAACCACTTTAAACCTCGATCTTGTACCACATTCGATAGTGACTTGGGCGCGCTGAAAAATACCCCTTGTCACAAGGACGATGATGAAGAGGATGGTGGCGGACACTGTGTTGTGCATTGCAAAAGACGCCGTCGCCCAATAAATTATCGTATTCTCTGGTCGCACCACCTATTCGGCGGATGATCGAAAGTTAACTGATTAATGCTGTCAAATGTTTCAATTAACCTAATGTAAGATCCGCAACTAAACGAAAAACACGATTTACGCTATTAATACAATTACATGCACACGAGTTCACCATGCCGTCAGAAATGGTGCCAAATGTTCTCAAATGTTCAGATGGAGTATATGGCCACATCCCGTTGAAACATTGGTTCTTGCACGATCACCGAAGTTAAGCAGCGTCGAGCCGAGTCAGTACCGGGATGTGTGAAAGCGTGGAAATGCCAGATACTGTCAGCTTGGACGGCCACATTCGTGTACAATCACCGAAGTTAAGCAATGTAAAGCCCGGTCAGTACCTGAGTAGGTGAACGATTGGCCATTTCAGGTACTGTCAGCTTGGATAGCCACCGAAGTTAAGCAATGTCTAGCCGGGTCAGTACCTGGATGGGTGAAAGCGTGGGAATACCATTTACAGTCAGCTTGCACGGCCACATTCTTGTACGATCACGGAAGTTAAGCGCTGTCGAGCCGAATCAGTACTTGGATGGGTGAACTCTTCGGAATGGCAACTTGGACGGTGACATTCCCGTACGATCACCGAAGTTAAGCAACAGCAATCCGGGTCACTACCTGGTTGGGTAATCGCTTGGGAATATCGGGTAATGTCAGCTAGGACGGCCACATTACCATACGATTACCAAAGTTAAGCAAAGTCGATCCGGATCAGTACCTGGATGGGTGAACGCTTGAGCATACCAGGTGGTGTCAGCTTCGATATGTCGAGACGAGGCTATGCCTATTGGCAGAGTCTTGTCTGGGGAGGTAGACAAACCCGACCCCATGTATGCGTAGGTCAACGGGGAATTTTTGCCCGAGTCACATAAAAATCGGCCTTGTGACACATCCGGAGTCGTAGGGAGGCCGGCTAAATACCGGTTACTTACAGTTTTGCATTCATTACGTTTTACCAATATCTCGACTCTGCGATTCCTCAATCCAAGCCGCTATTCATTACTCCACCGTACCTCTCCCTCTCCCCCCTCTCTCTCTCTCTCTCTCTCTCTATACATATATATATATATATATATATATATATATATATATATATATTAGGTTGGTGCAAAAATAATGAGGTAATAATGTCGTTTTTTAACGTCAAAAACGAGTTAGTAATTTAAAAAAAAAAATTTTTTTACGAAAATAAAACCATCCAAGATTTTTAATTTCCTAAAAGAAGTTGGATTGTACTCAAAAATGAGTAATTGAAAAATGGTTCAAATATATATGTATACATACTTACATACTTTTTTTTTTTTTACTAAACTATCGCTCTGAATCTATTTAAAAGATTTGGATCGCATTAAATGACCCATTGAGATTTTGATATGCCATAAAACAAAACAACCAACCAAACTATATAAGGTAGCGACGGAGAGTGAGATGAACGGACTACGCATAAACTACACGAAGTCATAATATGTATGATCATTAGTAAGAGGATGAGCCCAAAATGCGGTCTGAAGGTCGGAAACACGAGAATCAAGCAGAGGCGGAAGTTTAAATAGTTGGGAATCGTCTTGACAGAGGACGATAAGTGCGACACTGAGATCCGTAGACGTTTTGGTTGTTTCGTTTCTACGTTCGATCTTTGTTTTTCCGTTTCTTTTAATTTTTTCCCCCCATTTTACTCCTAATGACGGTCGTTTTCTACCTCAAAAATGACCGCGAGGTGGGTAGGTTTGCGCAGGAGAGTCACGATCCGAAAACCTCGACTAGCGGTCGTTAGTTTCGCCTAGTCTAACTTACTAACAAGTGGGCACGGGTATTTGTCGGGCTCAGTCGTCCGGGAGCAGCTTGAGTGCGAGCGGCGCCTGATCTTACGACGGACGGCTTGAAAAATAAAACATCTCTGGTTGAATCAATCAGCAAGCAGTGAGAAATGGCGAGGAACAATAAATTATGAACATATGAATAAATAAACACTAATGACATATGATAAGGTGTGAAGTTTATTAATAGAGAAGATTGTCTGATCAAAATATATTGGATTTCAATTCAACTGAAGAAAGCTGCAAGAACTCAAAGACAAGTTAGTAAAGGAAAGTGTGGAGAAACGATAAACTATTGAGGACTTAACATACTTTCATGAAACCGCTACTAGGGAAAGCTCTCCGGACTATAAATAATCTGCGATATTTTTCGCAGCCTCTTCTTAATTTTTCCGCGTACACGTTAATATGTAAGTCGCTCGCGGAAAAAAAAAACGCATTTCCCACTTGGAAACGCATGAACAAACCACACACACACACACACACACACACACACACACACACACACACACACGTATGCACACTTCACTCCACACACTTTGAATTAAAAATGATTTTACCTTATATTATTATACACTTCATTGTTTTTTTTTTAAATTTGTATATCTTCCTTGTTAATAGGTTACCATTTGTTTGTACATATATTGGTTCTTGTTTCTTTGTATTTTATCTTGGATGGCACACATTGCTAGTCCGCCATTTTTTTGTTGATATTCCGGGAGAGGTGTGTTTTTGCCAAAGGAAATGTACGACGTATGTAACACCCGCGACACTGTCAAATGCTAACAACCAGGAGAGTGGCTCATTGAGACCTTTTCAGGCTAACATTTTTTGCTGACATGAAGTCGACGCTAGGCGAGATCATCAATTCATTACGAACAGTCCTTCCCATGGCTGCATATTACGTGCTTCGCCAGGGCTACAGAGAGTTTAGAATTCAGATTTTACTTTCTCCTAGACCGGTTGGCACCCTATGCTATAGCACCAAGTTTTTAAGGAGTAGACCATAGTCGGGATAGTCTAGGTGCATAATATGTGCTTCGTCAGGGATATATACAGTTTTGAATAAAGAGTTTTCCTTCTCCTATAACGGCTGATATTCAAGGCTATAAAACCCAGTCTCTTAAGGTGTCGACTGTAGTCGGAATCATCGAGTCAATGCGAACGATCTTTTCCTTAATTGAATTGTATGTGCTTCACCAGAGCTACGTAGATTTTTGAATTCAGAGATTTCCTTCTCCTAGACCGGTTACCAACCAAGACTATAGAACCCAGTCTGTTAAGGAGTCGACCGTAGTCGGAGTCATCGAGGCAATATGAACGATTCTTTCCTTAGTTGCATAGTATATGCTTCACCAGGGCTACATACAGTTTGAATAGAGTGTTTTCCTTATCTTAGACCGGTTGCCATCCAAGGCTATAGAACCCAGTCTGTTAAGGAGTCGACCGTAGTCGGAGTCATCGAGCCAATATGAACGATTCTTTCCTTAGCTGCATAGTATATGCTTCACCAGGGCTACATACAGTTTTGCATAGAGTGATTTCCTTCTCTTAGACCGGTTGCCATCCAAGGCTATAGAACGCAGTCTGTTAATGTGTCTACCGTAGTCGGAGTCATCGAGTCAATATGAACTATTCTTTCCTTAGTTGCATAGTATATGTTTCACCAGGGCTACATACAGTTTTGAATAGAGTGATTTCCTTCTCTTAGGCTGGTTGCCATCCAAGGCTATAGAACCCAATTTGTTAAGGAATCGACCGTAGTCGGAGTCATCGAGCCAATATGAACGAGTCTTTTCTTAGTTGCATAGTATATGCTTCACCAGGGCTACATACAGTTTTGCATAGAGTGATTTCCTTCTCTTAGGCTGGTTGCCATCCAAGGCTATAGAACCCAATCTTTTAAGGAATCGACCGTAGTCGGAGTCATCGAGCCAATATGAACGAGTCTTTCCTTAGTTGCATAGTATATGCTTCACTAGGGCTACATACAGTTTTGATTAGAGTTTTTTCCTTCTCTTAGAGCGGTTGCCATCCAATGTATGCGCTTCGCCAGGGCTACATACAGTTTTGAAAGCCAAGTTTTCCTTCCCCTTGACCGGCTGCCACCCAAGGGCAATAGGGCACAGTTGGTTCTGATAATTAACCCATAGCTGGGTTTGGATTCATACCTTTCCCAATGGTATTAGTATGTAAGTGAATTTAATGAACTCGACTGGAATTCGAACTTGTCTCCTCAATCCGATCCAAAATCCATTACTCTATCATGTGGAAAGATTACATTGAATCAGTCGCCACATCTGCGGAGAGGAATGTCGTGCTACACAATCTTCCGGCATTGATGCAGGATACCATAGACATGTACAAGCTACTCAACCGAATAAATATAACATTGCTAAACCATTATAAAAAAAACTTCAGCTTCCGCAGAAGCTGTATAGAAAAAGCAAGCCAGCAGTACAAGTTCACATGAAGGTTAGAAATCACGATAATGAAAATATCCTAGAATGTTAACGCAATAAAATAAGCAAGAGGAAGGAAAGCAGAAAACATTTTATAAAAGGCAACTTACCTCTACTGCTGAGTATAAACAAAAAACGCGGTTTTTACATAACTGAATATTTCTTGCCAGAATTTTTCTTACATATTTATAAGTCTACCATTCATCCTTGCTTTGAATATTGCTGCCACATCTGGTCTGGTGCTCATGTTATACATTTACATATTCTTGATAAAATCAAAAGAAGAATGGGCAATCTTAGCCCTGACCTGGCATCTCGCCTTCAGTCATATTTCCAACGACCAAATGTAGCTTCTCTGCGCCTTTTCTGTAAATACTTTCATGGTAATTATTCCCCACACCTACAGGCAAATTATACATAAGGGGACTATTTAAAATTTCCTAGAGACTCTGAGATATTATGGTGGCTGTAGAAAGAATGCTATGTTAGAGTGTGTTGTCGTGCTTTAATGGATATTATGGTATGTTCGGGCCAGTGATTGTGGCTAGGTACGCTTAATTATAAGGCAGATGAAGGCCAGCCTCTCTTTTGGCCTTGTGCCAATATTTTTTGTATTTTATAAAAATAGATGTTACTTACCTTTAAGGTACCTAGACTATAAGAATTTAAGTGCAGTAATAGATTTGCGGCAAGGTCCCATCATTTTATAGATGAAATGACTAGAGGTAACCGTAAGTTCTATGCGGCCGGTTTCTTCTATCGTACTACTCGACTGTGAAACTCTCTTCCGGCATCTAGCGTCTCAAAAAGTGGCCTGCAGAGGTTTGGTGATGTTCGGGTTTAAGCCTTGATCGCATGCCTCAACGACTCAAGTAAGGCGACGAATTACTCACATATTAATATTGACTGGATCGCTACGGATGTAGAAGAGACTTGAGGCAAGAGAAACAAAGAAAAGGGTGCTGAACGGTTATATAATATCAGTCCTCCTATATGGCTGTGAATGCTGGACAATCTCTTCACGGATGAAGAAGAGACTTGAGGCAACAGAAACAAAGAAATGGGTTCAGAACGGTTATATAACATCAGTCCTCCTATATGGCAGTGATTGCTGGACAATCTCCTCACAGATGAAGAAGAGACTTGAGGCAACAGAAACAAAAAAAAGAGTGCTGAATGTTTATGTAATATCAGTCCTCCTATTTGGCAGTGAATGCTGGACAATATGGTCACTGATGAAGAAACTTGAGGCAACAGAAACAAAGAAAAGTGTCCTGAAAGGTTATATGATATCAGTCCTCCTATATGGCAGTGAATGCTGGACAATATCCGCACAGATGAAGAAGAGACTTGAGGCAACAGAAACAAAGAGAGGGTTGCTGAACGGTTATATAATATCAGTCCTCGTATATGGCAGTGAATGCTGGATAATTACGTGTGATATGAATGATAAAAGTATATTTATTCGATACCCAAAGTTATGACACGCAAAGTTAATTGAAGGCAAGAGGGAAAGAGGAAAACAAGGCATAACCTACCTAGAGAGATTGAGTAAATGGATGGCGGAACAAGGTTTAGGAGATTGAAGGCAAGAGGGACAGAGGAAAACAACACATAACCTACCTAGAGAGATTGAGTAAATGGATGGCGGAACAAGGTTTAGGAGATTGAAGGCAAGAGGGACAGAGGAAAACAACACATAACCTACCTAGAGAGATTGAGTAAATGGATGGTGGTACAAGGTTTAGGAGATTGAATGCAAGAGGGACAGAGGAAAACAACGCATAACCTACCTAGGGAGATTGAGTAAATGGATGGCGGAACAAGGTTTAGGAGATTGAAGGCAAGAGGGACAGAGGAAAACAACACATAACCTACCTAGAGAGATTGAGTAAATGGATGGCGGAACAAGGTTTAGGAGATTGAAGGCAAGAGGGACAGAAGAAAACAACGCATAACCTACCTAGAGAGATTGAGTAAATGGATGGCGGAACAAGGTTTAGGAGATTGAATGCAAGAGGGACAGAGGAAAACAACGCATAACCTACCTAGAGAGATTGAGTAAATGGATGGCGGAACAAGGTTTAGGAGATTGAAGGGAAGAGGGACAGAGGAAAACAACGCATAACCTACCTAGAGAGATTGAGTAAATGGATGGCGGAACAAGGTTTAGGAGATTGAAGGCAAGAGGGACAGAGGAAAACAACACATAACCTACCTAGAGAGATTGAGTAAATGGATGGCGGAACAAGGTTTAGGAGATTGAAGGCAAGAGGGTCAGAGGAAAACAACACATAACCTACCTAGAGAGATTGAGTAAATGGATGGCGGAACAAGGTTTAGGAGATTGAAGGCAAGAGCGACAGAGGAAAACAACACATAACCTACCTAGAGAGATTGAGTAAATGGATGGTGGTACAAGGTTTAGGAGATTGAATGCAAGAGGGACAGAGGAAAACAACGCATAACCTACCTAGAGAAATTGAGTAAATGGATGGCGGAACAAGGTTTAGGAGATTGAAGGCAAGAGGGACAGAGGAAAACAACACATAACCTACCTAGAGAGATTGAGTAAATGGATGGTGGTACAAGGTTTAGGAGATTGAAGGCAAGAGGGACAGAAGAAAACAACACATAACCTACCTAGAGAGATTGAGTAAATGGATGGCGGAACAAGGTTTAGGAGATTGAAGGCAAGAGGGACAGAGGAAAACAACACATAACCTACCTAGAGAGATTGAGTAAATGGATGGCGGAACAAGGTTTAGGAGATTGAAGGCAAGAGGGACAGAGGAAAACAACACATAACCTACCTAGAGAGATTGAGTAAATGGATGGTGGTACAAGGTTTAGGAGATTGAATGCAAGAGGGACAGAGGAAAACAACGCATAACCTACCTAGAGAGATTGAGTAAATGGATGGCGGAACAAGGTTTAGGAGATTGAAGGCAAGAGGGACAGAGGAAAACAACACATAACCTACCTAGAGAGATTGAGTAAATGGATGGCTGAACAAGGTTTAGGAGATTGAAGGCAAGAGGGACAGAAGAAAACAACGCATAACCTACCTAGAGAGATTGAGTAAATGGATGGCGGAACAAGGTTTAGGAGATTGAATGCAAGAGGGACAGAGGAAAACAACGCATAACCTACCTAGAGAGATTGAGTAAATGGATGGCGGAACAAGGTTTAGGAGATTGAAGGGAAGAGGGACAGAGGAAAACAACGCATAACCTACCTAGAGAGATTGAGTAAATGGATGGCGGAACAAGGTTTAGGAGATTGAAGGCAAGAGGGACAGAGGAAAACAACACATAACCTACCTAGAGAGATTGAGTAAATGGATGGCGGAACAAGGTTTAGGAGATTGAAGGCAAGAAGGACAGAGGAAAACAACGCATAACCTACCTAGAGAGATTGAGTAAATGGATGGCGGAACAAGGTTTAGGAGATTGAAGGCAAGAGGGACAGAGGAAAACAACACATAACCTACCTAGAGAGATTGAGTAAATGGATGGCGAAACAAGGTTTAGGAGATTGAAGGCAAGAGGGACAGAGGAAAACAACACATAACCTACCTAGAGAGATTGAGTAAATGGATGGCGGAACAAGGTTTAGGAGATTGAAGGCAAGAGGGACAGAGGAAAACAACACATAACCTAACTAGAGAGATTGAGTAAATGGATGGCGGAACAAGGTTTAGGAGATTGAAGGCAAGAGGGACAGAGGAAAACAACACATAACCTACCTAGAGAGATTGAGTAAATGGATGGCGGAACAAGGTTTAGGAGATTGAAGGGAAGAGGGACAGAGGAAAACAACGCATAACCTACCTAGAGAGATTGAGCAAATGGCTGGCGGAAGTAGGTTTAGGAGATTGAATGCAATTGGGACAGAGGAAAACAATGCATAACCTACCTAGAGAGATTGAGTAAATGGATGGCGGAACAAGCTTTAGAAGATTGAGGGCAAGAAGCACACAGGATTACGACGCATAACCTACTTTGTGAGCTTGAGTAAATGGATGGTGGAACAAGGTTAGTTTTTTTATTAAACATTTATATTGTTTCGCGTTTGTGTATGCAAATTTTCAATCGAAAAGCGATATATTCAAATCTTCAACCATTTTGCGATATCAGCAAATTTTCAATAATATTAGTTTGGTGCAAAAATAATGACGTAATATTGTCGTTTTTTGACGTATTTTTTCGTCAAAAAACGACATTATTATGTCATTATTTTTGCACCATCCTAATATAACGATTTATTCAAATCATCAGCCATTTTACTATATATGTAAATTTTCAATAATATAACGGTATATGCAAATCTTCAACCATGTTACGAAATATGCAAATCTTCAACCGAAAAACGATATATGCAAATCTTCAGCCATTTTACGATATATGTAAATTTTCAATAATATTACAACATATGGAAACCATCAGCCATTTTTCGATATATACAAATCTTCAACAGCATTACGATATATGCAATTCTTCAAACATTCTAAGATATATACAAATTTTCAATTATTTTACGATATAAATCTAGGACCATTTTACGATATATGCAAATCTTTTACCATGTTACGATGTATGCAAATTTTCGTCAATACTACGATATATTTTCAAAAATGTTGTGATATATGCAAATCTTCGAACATTCTATGATATATTCAAATTTTCAGCTTTGTTACGCAGTATGCAAATCCTCAACTATGATACAATATATGTTAATCTACAATAATATTACGATATATGCAAACCAACCATTTTACGATATATTAATATTTTCAGTCATGTTACGATATATGCAAATCTTTATCCATTCTACGATATATGTAAATTTTAACAATATTATGACATATCCAAATATTAAGCTATTCTACTTTATATGCAATTTTTAAAAAAAGTATTTTACGATATACGCAAATCTCCAAACATGTTATGAATTATATAAATCTTCAGCCGTCCTCCGATATGTGTAAACCTTCAACAATATTACGATATATGCAAATTTTCAACCATCTTACGATATATGTAAACCTTTAACAATATTATGATATATGCAAATTTTCAACTATTCTACATTATATGAAAATCTTTTAACCATTTTACGATATATGCAAATCTTAAAACATGTTACGAAGAATGTATATCTTTATCCATTCTACGATATATGTAAATGTTAACAATATTATGATATATCCAAATATTCAGCTATACTACTTTAAATGAAATGTTTTTAAAAGTATTTTACGATATATGCAAATCTCCAAACATGTTACGAATTATATAAATCTTCAACCGTCCTCAGATATGTGTAAACCTTCAACAATATTACGATATATGCAAAATTTCAACCATTCTACATTATATGCAAATCCTTAAACCATTTTACGATATATGCAGATCTCCACGGAAACAAAAATGCAACTGCATAGTGTAGCGGCAAAACGAAAATATACCTCAACCAATGGGCATCATTGCTAGCACAATATAAGTAAAGATGAAAATCTTTTTCCTACTACCCAAACTAATATATTTTCGCAGGAGTGTTTTTTTCTTCTTCTTGACTATTTCGAGCAAATTTGTGTTGTTAGGAAACGCGGATCGATATCTGACACTTGTCCAAATGCAGACAGTAATTACGGACATCAGATATGCATTAGGTTCTGTGTAAACTTGCATTATTCTCGCTGACGATCGCAGAAGTATGGCATCAAATTCGGATTAAACTAAGAACACTTGAGAATTGCTGCGCGAGATGATCTTGCCCGCCATCAAAGATTCAGACGTGCCTAACAAGACGCGTTCGTTGGAAGTCAGTAATTATTTCGAAGCGTCGGGATTTAGTCATTATTTAGTCCAATTCTCATTGGAGGAAATAGTCCTGGGTATGACGATAAACTACATCCGGCAGCAACGCCTCTGATCGGGAGATCAGAGGTATTGAGGTGCGTGAAACCAACTACTAATTGTTGTTATTCCCAGATACACCCTCACCTGGGTTAGGGTCCTAACTATGGGAAAATAGCGAACCCCCAAACAAAAAGCAAACACTATGGAAGCACAAAAACACATTTTTTTTATAGTGAAGATTCTGGCAATATATTTTAATATTAAAAATTTACCAAAAATGCATATTTATAGTAAAATTACCAACAATACAATTTTAAATGAAAATGACTAACAGTACATTCTATACTAGAATTAACAACGATACAGTTTATAGCAAAATGGTCAACAATATGTTTTATCTGTAGTTGAAGCCATAAAATTGCGTTCAAAATATTTAGATTTCAGCATTATGTAACCTATAGAGGTTGATATGCCGCTAAACAAAATCAATCAACCAACCAAACAGCATCAATGAACCTCATGATATTAGAATATATAATATCATGCAATTACTTAAATCAAACTGTATCCTTAAATATAACTTCAACAAAACTAGAACATTAAACATGCATATAGTCGCATCTAGTAATTAAGTTTACACAAAAACATATACGCACATCTATCATTTATCCAACTGTGAAAATAGAATAACATATATCATATTTTTATTACTCAAAAGCTTCAAATTTTGGCATTAAATTAAATGATCCACAAGGAAATATGTCGTTAAACAAACAAGTCAAATTAAATCATTGGAGGAAAAATCCAACACGCATGCGCAGTCAGTTTTCTAAAAATGTCGGTTGCGTTTATGAAAAAAGAAGAGATGGTGTTTTGTGTAGAAATAAGAAAATTCAATGTGCTCAAAGTGACATTTGGAAAGGAAGTGGATAAATTCTTAGGATAAGAAGCAACTGAAATTTCTGTAAGGCATAGTAAGGCCGGGGGGGGGGGGCTTAGAAAATTTGATTCTCACAATATACATTGAAGAAGAGACAGGAAACAGTAGTTTATAAAAAAACTGAAATACATTTCTTCGGTCGTTGGTTTTCCCTTACTATATAGAGAAAAAAAATCGATGTTTTTTTTTCTCGAAGTTAATGAAAAGCGATCGAAACAAATATTCGAAAATTTGATATGTTTCTTTTCTTTTTATCATATCACACATGTAAGGCAATAAAGATACAGGGGTTTACTGAGTCTGACAGAATAAAAAGAAAAGAGAAGAATTCTTAAGTAGATGGAACAAAAGAAGTGTAATCAAGAAAATAGTAGATAACGATTGACATTGCCTTTAAATTTTTAAAGATCAATGCTCGCTGGAAAGAATAGAGAGAGAAGAGGATTCCACAAGCCAGACGTGTGAGAAAAGAAACTGTTATCATATATTTTACGGTTACATCTAGCCAATTCATCTGGGAATTGATGGGACCTAACCGCCAATCTAGTACAATTAATATGGTAATTGTTCATCATTCGATTCGATTCTTTATAGACCTTGCCGCCAATCTAGGTACCATAGCTAAGAGTTTATCCGAACAATTACTATGAAGGTTTTATAGAAAAAGCGCAGGGTAGCTACATTATGATGGTGGGAAAGTGTCTGATGCCGAGAACCTATGTAAAGACGAATAATATTGTTGATTCTTCTTTGGAATTTGTCAAGTATCTCTAAAATACAGCAGGCTTTGGTTTTGTTTTTGACTCTGCGAATGTCAACTAATTGGGCTTAAAAAAAAAACAAAAAAATAGAATCAAAAGTAATGAAATGAAAATAAATGTTATTCTAAACCCTTCATTTTAACTTTGCACGTGGCTTATTTGCGAAATTAATTCTTCGTGGCTCCGATGAAAACGTTCAGTACTTGCGTGATGAATCTAGACTTGCTGATGATACCTAAGAAGTAGCCATAGCAATGAAGAACAAGGCGACAATTCTCCAAACAAACTTAATTCATACCGTGGCATCATTCGTCTAATGTAGTTCGCTTTTGCGGAACTGAAAAATGTATTTTTTCCAGTCGAAAATGTAACTCGAATAGCAACGACCGTGACTTTGAAATGTTCGTATTGAAGCTTTCGGTGCGAATGCCAATTAGTAGAGCATACCGCTTTTCAAATTTCTGAATTGCATCATAGTGCTCTTTTTCCCACAGATGGTGCGCAACTGACCCTACTATACTGTGCAGTGCGCAAAATCTAAAACGAACAATGCGCATGCGCGAAACTAGAAATATAAAATGGCGACATTTTACCCATCGCACATGATATATATATATATATATATATATATATATATATATATATAATAAGAATAAAAAGATATACAATATTTACTCAATATCAGGTACAGAGCGTGTGTAAATATAAAAGTGGATACTGAAAACAATACACGTTGTTATATATATGGCTCTTTACATTTTACAGTCCGTTGTAGCTGTTAATAAATTCTGTCTTTTTTTTATCTCTCTTAAACCCTGTTCTGCCATCCATTTACTTGAGCTGTTTTCAAGTTTTAGAGAAAATGGAAGCAAAACGGTCACATCAGAAAAAAGCCAGTTGAAATATCACGGGCACACAACGAGGACAGAGGGATTGGCAAATCTCATACTCGCAGGGCAGATTGAAAGCGAGAGGAACAGAAGAAAGCAACGTAATGCAGTGTGGAACAGAATTTCGGAGAAATAGCGCGAAAACAGAATTTACAAGGGGCTACAACGGACAGGACCTGAATTGACATAAAAGAAAAGTCTGTATCTTGATTTCTACGGAATATGCTTCATGAGGATTTAAAATAAAGTTTTAATATATTCGAATGTTTAAGTTACGTCTTAGATGACAAACGCCCAGCTTTTTAGCATTGAAAATTCTATTGTGTGACGTTGGACAATTGGCGAGATTGTACAACTCAACCGGCAGTGAAATTCGACATATTTACAACGCAAAACAAAGGCCGGAATTGAAAGCTTTCAGTGATTAATTGTCTCAAGTATGAGTCCACTCATATTGACACATTTTTTTTCAAGCACAATAGCGAAATCTTATGCGTCCACTTGAAATTTAAATGAAGTTTTGCACATGACTTCTCATACTGAATTAGAAGATATTGTGGGCTATTCATTACTGGATTTAACTCTTAAGCCATTGTATGGGATAGGTCTTCTTTACTATACACTTGCAATTATAACCGGTGTTAAGCGTTCTCAGTCTCTGATATTTGCGCCTCTGTCACCGTTAATTGTGAGCGATTTTGTGTTGAATTTAAGCCATTTTATAGGATATGTTTTCATTACTATCCACTTGCAATTATTACCGGTGTTACAGTTTTTTGTGTATATGTATGTATATATATATAACTAGTGAGTTCAAATACCTTGGCACGCTTTATAGTCTACCAATAGAAGGTTAACGAATCAGAAGACGCAGAACATTCTATCCATCGTGTATAAAGACGGCCATTTTTGTTCACTCTACCCGAATGTCCAGTCAAGCTTGTCAGGCGAAGATGAATGTACTACGCTCTTCTACTTTCCTGCGATATCCACTGTTAACCTGAACTACGCTATCCTACTGTCTCCGAAATATTCACTGCTAACTTCTGGATTCTATACTCGAAGACGACCGTCATGATGCATAACAACCAGTGTTACGTGTGTAATGACCCCCATAAAGAAGAAATATAAAATATGAAAATAACATATATGAACAAATATAAAAAGAATTAAAATTAAAATAAGGCATTTGTTTTCTTTTAAAAACCTTATCTTTTTTCTCTCTATATTTCTATCTTTCTCTCGTAGCTAATGAGAAGGCAACCCCCAAATAAAAAAGAGGAAGGAGAAAAGACTGCACCCGGACGAAAAACGCCGGAATTTTGCGGGACCTGGGCCTACTTATTTATGATTATGAATCTACCATAATAACACAGGCTCCACGCATAACTTCCGCTATATAAAAAAAGAAAAATGAAAAAGAAGGGAACACCGGAAAACAAAATAATTTTGGCCAATAAAAGGTTTTTGATGTTAGCCGAAAGCAAGGTTCACGCCAGTAGTCAAGGAGCCTGGTCAAAAGGATATAAATCAGAAGAGAAGGGACCGCCAAAGACACCTGAAGAGAGGAAGGGACCGCTAGAGAAAGCAGCCAGACGGGTTGTGTGAATAAGTTGAGCGGTCATCTGATTAGGATATTTTATGGCCTTCTTAGGGCCGAGCAAGTACAGCCGATTGACCAATTTCTAAGAGGACAACTACTACTGAGATTTGACAACTAAACTACCAGCTACCGAATCGAAACATACTTTCTACTGACTGCCTTATAAACGACATTTGCTACACCGAATATCAAAGGGCTCACTCCAATCCAAATAAACAAATATATATATATATATATATATATATATATATATATATATATATATATATATATATATATATATATGCGGAGGACTCTTGATTGAGTCTTCATCACAATAGGTAGGGATGAGTAGATGCGATAGGCAAAAATATACTGCAGAAGAA
>OZ010613.1:30032778-30092778 GCA_963932145.1 Acanthosepion lycidas
TTGCGTCTTCCCACTTGTGGGAGACACCCTGAACATTATACACACATGCACGTACGTACGAACATTCACCAAAAGACAAACTCTTTACGTTTACACACAGACACAAATATTAATGTCTATGTTCATTGTAAATTTTGTTGTTTAATGCATATACTTGTTATATATATATATATATATATATATATATATATATATATATATATATATATATATATCGGTCTTGTTTGTTTTCTTTACACTTCTTTATGGTAGATTCAATCTCTTAGACCGCCATGTTCTTGTAGTAGACCTCCTTCTAGCAGGAATAAACGCACGTGTTCCTAATTTGAGAACGCGTAGACACACGGTCTGCTACACGTCTTTCGCGCGTGCGTAACTCAAACAGCCAGATAAACTTCTAACAGGATTCAAAACTCTCGAGACAAACGCCTGTTAATCAGCAGGTTTATTGAAAGTCAACCGGCGAAACATTGCTCGGCACTCTATCGCTATTTCAATGCCAAAGGATCAGACGAGCTACATTACTCAGTTCCACCAGTTCGGATCTTTAGAGCTAGGGCCTGCCATGGCAGGTACACGGCGTCAACCCACCCGCATTGCCTTTGTATTCGTTAAGTAGAAAATTCCGTTAGGTCAACTTCTCCATAATTTTCACTTTTCAAGACAGGCTCCTTGGAGAATGCTTCCTCGTCCAGGCAATATTCACTCTCAAAGGAAAAAAAAATATTCTTAAAACCCAAAATATATTTCTGATTTAAATAACCCATGAAGGGTTGATAACTTGTTAAAAATAAATAATTCCTCATACAAGTCGGATGTGCGGGTGGTATAATGGATAGCGGCTAGAAAGCCGAGTTCGAATTCCAGTCCAGTCCATTATATTCGCTTACGCACAAATACTTCAAGTAAAGGTAATAATTTATCTCCTTACCCCAGCTATGGGTTAAATAGTAAGACTTGTATCAGGAAAATTCATTGCTTTTCTTAAAAATTGTTAATGCAATATTAAGTCCACAGAAAGGATTATTCTTACTTTTCAAAATATATTTTTGCTTTACATAACTCACAAAGGGTTGTTAAACCGTAAAAAATAAATATATGCTCATACAAGTCGGATGAGCTGGAGAGGCAATGGATAGCGGCCGGAAAGCAGTGTTTGAATTCCAGCTGGATTCTCTTGCCCGTAAATACACTTACTAAACGTATGAATCCATCTACTTCCCCTAGTTATGGATTAAATAGTAGTAGTTGTATCTGGAAAAAATCATTGCTATCCTCAAAAAATTGTTAATGCAATATTCACTCGCAAAAAGTATTCTTACAGTTCCAAATAAGTTTCGGTTTTGACTAATACACAAAGGGTCGATAAGCCGTAAAGAATAGATCAATCAATCCAGCAAGAGAACAATTCTCTTTATTTAAGCAAGTTCACGTTCAATAAACATTGACATAATCCTGGCTGTATGATAAGTCGTTAACACTATACTTTAAAAGAAAGCGTAAATCTAATAGATAGCGAGGTACAAAGAGCTGTCCAATCTAACGTCTCGTGGCTTTAACCTCGCCTATATCCAATGCACTGGACAATATCGTTAAGAAAGGCAAGCCGCGTACTTTGGAAACTTTGTAAAATATCTGTGCCTTTTCTTTGGCTATTTCAGAGATCAGTAGGCGTTGTGTGAGGTCATCTGGTACAATGATGCAAGCGCATTGGTCGTTAAGCACCTGAGACTGCTTCTCGATGAGAACGGTTTGCGTCGATGCTTCTTGGTCGAACTTACCGATAAAGCCGACCATTCTAAGCTGGAAGGAATTTAAGCTGGCCAGAATAAGAGAGAAAGGAGATTGGCCTGAAGCGATTTATGGAAGAGTCAGGCGAAGACTCTGCTGATGCCAGCGGTGACATTTTTTTATTTATTTATTTTTTTGTCGGAGATGATGTTTGACCATGTAGCTTTGATAAAGAAATAATAACAATCGCGCAGAGAGAGAGAGAGAGAGAGAGAGTGATGGGGAGAGAGACAGAGAGAGAAAGAGAGAGTGGGATGGAGAAAGAAAGAGAGACAGAAAGAGAGAAAGAAAGAGTGTGAGAGAGAAAAAGATAGAGAGAAAGAGAGGTGATAAAAGAAAGAAAGAAAGAAAGAAAGAAAGAAAGAAAGAAAGAAAAGAGGCAGAGAGAGAAAGACAGACAGGAAGAAAGAGAGAGAGACAAAAAGACGGAGAGGGACAAAGGGAGAAAAAGAGAGAGAGAAAGAGACAAAAAGAGAGGGTGAAAGAGAGAGAAAGTGTGGAGAGAGAGGGAGAGAGGGAGAAAAAAGAGTGAATGAGAGAGAGGGAGAAAAAAGGAAACAGAGTGAGGGAGAAAAAGAGTGAAAGAATGAGAGAGAAAAAAGAGAGAGAGGGAGGGGGATTGAGACACAGAGACAAAGCTAGAGAAAGAGTGAGGGGGAGAGACAGAGAGAGAAAGAGAGAGTGGGATGGAGAAAGAGAGACAGAAAGAGAGAAAGAAAGAGTGTGAGAGAGAAAAAGAAAGAGAGAAAGAGAGAGGTTATAAAAGAAAGAAAGAAAGAAAGAAAGGAGGCAGAGAGAGAAAGACAGACAGGAAGAAAGAGAGAGAGAGACAAAAAGACGGAGAAAGCGAGAAAAAGAGAGGGAGAAAGAGACAAAAAGAGAGGGAGAAAGAGAGAGAGAGTGTGGAGAGAAAGAGAGCTGGAGAAAAAGAGTGAATGAGAGAGAGTGAGAAAATGAAACAGAGTGAGGGAGAAAATGAGTTAAAGAGAGAGAAAGAGAAAAAGAGAGATGAGCAAACTGAAAATCTGCGACGCTACTGAAATAATATTTTACTGTTGTATTAAAACAAAGATATATATCAAGAAAACTTTTGCGAGATAAAAACAAAGAATTGTTAGGTTGGTGCATAAATAATGACGTAATAATATCGTTTTTTGACGTTAAATAATACGTCAAAAAACGACGTTATTACGTCGTTATTTTTGCACCAACCTAATGAAAAAAAAAGCAAGAACGAACAGAACATGTGTGTGGAGACATGATCGTTTGGAACAGGCGGAAAATGAACGCGAGTTCACAGAAAATGAAGACGTTTCCAGAAATTAAATTTAATCAAATCGTTTACATTTTTAACAAGAATCTCTTCAGAATCCATCTTGCATATTTCTACCATTCCTCCGAGTACTGAATTCTCTTGCTTTAGATCCCCTCCCCAAAAGGGTCTGCAATTTAATCGAGGGAGACACGGTGGAGTAATTAATAGCGGCTCGGGTATAAAATTCAAGCTCTTTGAGGAATCGGAGAGCCGAGTTCCAATTCCAGTCGAATCCATTACATTCAATAAACGTTGGGATAGAATCCTCTTCTTCTCCCCCAGCTATGGGTAAAATAGCAGAACAGACCAGGTTCTGTAGCCTTGGATGGCAACTGGTCTACGGCTGAAAGAAATGGCAACCTACTGTGGGAAAATAAATCTGCCTTGTCAGTCATGTATCGAAAGATAGATAACCGCCTAAGCGTGTATCACTCATGGCATATAACTAACTAATAGATAGATATGTAGTTCCCTATGAAAGTATTGGAATGACAAAGCCAATTCCTTTGTTTTTGTTGTTGACTGAAGACATTTGAGTTTAAGATGAATATTAGACAAGAGTTCAAGAAATTCAGTTTTTAATTCTTGCTAATAATATCTACTCTTAGATGTCGTAGATAACTTATGAAATCGACAAAATCCAACATTTATTTAGGACATATTTTTCTGCTTATACATTCTTTTTATAGATACAAATATTTAAGTAAATGCTTTGTTTATAATAAACAGTATTAAACAACATTTACCGGCCTGAAAGTTCGAGAAATTTTCATAGGTTAGTAAGGTCGATTTTACTGTTTTTAAACACAATTCTTCATGGTTTTGTTTCAAATGTCTTAAAATAATTGTCGGACTTTGTCCATTTCATAATGTATGACGTCATTTGTTTACATTTGGATACGCTTTGAGCAGATATGAATGTACGAGAGAAAATCATGGATAATTGTTTAAAAACTGTAAAATCGACCTAGCTGACAGAACGCTGCGCTGTGGCCCAATCGGTTAAGGCATTACAGGTTATATGACGGTTCCGCATAGGATACAGGTTAGTTTCCTGTCGGAGGACGAATATTTTCTATTGACAATTTCTCGGACATTCAGGCCAGTAATTATTGTTTATTATAAACAGAGCATTTAAATATTTTATCTATAAAAAGAATGCATGAACGTAAAATGTCTTTTTATATATATATATATATATATATATATATATATATATATATATATATATATATATATATATATATATCGACTGAAAAGAAGTAGCTCCCTATTTTATGCATGCATGCATGGATGGCAATTTTTATGTTTATACATTCTTTATTTATAGATACAAATATTTAAGTAAATGCTCTGTTTATAATAAACAGTATTAACAACATTTACCGGCCTGAATGTCCGAGAAATTGTCAAGAGAAAATATTCGTCCTCCGACAGGAATCGGACCTCTATCATATACGGAACCGTCGTGTAGCCTGACGTGCTGTTACCGATTTCGCCACAGAGGAGCGTTTCGGTTAGCAAGGTCGATTTTACTGTTTTTAAACCACAATTTTCCATGATTATTTCACGTACATTCATATCTGCTCGATGCGTATCCAAATGTAAACAAATGACGTCACACATTATTAAATGGACAAAGTCCAACAATTATTTTTTAAGACATTTTTTTATGTTTATACGTTATTTTTATAGTATTTTTTCCATCTAGGATACAGGTTTGATTCCTGTCGGAGGACGCATATTTTCTATGAAAACTTCTCGGACATTCAGGCCGGTAAATGTTGTTTAATACTGTTTATTATAAAACAGAGCATTTACTTAGATATTTGTATTAGGTTGGTGCAAAAATAATGACGTAATAATGTCGTTTTTTGACGTATTTTTTAACGTCAAAAAACGACATTATTACGTCATTATTTTTGCACTAACCTAATATCTATAAAAAAGAACGTATAAACATAAAAATGTCTTAAATAACTTCGAATATGACACCTTTTCTGTAAGACCCCCCTCCCCCATTTTTAGTCTTAAAATAAATAACGTTTAATATTTGTGAATGTTTATATTTCTGACATGATGTATTGTAATTACTCCATTTATTTACATTGTTTAAAATGTTGTCTTCATCTTTATCGCCATCACGATTTTCTCACCGACGACATATGGCTTCCCACTGTCTTTTTTACAAATGGAAGCTGCACAGGTGAGCTTTTTTTCCTTAGCACCCCATGTTCCTATATCTCTCTTTTCCTCAACCTGACCGACCGCTAATGTTTAAGTTTTCAAAGCCCTCCTTTCTCGTTATGACATCAAGGAATTCCAGCTATCATTTGCTGATTTTGAGTAGAAGTGTTCTTTCTGTTGCCATTTTCTTTAAGATTCCTTTATTGCTTACTCGTCCATAGAATTCTCAGTAGCATTCTTTAGAATCACATTTGTGCTGACTCTTGTTTTTTTTTTCTTCATCCGTTGGCAGATTGTCCAAAATTCACTGCCATATAAGATGATGGATATCACATAGAAATACAACACTCTTCTATTTGTTTCTAACGAAACTTTTTTCGTTTCTCAGCACCTTCATTAGCATTTGGAAGGTTTCTTTCGATAATCCAATCTCTGTGTGACATTTTACATCCACTTTTTAAAACGCTTCTTAGATATTTAAACTACTACATCAGCTTGAGATCTTGAGAGCTCCAATATGTAACTCGCACTTTGGCCTTTTTCTCTTGCCGATGACCATATTTTCTATCTTCTTGTAGTTGAGGGTTAGTCCTTTTTTTTCTCTCGCTTTCATCTACGAACCTGTTTAGGAAGTCATGTAATTTATTTTCCGAGTTGGTCATCAGCAGAGTAGCATATGAGTATCATATATGGTCAACGGTTTAGGAATATATTAGTTATTAATATTTTAATAAAGAAACATTCTCAGTCGTTTGGAGAAAGAAATATTAATATTAAAAGTATTTCAAACGATGCCAATTATAAATTGGAAATGTAAAAATCAAGTAAGTACAGAAGGTTGAATATCTGGGATTATTTTAACAGAAGATGGAAAATATGATACCGAAATCCGAACACACATTGGATTACCGAAAATCGCATTTCAAATGATGCCAATTACAAATTGAACATGTTAACCTCAAGTACAGAAGGTTAAACATCTGGGAAGAATTTTAATAGAGAATGGAAAATATGACAAGTAGAGAATACATGACATTACTGAAATGAAATAATTCTAATATTTTACTTCTAAAAAATTGAACACGATCAACTGATTTTCTGTTAGCTGAAACAATTAAAAAAACAAATGGAATGGAGATATATAAGTTATGTGAAATCTGAAAGCTTGAAATTAGACAGTAATTTACGAGTGACATTATAGATTTGCTATTCATAGAAAATGCTTAAATGTACAACAATGTCTTTCAGGTCTTTCAACAAGAAAATACACGAAAAGACTGATGGTGTCAGTAATGCAATTTTTTTTTTGTTTTTTAAGTGGCGAGCTTTGGTGACGATGTTTGATGCAGCTGCTGCGATAGATATATAACGTCTGGGATAAAAACGAAATAATTAATTATATTTCACTGCTGTCAAAAAAAAAAAAAATGAAAGGCGTTGATCAAGGAAATCTTTCATAGGTTAAAACCAAGAATAAAAACTAAATGAACTGAAAGATAAATGGTGTAATGAAAAAATTTTCGCCATGTATTTTTAATTTCGCGCATGCGCGTTGTTTGTTTGATTTTTTTTATTTATTTAGTCGACTGCACAGTACGGTAGGGTCATTTGGGCACTCTCTGTTAGAAAAGGAAAATCATGAGGCAATTCACCCCGCCAGAAATTTTGAAATGACATGCTGTAGTGCTTGGTATTCGCGCCGGAAGCTCTAATATAAACATTTCAGAAAGTTTTCGTGTCAACCTAAGCACAGTTAAGATGATCCGGAAAGAGTTGAATAAGATTAATAGTGTTTACGAAGGTATTTAGATTGATAACTAGTGATGGTGACGTTATGCCTCTATTTATCTTCACACAGGGCGCCAGACTCAACACGGAGACCTACACCAAGTGCCTTGAGGAGGTAGTGCCCTCATGGGTCAAGAGGTTGGCTGCTGGAAGACTCTATGTCTGGCAACATGATTCTATACCATGCCACCCAAGCAGGAAAACCCATTCATGGCTGTCAGACTATTTCTGGAACCACATCATCCCTTATATCTTACCACATATCTCCCCAGACTGCAGACCGCTTGATTATTTTGTGTGCGGTGCAGTTGAGCGAAAGACGAACAAAACTACTTGTAACAGCAAAGATTAAATGAAGGCAAGGATAGACCAACTTAAACAAAGAGACTATCAGAAGATTTGCAGGAGATTCCGAAGGTCGTCTGGAGGCCATGGTTTAAGCCAATGGCGATTTTATTGAATAAGAAGATATGTTTGCGTAATTTTGATAAATATATCTGTTAAAATGAGATGTGAGTGTTATTTTCATTTTTGCGTCATTTAGACGACGATTTATCCATCCAACGATGCATATAACTTCGGAGAAATTCTGTGGGCGTTTGAAATGACAGGATGTTACGAGTAAAGTAAAATAAACCGTCTTCACAGAAAATGCATAAAGTTGAAAAAGGTATGGCGTATGGATTATAATCAAATCATTTAACTCATTTAAACAAGAAACTGGGACAAAACAGAGACGACATTGTTCACGCTAGAGGTGTTAAGTTTTGGAGATAGGCAAGGAACGATGTTGGATCCTTTGTAAAGCAATAATAGCAATGTCAATGATCAAAAATAAAATTAAGTTATCAACAATATGTCTTATTGTAAAATGTCCAACAATTCATATAGTAAAATTATCAATAATATATTTTATAGTAATATCACCAAATATACATTTTGATCGTAAAATTACCAACAATACATTTTTTTATTAAAATTACGAATAATATATTTTTATAGTACAATTATCAACAGTATACATTATTTACATTATTCAGACTATTGTTCTCATCTTTGTCGCTATATTTATTACAACGTTTCGGCCGTTGTACGCTCCGGCCTTCTTCAAGTGGTTGGAATATCGCTCACTGGGGTAGAATGTTCCGAGCCATTTTCCATAAAATATAATCTTAAGCTGCTTAAGTCAACTAGGATGTATATAATGAAAATGCTTCATCTCAGAAGAACAGAAAGTATTTTACTGAATAAGAAGGAAAAGGTAAAGATATTAGTCAGGAAGGTTTGGAATAATGAAAATTCTTCATCTCAGAACTTCAAGCAACTGAAATCATTTTGCTGAATTCGTCGACAAACTTTATGATATTAGTCAGGTAAATATGGAATAATGAAAATTCTTTATCTCAGAAACTCAGACAACTGAAAGCATTTTTACTAGATAAGAAGAAAACGATGAAGATATTCGTTAACAAAATGTGTAGAGTAATGAAAATCCCTTTATCTCGAAC
This sequence comes from Acanthosepion lycidas, assembly GCA_963932145.1. Taxonomy (NCBI): domain Eukaryota; kingdom Metazoa; phylum Mollusca; class Cephalopoda; order Sepiida; family Sepiidae; genus Acanthosepion; species Acanthosepion lycidas. The sequence continues at coordinate 30,041,368 of OZ010613.1, forward strand.
TTCAGACTACTGAAATGCTGACTAAATAAGAAGAAAAAGATGAATATATTAGTCCAAATAAATGTGTGGAATGATGCAAGTACTTCCTCAGACGCAGCTGTGTTAGTTGAAATAATAGAAAATAGTTATGTTTGGAGTAACGAAAATTCTTCATCTCAAATTCTCTGAAGACTATGAATATGTTTTGATTCTCTTTTCAAAGACTGCAGACATCTCAAGACCCAAACTCACCTTACCAGTAAATTGTTCCGGAACGCACTTGCTCTAAGTTTTATTGCCCCATTTTTTAAAAGATGTTTTAAGTGTAATTCTGTATTTAAACCTCCCTGTCATCAGAACTCGGTCAGCTGCTCCCAGAAAGACTAACGTTTATTTTTTCTCTCGTTATCATATAAGACGAAGAAAGTTGTGTTTATTGTAGGTGAAATTTTGTTCAATTCCTGTCAGTTAATGGCTACTTTTTGCGCAATGGTATAAACATTACGGTAAAAGAACCGTCTAGCAATATCGCGTTTAGGTGGTTTTTTGTTGTTGTTCTTCTGAGAAACTTTCCAAATATATGGAATAATATGAAATTAATATTAAATAAGTGAACATCAAGTCGTCTAAATAAATGTTCACTTACACTTTGATTAATGTGTGATAACAGAGAATTGATCCATTGTGCATATCTATCAGTAGTTTGATAAGAGATGGAAAATATCACACCGAAATCCGTAAACACATTGGATTACCGAAAGATGCTCTTCAAAAGATGCCAATTACGAATTGGAGATGTCATACTCACATAAGTACAGATGGTTAAATATCAGGGAAGCTTTTTAGCAGATGATAGAAAATATGATTCCGAAACCTGAACATACATTGGATTACCGAAAGATACATTTGAAAACCTAAAAATGGTTCCAAGAAACGGGAATAATTCGTTAGACACAAAGAAATGAATGCTAGATTGCCGTGTGATATCAATCCTCTTGCATGGCAATGATTGTTGCACATTCTTCTCACAGGTGTAAAGAGAATTAGAGGCAACAGTAATGTAATTCTACAGAAGGATAATTAGAATTTCACGGACGGAGACAGTAAACGACGACGATGTCATAAAGAAAACCGTAAGAAAAAGAACATTTATAGTCAGAAATTAGAAAAATGTAGTTGAAATTCCTTGGACACATCATAAGGAAAGACGGGTTGAAAGAACTAACCGAGTCAAGGTTTCACGAAAAGAGGGATATTGGAAGACAGCGAGCCACTTATTTAGGAGCGTGTGTGAATGGATGGCTTGACGGGGTGAGGGTGGAACCGTAGGATAATTAGAAAAAAAAAACTGTTAAAAGCCGCAAGAAATGGGAAATTGTGGAGAGCCATTATCAACCATGATTTGAAGAGACGAGGCACTTAGAAAAAAATCTATTATCTTTGGGCACAAAAGTTTTTGTCAACAACCGGCAGTCAAATTAAAATATTCAATTGGACTTAGATTTCACAGCAAGATAACACTCAGGTATCAGTACAAAAATAATGTTAATATTTTCATTTCTATTATAGATCCCAATGATTAAACTTCTAAAGAAAACAGCTTTTATTTGATAGCTTATTGTTATCGGATCTTACCCATAATAATAATAATGGACTATTCCATAATAAATACTACCACTCAGTCAGTAGGCGAGCCTCAGTCGCTCAACTCTTCTCGGCGAATTTCGCCATGGCGAATTTTGACGAAATTGGATCGCTTCTCGGCCTTTGGCTGAGATTCGATCACGGCTACGACTAGCTTGGACTGGCTCCGGCCTGGACCCGCTAGGACAAGTCATGACCAGCTTTGACGAAGCTCTGACCAGCTTGGACATGCTTTGACCAGTTTTGGACCAGTGGCCCTTAGAGTGGAAGCACTCGGGTCTCCCACGTTAAACCGACCTTGTGTCACATCTTGACCATGTGGGAGTCAAGTAAATAGCCTCAGTCGCTCAAGTTTTGACTTGAACAACTGTTCGGTTGTACTCTCTTCCTACGGACGGGAGGAACCCGAAGGAGGCTACGCCGAAGGGCGGAGTCTCTTTCGGGGAGGTAGACAGGCCCTGAACCCGTTTATACGGATTCAATGGGCATATTTTGGGCCGAGCCCACGGGCTCGGAATGCCCACCTTAAAAAGGCCTTGTGCCACATGACACCCTCGTGGGTGGGGGTGACTGAATATCCTCAGTCGCTCAACTCTTGAACGACAGATCGGTTGAACTCTCTGCCGTCGAGCGAGAGGAACCCGAAGGAGGCTACGCCGAAGGGCGGAGTCTCCTTCGGGGAGGTAAAGCGACCCTGAACCCGTTTATACGGGTTCAACGGGCATATTTTTGGCCGAGCCCACGGGCACGCAGAGCCCACGGGCACGCAGAGCCCACGTTAAAAAGGCCTTGTGCCACATGACGCCCTCGTGGGGGGGTGACTGAATATCCTCAGTCGCTTTTCTGAGCGACTGTTCGGTTGAACGCTCTGCCTTCGGGCGGAGAGAAGCCAGAACGAGGCTCCGCCGTTCGTGGAGGTAAACCGGCCCTGAGCCCATTTATACGGGTTCAATGGGCATATTTTGGGGCCGAGCCCACGGGCTCGGAGAACGCACAATAAATAACCGACCTTGTGTCACATGATGCCCCAGTGGGGGCGGGGTTGACTGAATATCCTCAGTCCCTCAAGTCTTGACCGGCTGAACTCTCAGCCTTCGGGCGGGGAGGAACCCGAAGGAGGCTACGCCGTGGGGCGGAGTCTCTTTCGGGGAGGTAAACCGGCCCTGACCCGTTTATACAGAGTCGCGTTCAGACAATTACTGCAAGACATCGGAATAGTGATAATGGTCGAGACTACATTGTTCTCTCTACAAAACCTGATTGTTCATACTAACACATCTACTTCTCTCTATATATTCCTGTTTGTAATATATCTGTGTTATTCCATACCCGTGTTCGAGTTCTTCTTTATTGCTTCTACCTTGGACTATCACCGTGGTACAAGGAATCGGACCATAACACTTATGTCAATGTTTTTAATGCGATGGTTGAATTTGGTGTTTACTGGCTCTGACTTTTACTCAAGGTTCGATGCTGCTTAGAAGTAATCGTAGATCTCATTTTGTAATATGCAGGCGGTTTCATTGTTCAGTAAGCTGTGTAACTGCGTTGGAACCACATTCAGTCATATAGGAATTTTGAAAAGCAATGAAGAAAAGTTTGATAGCTTTTCACAGCTAATAAACCCATTTCTTGACGATTATACAAATGAAGCTGACTCTCCGATACAAGAGAGTTTAATTACTCTAAAACTGATTTTGAATTAAAGCCCCTCTTACAAAAATCATACCAGGAATTTTGACGACAAAAGATATTTCTGAAAGGTTTAGACACCTTTCAGAAATATCTTTGACGACAAAAGATATTTCTGAAAGGTTTAGACACCTTTCAGAAATATCTTTTGTCGTCAAAATTCCTGGTATGATTTTTGTAAGAGGGGCTTTAATTCAAAATCAGTTTTAGAGTAATTAAACTCTCTTGTATCGGAGAGTCAGCTTCATTTGTATAATCGTCAAGAAATGGGTTTATTAACTAGTCTGGTATTTCCGTATGAATAAGGACCTGATAACTACAGCTCATGTCCTCGTTCAAAGAGTTCAAAAGGGTCAAGAGGTCATCATCTAAAATAGAGACATAAGGCTCACGATCTTTTTATAGATGAGCAAGATTTTTAAATTATTATAACTCTCAGAGACTAACCAACATTATGCCTAAAGCGTGAAAAGCTTGTACATATATGTGCAAATAACAGATTTTGCATCTGTCTATATTTCTGAGATGAGATATTATGTACATTATTTACATTATTTGTACTATTGTCCTCATCTCTGTCGCCATATTTATTACAACGTTTCGGCCGTTGTACGCTCTGGCTTTCTTCAGGTGGTTGAAATGTCGATCTGAAACCTTTATTTTGCTCACCGGGGTAGACTGTTCTAGTTCCACGTGCCATGTTTAATGGATGTCAGTCATCAGTTATCACCTGTTAATTCCGCTCTCCAAGTTCTCCACTGCCTTAACTGGGTATTGAACTCACACTCTTTGGGTGCTGTCACTAACTCTAACCAACGCCTTTATCCACTGTGCCATGTGTCCTTGCACGTGGAACTAGAACAGTATGCGAAATAAAGGGTTAAGTTTGACATTCCGACCACCTGAATAAGGCCGGAGCGTACACCGGCCGAAACGTTGTAATAAATATGGCGACAAAGAAGAGGACACTAGTCCGTATAATGTAAATAATGAGCACATTTTGCTTTGATAAGTTTTACATCACAGCCTTGCAATTGCAAATTCAGATAAAAGTGAAAATAGAAGTCAACACTTAGAGGCAACAGTCTGTTTCCTGCTAGACGCAATCGTCAAGCCACCCTTTGCGTCTAGCATGAAACAGACTGTCGCCTCCAAGTGTTGAATTCTATGTTCACTTTTATATTAACACACGCCCTATCTCTGATATTGAGCACTTTATCCCATAAATATAGCCCATCTTAAGACTATATTTCTTCATATATATATATATATATATATATATATATATATATATATATATATATATGAAGTTGTTGCCTTTGTCTGTCTGTTTGTTTCTCATACGCCTAGGGTAGAGATAGAATCCCATAACCAAATATATCACGAAACTACATTACCCACGGTACTTGTATAAGTATATTTCATTTTGATCAAAGGGGTCTATATCTCTCATTGATTTTTTCCCGTTTGATTTAAATTAAATTTAATTTTGAACAAGGGAATGTCTCTTATCCAAAATATAGAAGGAGAAAGCCAGAAGATGAAGATCACATCGGCAAGATCAAAATGAGACAACATGGACGTCATGTTGGGCAAGAAATCAACAAACAGTGAGTAGTGCCTTATAATACAAATTTATTACGACAATTCAACTGTCATATCAATGTTGAAATCTGCTCATCAATTCATTCAATCAAGTATTGTATCAAATATATATCAAAGGGGTCAGATCTAGCTGTTTTTGCATAAACCTCCCACTGAATTTTTTTTCCTTTGATTTACATTAAATTTAGATTTGAACAAGGGAATGGCTCCTATCCAAAATATAGAAGGAGAAAGCCAGAAGATGGAGGTCATATCGGCAAGATCAAAATGAAACAATATGGACAACAAGATGAAAAGAAATTACTAATCCTTGCGTAGTACCTTACAATACATATTTATTCTGACAATTCAACTGTCATATCAATATTTAAATCTTCTTATCAAATATTGATATTCAATTAAGTATTCCACCGAATACATATTAAAGGTGTCAGATTTAAGCCGTTTTTTGCTCAAACCCCCAACGGAAATTTTCTTCCCTTTGTTTAAATTAAATTTAAATTTGAACAAGGGAATGACTTCTATCCAAAATATAGAAGGAGAAAGGCAGAAGATGGAGGTCACGTCGACAAGATCATTGAGTAATATTGAAATATTAGGTTGGTGCAGAAATAATGTCGTTTTCTCACATATGTTAATATGTGAGAAAACGACATTATTTCTGCACCAACCTAATACCTCATTTTTCTCCACTAATTATAACACTGATTTAAATTCAATCATTTTATTAAAAAAAAAAAAAATGTCTGATCCGCAGCAGGGCGCGGGTAATTCGGCTAGTAGTGAATAAAATTTATTAAGTAGGCAATGTCACAATTGCAAGCTAAGAGATTATTACAAACCATATTTATTCAAACATTTGTCTTTCGATAATCAACTTAGCTCAGTATGTAAAAGGAGACGATCAAATTCTTCGTCATTTTTATTGCCGAGTTGTCGAACTATTCAGGGCTTAACATTTTATCTACTCCTGGGATAACAATACCAAGCGATTTAGAAAAACGAACACTTAAGTTACTTGCAACTAGATGCTGACGACGAATAACGTAATGTAAACTACTTTGGGTACAGCTTTATTTAAAAACGTAAGAACGCTTCTGTATTATCTTTTTAATAAATGTATCATTTTAAAATTTAAAATAATACATTTATTAGAAAGTATATTCATTTGAAAGGGTAATTAAAAACGACTCAAAAGTACTACACTTAAAATGATTCTCGATTCAAATATTAACGACAAATATTGACGTATCCCGAAACAAGTAATGACTTATATACTCGACTAGCAGCATGGCCCTGCGTTACCCGTGCTTGATTCAAAAATCGTACGACTCATACAGCAATCGCTATCACTTGACTTAAAATATTTTTGCCCTTTAAAGGAGTGCCCTTTGCCATGCTGATGTTGCTACATGCCTTACTTCTTGCCTATCTAACACTGCAAATTTTTTCTAAGCTCTATGCTAAACATTAAATCTGTTGCGAAAAAAGAACTAAACAAAATGAACACAAAACGATCAGCTTTAAAAAAGGACTCGTAACTGGAAAAACCGAATGAAAAAAGAATGTTAACAACAAATACTTTTTCACACCCAAACCAAGTTCTGCGGAATCAGAATCAACGTTGAGTTTAAGCAAGCGAATGAGCTAATTGGAGTAAAGTGCCATGCAGATTTAAATTTTTCCCACTTGTGACGAATGCAGCTATCGATTTTTTTGCATGCTAGCAAGCCAGTTAACATTCGTGTCAGTCAGCTGTTGGCTCTCACGCTGGCCAATAGAATCTTCCTGCCTATTCGTGGCAGCCAGCTATAGGCTCTCACTCTGGCCAGTAGAGAATAGCCGCAAACTACATGTAAACTGCTGTAGAAGCATGAAAAAATCGATTATTTCCACTATCGATGGGAGTTGGGAAATGGTCTTCCCGCAAACTTGGAGCATGTGCATGTAAATTTTGGTGCAAATCCGTCGAAAATTGCGGCCGTGCATTCGTTACACACACACACACACACATCATGCCTTTTATAGATAGATATATAAAACGACTATTATTCACTCATCGCTGAATCAAGTAAATGCTTATATACCAATATGTCTTCTTTATGTACCGACTCCCCACCCAGGACATAGACGATCATGGACCACCACAACTTCCTGTCTTTCTGTAATTTTTCCTAAACCCCGTTCCGCCATTCATTTACACACGCTCACCAAGTATTTTATACGTTGTTTTCTCCCGTCCCTCTTGCCCTTTATCTGTCCCGGGAGTATCAGATTTTCCAAGCCCTCTTTCCTCATTATGTGCCCAAGAAACCGTAACGGCCTTTTTCTGATGTTAAATATTAGTTTTCTTTTTGTTTTCATAATTTTAAAACTTCATCGTTGCTCGCATGTTGACGAATATAAATTTAGCAGATCTTTATGTGACGTGTTCCCTCAGGACGTAGGCAATCATGACTCTCCACAACTTCCTGTCCTTTGTAACTCTTATTAAACATTGTCTTTCTGTTATTTTTCCTAAGCCCAGTTCTGCCATCCATTTACTCGGGTTATGTTATGCGCTGTTTTCCTCTTGCCTTCTATCCGTCCCGTGAGTATCAGATTTTCCGAGCCGTCCCTCCTCATTATGCGTTTCAGGAATATCAATAGTCTCTTCATGACGATAAATATTAGTTTTTTTTTGTTTTAATTTTCTCTGAAACTTCGTCGTTGCTCATATGTCCGGCCCATTGTATCCTCAACATCCTTCTGTAGAACCATATTTCTGTTAATTAAAGTCTCCGCCTTATCTTTGAGTATATGATTCAATACTCACTGCCTGACAGATATTACTCTTTTTCTTGTTTCTTGCGAAATTTTCCCCTTTCTTAATATCCTGCTTAGCTTTTTGTGAGGCTATCTTGATTATTCAAATATGGTTTCAGATTTCGGTGTCACACTTTCTGTCCTCTGTTAAAATACTTCCCAGATATTTAAATTTTCATACTTGCTTGATTTGGGTATCACCGATTTCCTCTTGACATTTTGGGCTGACCCTTTTGTTAACAACCATGGTTTCTATCTTCTTACAGTCTATGTTTTAGCCTTTCTTCTCGCGTTCTTTTACTAACTCATGTCGGAGCTTCTGTGGTTTTCTTTCTGTGTCTGCCATCAACACTGTGTCATCTGCATAACTTATGTCAACTTACCTATTTTCTAATCGAGAATAAACAATCAATATTTATCGATCTCCAATATAAGTACGTGACTATTAGAATGATGACGTTTGTAAAATAATTGATTTTCTTTATCATAATTCGATGAACTTTTGTTAAAAATAATAAAGAAGGGTTTAATTAAGTTTATGTTTTTTTTTTCAAAAAATGTCACCCGTAATACGAAATTTCTAAAATCGTATATAAGTATAGTAATCAGTCAGTTACGTACCATGCACGATACACGCTTAGGCGATTATGTATCTTTCGATACATGACTGATAAGGCAGATTGTTTCCCGCTGTAGGTTGCCATTTCTTTCTGCGGTAGACAAGCTGCCGTCCAAGGCTATAGATGTTAGACATTTTCATGACGGTCGTCTTCGAGTATAGAATCCAGAGGTTGGCAGTGAATATTTCGGAGACAGTAGGAAAGCGTAGTTCAGGTTCGCAGTGGATATCTTAGCAGAGCGTAGTTCTTCCTTCTGTCATCTTCGCCTGTCAAGTTAGCACTGGTCCTTCCGGTAGGGTAAACAAAGATGGCCGTCTTTATACACGACGAATACAATGTTCTGCGGCTTCTGATTGGTCAAGCTTCTATTGGTAGACTATAAAGGAAGTTGAGTCATTTGGATTGTCTCACTAGTTATATATAACATTTATGGTGTGGGGCGCGTTTTTTGTAGGACCCCCTGGTAAGAATGTGGTATTATGGTGCATGAGAGAACGATTGGTGATGGCCGAGTTCTTGTGGTGAATGGGTAAATTGTAACGTATGAATGGGTTGTGAATCTGATTAGCTAGGTATAGGATAGTTAGTTTGGACCAGCCTTTACCCCTCCCCTTCATCGGCTTTGTGCCACAATTATGTATAAAATCATAATAAATCTCCTAGTTATATATAACATATACACAAAAAACCGTAACAATAGAGCCCGGTCTATTCTACTATTTACCCATAGCTGGGGACAGAAGAAGAGAATTCATACGTTTCCCAAGGGTATTAGCACGTCAATCACTCACTTATATGCCATACGTGATACACGCTTAGGTGATCATGTATTTTTCGAGACATGACTGATGAGGCAGATTTTTCCCGCAGTAGATTGCCATTTCTTTCTGCGGTAGACAAACTGCCATCCAAGGCTATAGAACCTGGTCTATTCTACTATTTACCCATAGCTAGTGGAGAGGTGAAGAGTATTAATACCTTCCCAAGGGTATTACCACGTAAGTGAATGTAATGGATTCAACTGGAATTCGAACTCTCCGATTCCGAGCCGCTTACTTCACCGTGTCTCTCCCAAATATATTAGGTTGGTGCAAAAATAATGACGGTTTTTGACGTTAAAAAATACGTCAAAAGCAGTAGTATAAATTTTTGGAGGCTTCTAAAATTTTCTGGAAAATTCTAGAATTTCCTGCAGTCTTCTAGAACATTATGGAACCTATTAGAATTTGTTTTTGTTTATTTGTAAGGTTGTACGTCATGCTATTGCTATAAATTGTTAAATGCGTTTAAAATACTTAAGTACTATCCAATTACAGGATTAGCAAATCGAAAAATATAGCTTCTGACATATTTTGTTTTTTTTTAAACCCTTATTGCGTATATCGTTAAATCGAACAAGTTCAGTTTCGCTAAGTCGAAGAGAAAACAATGACATAATCGAGATATTGACGTTCCACATGACTTCAAACAAAAGGTTAGGAAGGAAACCGCCATTAATACTGGAAGCAGCAATAACAAAAGCTTATTTTTTTATAAATTTTAACCGACAGAAACATTGGCTTCTCAGTCACTGATACCCTGACTATTTCATTATAAGGAAAAAGCTAATATTACCATGAAGAGATGAAGAGAACACTTTGTTCCTAGTAGGTGGACAAAGTGTGGAAAATAGCTTGATTTTTAACCGCTCCAGTAAAAAATGCCTGTGTATAAGGCAACCGATCACCGAAAAGAAAATTACCTGTGTGCGACTACCTAATTTTGGTGAGAAAAAAAATGATCAAACTCTAACGACTTTCACATGTAAGTTATGCATGACGCCGAGAAATATCTAAACTGTCAGTTATATAAAACAGCTTTCTAAGATCAGTGGTTAAAAATGCTTTGATCATATGAAACCTCAGTGTCTTGGCAAAGATCATTCTTCTTTGAATATTATGGACAGGGTTTGCAAAGTCATAAACGAAGAACTGAACCAAATGACAGAAACCACATCACTTGAGTTCTACGAACAGCAGCAATATCTAAAATGGTCAGCACATTTAATTCAATGAAAAAAATAATGTTGACAATCCACACGACTTCAAACAAAAGGTTAGGAAGGAAACCGCCGTTAATACTGTAAAGAGCGATAACAGCTACTGGACTTGAGAAACCTATTTTACTGAAAAATTGTTTTAAGAGAATGATTTTTTTAAATTTCAAACAAAAGAGAAAATTATCATCTAATCAAGATGTTGATATTCAACACCACTTCAAACAAAAGGTTAGGAAGGAAATTTCCATCAATACTGCAAAGAGAAATAACAACTACTGGTCTTGAGAAATCTATTTTCCTGAGAAATTGTTTTTGAAGAGAATCATTTCAGAAATTTCAAACGAAAGTGAAAATAATGATCTAATCAAGATGTTGATACTCAACACCACTTCAAACAAAAGGTTAGGAAGGAAACCGCCGTCAATACTGTAAAGAGCGATAAAAGCTACTGGATACTGAGAAATCTATTTTCCTTAAAAAATGTTTTAAGAGAATAATTTTATAAATTTCAAACAAATGAGAAAATAACGATCTAATGAAGATGTTGATATTCAACACCACTTCAAACAAAAGGTTAGGAAGGAAACCGCCGTCAATACTGCAAAGAGCAATAACAGCTACTGGGCTTGAGAAAAACTATTTTTTCTGAGAATTTGTTTTGAGAGAAAGATTCTATAATTTTCAACCGACTGTCATGCTGAGAACTCGATGAATACCAAATGCTTCCTTATAAGGAAGCGGCTACTATTACCATTTTCTTTGTTGGGAATGAAATCGACGTATTCCAGACCCTGCCGACAGAATGGGTGTGGGTTAATAGGTATCGCTCTCGTTCCCACCATTAATAATGTGAATTGAGTTTGGTGCTCGCAAGAAGCATAGATTAAAGCCGGGATTCAACTCAAAAACTATAACAGGTCAGGTGGAACGCGTATCCTGCCCGACAAGTTTTAGGCGAGGCGTCATTTCCGGGGGAGGCGCGAATAACTTAATCATTTATTCACAGTTTTCTTTCGTTCCAATGTGAGTGCATATAATTGTTCCTCTTTGACAGAGAACAATTCATCCATCTATTAATAAATTTACATAAATTAAAAGACTGGATGCTTTTATTTCTCTCAGCGAATTAGAGAATTTCATATTGAATAATATCATTGTTGGGAGATAATGAACGGATCTACTTTGTTTTTTGTTTTACTAACCTTCATGAGAGCGACTCCTCGTGCCTTTTCAAATTAGCATTCACGGCTAACAGGAAGTGGAAAGATTATATTGAATCCACTACTTGGTCTGCTCCTAAGAAATTCGTTTCATTGTGTCGTACTAGACAATTTTTTTCCTCCTGAATCTATCTTACATATTTATAAGTCTACCATTCGCCCATGCTTTAAATAACGCTGCCACATATGGTTTGGCGATCCTGTTGTATATTTAGAGATTCTTGATAAAATCCAAAGTAGAATCAGCAATATTATAGGTCCTGGCTTTGTGTCACTACTTCAAATTTTCCTCTGTCTGTTTTAGATATACTTTCATGATAATTATTCGGATAAACTCTTCGCTTCTTTACCTAGACTTTGTAAATTTCAAAATCTGCTCCGGGGTCTTGTGGGAGATCTCACCTCTTTCCCTCTGAAGCGTCTACCCTACAAGCGTAACGTCAAAAGCCTATCGTATCTATCGGCGTCCATCATTTAGTCCCTCCTGTTCAGACCATTACATCTGGGACACACCATCTTACGTCGATATTGACGAATCACCGACATTTTCTCCGTATTCCAATTCTAAGGAAGAAGTTCTACTTAAAAAAAAAATTTTCCTCCCGAGAGCTGCTATTTTATGAAACAGCCTTCTGTGGGGATGATTCTCCGAGCACTAAAATCTTAACTTCTTAAAGTCAAGGGCCAATCGTTATCTATCACCCTATCTATCTATACCTACCGTAGGGGATCCCAACCCTGCGGCAGAATCTTCATCCTTGGCCTAGAGAGGAACGTTTGGTTGATAAAGACAACAGCCAGGCAGTGCTTGCGGAGAGGGCAATTTTTGTCGTTGGCCCATACATACGCCTATTAGCACCGGACATTTTCCCAAACGTGGAGCTTTTGGGTTTAAGGTATCGAAAAGATCAGTTATTTCGACGAAAACAATTAATTAGTAATTATTTTCAGATTATAGAATGTGTAAAAAAATGTAGTTTCTGTCTGAAATTCTAGGATGAAGAGATATAAGGATTCACACTATTTACTGTCTGCTTCTTCTTCTTCTTCTTCTTCTTCTTCTTCTTCTATCTATCTATCTATCTATCTATCTATCTATTTATTTACAGTGTTCCTTGAAGACATTGGCGATCATGGCTCTCCACAATTTCCTGTCCTTTGTCGCACTTAATGTTTTGTCTTTTTCTTGTCTCTGCTAAAACCTGTTCTGCCATCTATTTACTCAAACGCGTTGTACGTTGATTTCCTGTCTCTTTCTTGCTTTTGTGAGTATTAACTTTTCCAAACCCTCTTTTCTCATCTGTTTTTTTTCTGATGATAACTGTTACTTTTTTTCTTTCCATTTTCTCTAAAACTTCGTCGTTGCTCACATGATCGGTGCATCAGAATTCTCTATATCATGTCCCTTTAGAAAGTTAGCGATCATGGCTCTCCACAATTTCCTGTCCTTTGTCGCACTTAATTAATTTTGTCTTTTTCTTATCTCTGCTAATACCTGTTCTGCCACCCATCTTCGCAAGCTCGCTAACTCGGTCATGCGTTGTTTTCCTCTCTCTCGTTCTTGGCCATGTGAATATCAAATTTTCCACTCCCTCTTTTCTCATTTGTTTCTTTCTGGTATTAAATAAGTGTCCATTTTTCTATGCTTTTTCTCTAAAACTTCGTCGTTTCTCACATGTTCGGTGTACCAGAATTCTTCTCTGTACCATGTCCCTTTAGAATGTTGACGATCATGGTTCTCTACATTTTCCTGTCCTTTGTTGTTCTTAATAAATTTTGTCTTTGTGCTATCATTCTTAAACCCTATTCTACCATCCATGTTCTAAAAACTTGCTGAATAGGTTATACACGGGTTTCCTTGCTCATGTGAACGTTTTCCTCAATACGAGTTCAAATGTTTCTTTCTGACAGTTTTATTGGTCCTGGAGAGGGGATGTGTCTCTGTTAAGAAATGGCAACCTACTGCGGGAAAAATAGCTGTTATTTTTTGTTTCCATTTACTCCTAATCTTCGTCGTTGCTCTAATATTTCGTCCAACGTTGATTAAAGTAATATAAAAGTGACCTGATCCAGAGTTGTGAGTTACCTAGTCACAGCAGAGACGAAAAAAACTTCGGGAGTTGAGTTACAATGAATACCGAGTAATTCCTTATAAAGGAACGGCTTTATTACCATGACAGATAAAGAGGACATATACTACACTTTGATCCCAGCCCTATGTACAGAGAATGAAGAAAAGTATTATTCAAGTTGCACCGGCTGCTCGGTCAATGAATGCCGAATGTTTCCTTATAAGGAAAGGGCCAATATTATCGTTAATGTTGGAGATGAGAACTGATACTACACTTTGATCTGAGGTTGATAGCTGAGAGTGAAGTAATTTCTCAGTCACTGAATGCTGAATTATTTCTATATAATAAATATTACCATTACCAATGCTATTTAATAAGGTATGCCACAAAGAAAAAGTAATCAAACAAAATACACACACACACACACAGATCACACACACACACAGACACACACACATATATATATATATATATATATATATGAAGAAAAATATACGGAAAAAACAAACAAAAATCCTTATATGCGATTATGCTGTTTTAATGTTAATATAATATCAACGTCGGACGTTTCGGTCTAATAAACCAACGTCAGGAAATATTCATAAAATATAATTAACATTATCAATTCAACATGACAAAGACCAAAGAAATGATAATTTTCTTCATACTGTCGGATCTATATCCATATATTTGCTTACATATATATTTATTAAAGGCATTTTATGTTTAACGTTATAGATACAAGTATTTAAGTAAATGCTCTGTTTATAATAAACAGTATTAAATAACATTTACTGTCCTGAATGTCCGAGAAATTTTCATAGAAAATATTCGCTCTTTGACAGGATTCGAACCTTTTCATTTACGCTGACGTGCCTTACCGTTAGGCTACAAAGAAGCGTTCGATAGACAAGGTCGAATTTACTGCTTATAAACTTCAATCTTCCCTGAATCTCGAATATTCATAACTGCTCATGGCGTATCAAATGTAAACAAATGATATATTACGAAATGGACAAAGTCCGACAATTTATTTATTAAAGACATTTTTATGTTTTTTGTTATTTAATACTGTTTATTATAAACAGAGCATTTACTTAAATACTTGTATCTATAACGTTTTATGGGTTGGACGGTCCCTACTAACATCAATTATGTTTAGTTTGTATTTGTGTTTATTTTAAGTTTATTATTGGGTTCATTTCCCTCCCCTCTCATTTTATCATTATTAGAATTGTATATATATATATCATCATTAGAATTTTCATGGTATGGGGCGCGATTTTGGTAGGTCTCCCTTGAGAGCACGTGGTATTATGGTGGTTGAAGGATTGTTTGGTGATGGACGAGTTCTTTTGGTGAATGTGTAAAATGTAATGTACGAATGGGTCGCAAATCTGATTAGCTAGGTATAAGATAGTTAGTGTTGACCAGCCTCTACCCCTCCCCTTTATTGGCCTTGTGCCACAATTTGTACTTTTTGTTCAAATAAATACCAGTCTTGTTCTTATGTCCATCGTCTTTGTCATGTTGAATTGATAATGTCAATTATATTTTATGAATAAGTCTTGAAGATGGTTTATTAGACCGAAACGTCTGACGTTGATATATTAACATTAAAACAGCATAATTGCACATAAGGATTTTTGTTTGTTTTTTCCGTATATTTTTCTTCATATATATATATATATATATATATATATATATATATATATATATATATATATATATATATATATATATTATTATTACTTCATTTTTTTATTCCTTCTTTTGAATTTCGCGGTCGTGGTTTTGGTGGAGGTGACAATTCGGCGTCGGGTTTTGACGATAAATGCACGTCTTATAATCGCAGTTTTGGTCAAGAAAATTGCAAACGATTTATAAACGACACAAATACGATTTGTGATTATGGTGACGTCATTAACCAAAAGCAATGCACCTGCTTTAGACTCCATCCACAATGGAGGTTATCTAATGAAGCTACTTTACAGGAAATACACTAAAGTACATAAAACTGTTAATATCTGCTTAAATGACGTTAAATATGTGTAAATGTATTCTACTATTTAGATAATGCCTTCCAAAAGCCAAGGAAAATATTAAGAATCAGGAAAATTTCGTTAGAAACAAAGAAAAAAGTACGGAACTGCTACGTAATATCACTCTTTCTATATGGCTGGACAATCTGAAGAAGGGACTTGAAGAGGGAGAAATATACTGAGTTGAGTTACAATGAATACAGCGTAATTCCTTATAAGGAGACGGCTTTATTACCATGAAAGATAAAGACGACATATGCTATACTTTGATCCCAGCCCTATGTACAGAGAGTGAAGAAAAGCATTATTCAAGTACCATCGGCTACTCGGTGTAGTATATGCCCCTTTATCTGCCATGGTAATAAAGCCAACCCCTTATAAGGAATTACTCTTTATTCATTGTAGCTCAACTAGCGGGT
This sequence comes from Acanthosepion lycidas, assembly GCA_963932145.1. Taxonomy (NCBI): domain Eukaryota; kingdom Metazoa; phylum Mollusca; class Cephalopoda; order Sepiida; family Sepiidae; genus Acanthosepion; species Acanthosepion lycidas. Next base: position 30,057,504 of record OZ010613.1, read on the forward strand.
TTTTTTCATCTCTGCTGTGGCTAGATAATGCACGCGCAACTCTGGATCAAGTCACTTTTAGCTTACTTTGACCAACGATGCACGTAATATTGAAGCAACGACACGAGTGGCCATATATATATATATATATATATATATATATATATATATATATATATATATATAATTTAAATAAAACCAGATATAAAAAACCCAAGGAGGATAAAAATCCAGAGAGCTCAATGTAAATCCAGAGCAAATAATTTAAATAAAAACAGACCACTTTAAGGTTCCATGTAATAAATTATTTTACCACAGCCATTTTAAAGGATTGCAGATCATCAGACTTTACTTATTTTCATTTTTAGTTTCTAACTTTGTAAGTAAAGTCTGATGATCTGCAATTTCTTTCCGGTTCATTGCTCTGTCCATTTTCTCTCCTATTTTTCTAATTCGTTGGTTAGCGAGGTTGATGGTGTCCTTCAGTTGACTGTACTTTCTTTTTTTTGGAATTGTTAGCCTTACCTCGAAAGACATTTCCTTTACATTCTCTCATTTATACAGGATGTTTTTGTAATCTCTGTTTCTCCCTAATATTTGCTTGTATACTACAGAGGGATTATTACAATTAGTCTGTTTGTTCCTCTTCATGTGTTTTCTCTGGGCTGTTGGCATTTAGCCCATCGATTTTAATGTTTAATCTATTTTGGATATTTTCTTTGATGCGTATGATTTCTATGTCAGGTATTTTCTTCTTTTCCTGATAATGTCACGCCTGGCATTGGCTATTTTGTTGGCATCGATGTTTAATCTGTTTCAGGGATGTTTTTCTCGCTAGATTTTTTAGGCAGCCTTGGCCTTTGTTGTTGTTGTTGTTGTTGTTGTCGGATTTATCGTAGCAGTGTAAAATGTTATCAGTCTTTCAGTATACTCTTCTCTAGATCATTTATTTATTGTTCTTTTTGCTGGATTGTTTTTAATGAATAGAGAGGACCTTTGTGATGAATGTCCTCGGTGTGGTTTTCCTCAAATTCTCGTTGGGTAGAGATTGTTCCAGCCGTAGTTGGGGACCGCGCTCCCTCGTGACGACCGCACTGGTTTAGCTATATTTTTCGTTGTGTCAGCATTGTAGTTATTCGTATTTACCCATACGTGTGGACTGGTTCGTGGGCGCCAGTGCATATCCATACCATGGTGGGCAATCACGTTGATGGGGTCAGGCCTCTTTCTGCTATTTATTATTATTATTATTATTATTATTATTATTTTATTTCCTTTGATTTCTGATGTGTACTCATTTCTTTCCATGTTCCGCACAGAGACCTAAGGTTAGAAATGGCATAATGACATTTTCCACTGGAAAAAAATATATATGTATATATTTTACATAGACAAAGCCCTTCGTAAGGTATGGGCTGTACTCGTGAGAACAATTTTTATATTTCTTTAAGGCATGGGCTTCCAGGAATCCCTTCAATTAGTCTAGTGGAATCTTTTTCAACTAATCCAAGGGCTCAACGGGGATTGTTGATGTTCCCATGTGTCACATTTTTGAGATTTAGATCTGAAAGTCTTTATATTTTGATAGCTTTTTGAAGATCTTCAAAGATACATTGCAGTCTGCAGGGATTGACATATCAATAAGGAGGCACCTTTTTTGTGTGCAATCTCTAATAACAATGTCTAGGCGGTTGGCTTTGATTGTTCTGTCTGTGTGTATTGTGAAGTTCCATAAAATTATAACAGATTCTATCTCCGTAAACGGGTCTGGGTTGTGTTCATGTCTCCTTTCAGCTTCCTTCCCATAGAAGTTAATTTTCCTGTGTAGATATTGGCCAACACTGTCATGCCGGGTTTTATATTCAGTGGGTGTCAATACCATGCAACCTGATACAAGATGGTCGATTGTTTCTGGGTAATTATCACAGGACCAGCATTTTGGTCTAACAATATTTTAGTATGTGTGCTTGATAATTTCTAGTTAACAAGCACTGATCCAGTGCAGCAAGTATAAAACCTTCCGTTTCAGCTTTTAACCCTGTACTACGTAGCCACTGATGGCTATGGGGTTTTGTCTACATCAGCTTGTTTGATACGGGCAGAGTATTAGCCATGAAACTGTTTACCTTGCCATTGTTTCTGTATATGGTCGGTTGCATTTGTTTTTGCTTTCTTTTTTAAGTATTTTGCACCTTGAGTCGGTTGATTGTGCTTCACTTGCATTACTGCACCTATTTGAAACTCTATTTTGAACTTGTTTTATTATTATTGCTATTATTATTATTATTATTCCGACATTTGCATATTCAGATAATTGCTCATGATTGGAAACGGGGATGGTGAGCTCAGCCGTTTCCTTAGAAGGAAATATTTGGTATCCATTGACAGAGTCGTTAGTATTACTCTCAGCAAAATTTTCTTAAAAACTTTATCTTAAAACAGTTTTCTCAAGTCCACTGTCACCGTTCTTTCTAGCATTCAGGGCGGTTTCCTTCCCAACCTTTTGTTTCACATAGTGTGGAAGGTCAACATCGTGATGATGTCATCGTTTTCTCTTCGAGTTAAATGTGCTATCTATTTTTGTTGTTGCAGCTATTGAAAGTCCTCAACAAAAAGTCATGTGGTTTCTGCAATTTGGTTCAATTCCATGTTTGTGATTATGTTGCGTCAGCCCACCAATTTTGAAGCTTTAATCTTTCTAAGACATTTCTAACGATTGATCTGATAAGGCTGTTCTATAGAGATGGCATTTTAAATCAGTCTTTATATTTTATTTTTTTTACTTCAGGGTGCACTTGTAAAACAACTAAAACTCTGGGGGTGGGGAGGGTACATTGAATCTTAATAAGGAAAAATTTGTCATGAAATTTGAAAATATGAAATTTTGGTTTAGCATTCCCAAAGAAGATTAGCGGTACTGATTTTATTTAAAGGGATTTATGAAGCATCTGCTGTTTTTTAGAGTGGTCGATAAATCCCTTTAGTATGGCAAAATTGAAAAGATTATCCATTCCTTAAAGATAAAGGGATTTAGCATCCAGTTTAAAATATCAAATGAGAAAGACCTGCTTTAGACATGGAAGCCATGTGCTTGGTGTCTCTAGCTTCTTAAAAAGTAAAAAAAAAAATTAAATGAAAAAAAATCATAAATTACTCTTTTCTTAACTTGTGGACGCACCTGGTTACCTTTCAGAACGGATTAGTGGAAGAAGGAACATGGGTTGAGAAACGCTGTTTTAGATATTTATAAACGAGTTTGGCACAACGCATGCCATGCATGAAATAGGTATAGTTCTTTTTTGCATTTTTATTTTAACTCTGGTAGCATTCGAATCATAGAAATTGCATTACTTGTTCAAGTGTCTCGAACACAGCTACACTGTTCACATTTTATTTATGTACTAACCGAAATACCCGCGTCTTGCTGCGTGCCACATATTTTGTGAGAACATGATCATTAATTCTAAATAATTATTATAATTTGTGAAAAAAAAATATGCATTTCAATATTATTCAATGACTTTGCCGACGTGACCTCCATGATCTGGATTTCTCCTTCTATATTTTGGATTGGAGTAATTCCCTTGTTCAAATTTAAATTTAATTTTAAATTATAAGAAAAAAAATCAGTGTGGGTGGGTGCAAAAACAGCTTGTTCTGACTCATTTGATATATATTTGAAACAATACTTGATTGAATGAATTGATGAGCAAATTTCAATATTGTTATGATAGTTGAATTGTCGCAACAAATATGTATTGTAAAGCATTACCCACTGATTGGTGATTTGAAGTTCATATTTTCTCGTTTTGAACTTACTGATGTGACCTCCATCTTCTGGATTTCTCCTTCAATATTTTGGATAGGAGTCATTCCCTGCTCCAGATTTAAATTTAGATCAAAGAAAAAAATTCAGTGGTAGTTTTTTTCCCCTCCGGACTTCCCCCGTTGGTCAAAATGAAATATACTTACCCAAGTACCCCGGGGTAATGTAGTTTCAGAATATATGGTTATGGGAGTCTGTCTACAAAACCTAAAGAGGAATTTTTCTGCGGTAGAGCAGATGCCATCCAAGGGTATAGAACTCGGTCTATTCTGTTTTTACCCATAGCTGGTGGAGAATAAGAGGATTCATACCTTTCTCAAGGGTATTAGCATGTCAGTCAGTTACGTACCATGCGTGATACACGCTTAGGCGATCATATATCTTCTCGATACCTGACTGACGAGGCAGATATTTCTTTCCCGCAGTAGGTTGCCATTTCTTTCTACAGTAGAACAGTTGCCATCCAAGGCTATAGAACCCGATCTGTCCTCCTGTTTCTCCATAGATGGGGGTTGGGAAAGAAGAGGATTCATACCTTTCCCAAGGATTAGCACGCCAGACAGTCAGTTATGTGCCGTGCGTGAGACACGATTAGGCGATCATGTATCTTTCGATACATGGCTAACGAGGCTGTTTTTTTTCCCACATCCTTCTATTTACCCATAGCCGGGGAAGAAGAAGAGGATCCATACCTTTCCCAAGGGTATTAGCACGTCAATCAATCAGTTATATGCCATACGTGATACACGCTTAGGTGATCATGTATTTTTCGAGACATGACTGATGAGGCAGATTTATTCCCGCAGTAGGTTTCTTTCTGCGGTAGACAAGCTGCCATCCAAGGCTATAGAACCTGGTCTGTTCTCCTATTTACCCATAGCTGGGGGAGAGGAGAAGAGTATTAATACCTTTCCCAAGGGTATTACCACGTAAGTGAATGTAATGGATTCAACTGGAATTCGAACTCTCCGATTCCGAGCCGCTATCTACTACTGCACCGTGCCTTTCCCAAATATATTAGGTTGGTGCAAAAATAATGACGATTTTTGACGTTAAAAAATACGTCAAAAACCGTCATTATTTTTGCACCAACCTATAGTACTACTATAAATTTTTGGAGGCTTCTAAAATTTTCTGTAAAATTCTAATTTCCTGCAGTCTTCTAGAACATTATGGAACCTATTAGAAATTGTTTTTGTAATGGATTCGAATAAAATTCGAACACGGCTCTCCGATTCATCAATCCTAGCCTATATCCACCGTGCCTCAGGGTATATATCAGCGTACTCGATGTAGTCTAATAGAGAAATCTTTATTGTTAAAAAAAAAAAAATTGAAGTATTCTTAAACTTCTGAGGACAGATTCAAAATTAGCGTACTAGTTTAGGTCTAATACACAACGTTTTACTACCTATAATAAAATCATTACCTGTTAGATCAACTCTGTGTAATGATTTCGAACTTGATTTAGAATAATTTACATCCTGTTAAATTTGGAAAAAAATCCTTGAGTAGCAGAATAATTTCGGGCATAGAACATGAATCAGCGTGATTGTTTTAGTCTAAAACACACCCTTTTACTCCTGGTAGCAAAATTCGAATGAACTAGAAGAATTCTGAGTACGTTTTCGGAATCAATGTATTCGATTTGTTTCAATATAGGGCCGGAAAAAAGAGGTGTATTTTTGGCAATAAAAATAAAATATTTACCTATACGTATGGACTGGTTCGTTTGGGGCCAGTGCATGTCCATACCATGGTGGGCCATCATATTGATGGGGCCAAACCTCTTTCTGCTATTTATTATTATAATTATTCATTTTAATTCCTGTTAAAATGAGATGTCAGTGTTATTTTCATTTTGGCCTCAATTGGACGGCAATTTATACATCGCACCCTGTAGATCTGTTAAAATGAGATGCCGGTGTTATTTTCATTTTGGCCTCAATTGGACGGCAATTTATCCATCGCACCCTGTAGATCTTTTAAGATGTGATGCCAGTGTTATTTTCATTTGGGCCTCAATTGGACGGCAATTTATCCATTGCAATCTGTAGATCTGTTAAAATGAGATGTCAGTGTTATTTTCATTTTGGCCTCAATTGGACGGCAATTTATCCATCGACTGTTTAAATATATATTTACGTTTCGTTTATCGATTAGGGGATTCTCTTCAACGATAGTAAGCCTTCGCTCTGTGATTTTATCAAAGACACAGAATGTTAATATTTTGCTTTTTCGGGGTGGGGGGCTATTGTCCTGAGTTACTGGTTCAATGTTAAATCCTATTCACTGTTATTGGTAACGCTACTCTTTTGTCGGTTGGTGGATGTATCGATCGTCAAGTAGCGGGGCCTCTTTTCAGTAGGATACAATCTCAAAACTAACGAGGATTAAATGGAGCCCTGTATACATTCACTTCACGAACTGCTGCTTTGAGGGATCGACTGTTATGAGGATGATTCCCCGTATGCTATCATCTTAATCTGATCAAGTCTACGGTTCAACCGTGAGCATATTCACATATCCCCATAAACTCTGCCTCTTGGACCTTTTATAGGGCGTAATTCATCAGTACCAGTCTATATTTATTAGATGAGGTATTATGTACACTGTTTACATTATTCGGACTCATCTTTATTGCCATATTTATTTCTACGCTCCGCCCTCATTCAGGTGGTTGGAATGTCGAGTAGACTGTTCTAGTTCCAAGTGCCATATCTAATGGATGTTACTTATCGGTTATCTCCTGTTAATTCGCCTCTCCAAGTTCTCCACCGCCTTAACCAGCTATTGAACTCACACTCTTTGGGTCCTGTCACTGAACGCCTTTATCCTTGAGGACGATAGTCTGAACAATTTTAATATTGGGAGCAATTTATCATTGTAAAAGACAGGGTCTAAGGTATAATTATAAAAAATAGGTTGGTATGTATCTTTTTTAAAAATTAGAATATTACGAATCTTTGTAAAAAATAGGGTCTAAGGTATAATTATAACAAATAGGGTGTTACCTATCTTTATAAAAATAGGATCTATGGTAAAATTATAAAAAAAATAGATGTTATTGTAAAAAATAAAGTCTAAGGTAAAATTATAAAAAATGGGGTGTTATTGTAAAAAAAATAGGGTCTAAGGTAAAATTTTAAAATATAGGGTCTTATTGTAAAAAAAATACGGTCTAAGGTAAAATTATAAAAAATAGGGTGTTATTGTAAAATAATAGGGTCTAAGGTAAAACTATAAAAAATATGTTGTTATTGTCAAAAAATAGGGTCTAAGGTAAAATTATAAAAAAATAGGGTGTTGTTGTCAAAAAATAGGTTCTAAGGTAAAATTATAAAAAATAGGGTGTTATTGTAAAATAATAGGGTCTAAGGTAAAATTATAAAAAAATAGGGTGTTATTTTAAAAAAATAGGGTCTGAAGTAAAATTTTAAAATATAGGGTCTTACTGCAAAAAATAAGGTCTAAGGTTAAATTATAAAAAAATAGCGTGTTATTGTAAAGAAATAGGGTCTAAGGTAAAATTATAAAAATGGAGTGTTACGTGTCTCAGTAAAAATAAGTTCTAAAGTAGAATTATAAAAAAATAGGGTGTTATTGTAAAAAAATAGGGTCAACTATATCGTTTGAATAAAACAGGAGATAATGTAATTTTTGTTTAAAATAGTGTGTTATGTATCATTGTAAAAAAGTAGATGCAAGATATTATTAGAAAAATATGTTTTAGTATACCATTGTAAAAACAATAGTATGAAAAGTAACACTGTTAAAGAAATAACTAAAAACCAAAGCTTCATTTTTTTACGTCTATCGGTCAAAACATTCGAGAAATCTTATTATAGAAAATTTGCTCTCTGAGTGGAGTCGAGACAATGGCGATAACCTAATTAAGTTATAAATATTTTTGTTTTTGAGTTTGTAAAATTATTGTTTTTAATTTTATAATCGGACACAAAATATTGCAATGATGTAATAAAATCATTTAAAATTCATTCTAATATTAAAGTTATTTGCAATTTATATAAACTGTGCCTCTTGACATATAATCCTCTACCTCGAGTGACTCTTGGTCCTAGTAAAGATTGAACATCATTGTAAAAAAAATCAAACCTCATTGTATTCTTTTTGTTATCGCTTACATTCTTCTCTCTAGTAGCGTTCAACGGTTTCAAATAAAAGCCAGATATTTGACTAAAGTTTCAGCATCAGCGAAGATGGTATGAATCAACGCTTTGTATTTTTTTTTATTGACTCATGGCTTTCAATGTTTCGACATCAAAGCTGGTGTCGTTTCGTGGCTAATCAACACCGGGTTTTCCCCGGTTACGACAAACGGTTGCAGTTTTAACAAGGCTCCATTTTGAATGACTGTTGGCCCTCGAGTTCATTCTAAAGCTCAAGTAGAACTCATATGCCTACATATACGGGGAAGGGGTAGAGGAACTAAAAATTGGTCAGGGAATTCTATCGGTCGAGTAAGTAACTGACTCCTTCTGTAAGGATGAATCTGTACCAATATATGTATACATACATACATACATACATACATACATGTATATCTATCTATCTATCTATCTATCTATCTATAACATTAGGCAACATATATTAATATACAAAGAAATAATTACGAATAGAATCAATCAGCAATGTTAATGCTATTATTGGCGATATCATTCTATGGATTAACAGTATTTTAATGCATACATTATATTCTACTAGCGATCGGATATCGCCAATAATAGCATTAATATTGCTGATTGATTCTATGCGTGATTATTTCTTTGTACATATATATATATATATATATATATATATATATATATATATATAATATATATATATGTGCGTGTGTGTGTATATATATATATAAATATAAAAATATTTATTTAAAAAAAAATTTATAACATAAATATGTTATACAATCACTACAACAATAGCCATTTTGTTTCAACACCCCCGATGTCTTATCAGGTGATGATGTTGAATAAAAGCAGCAAAAAAGACTAAAACAATTACATTTTTATAGTAAAATTAGCAACAATACATTTCATGAACTACCAAATATATCTGTCTATATTTCTGAGATGAGGTATTATGTGCACTATTGTCCTCATCTTTTTCGCCATATTTATTACAACGTTTCGGCCTTTCAATATCTGTCTATATTTCTGAGATGAGGTATTATATACACTATTTACATAATTCGGACTATTGTCCTCATCTTTGTCGCCATATTTATTACAACGTTTCAGCCCTTCAGTATCTGTCTATATTTCTGAGATGAGGTATTATGTACAGTAGTTACATTATTCGGACTATTGTCCTCATCTTTGTCACCATATTTATTACAAAGTTTCGGCTGTTGTACGCTGTGGCCTTCTTCAGTATCTGTCTATATTTCTGAGATAAGGTATTATATACACTATTTACATAATTCGGACTATTGTCCTCATCTTTGTCGCCATATTTATTACAACGTTTCGGCCTTTCAATATCTGTCTATATTTCTGAGATGAGGTATTATGTACACTATTTACATTATTCGGACTATTGTCCTCATCTTTGTCGCCATATTTATTACAACGTTTCGGCCTTTCATTATCTGTCTATATTTCTGAGATGAGGTATTATGTACACTATTTACATTATTCGGACTATTGTCCTCATCTTTGTCGCCATATTTATTACAACGTTTCGGCCTTTCATTATCTGTCTATATTTCTGAGATGAGGTATTATGTACACTATTTACATTATTCGGACTATTGTCCTCATCTTTGTCGCCATATTTATTACAACGTTTCGGCCTTTCAGTATCTGTCTATATTTCTGAGATGAGGTATTATGTACGCTATTTACATTATTCGGACTATTGTCCTCATCTTTGTCGTCATATTTATTACAACGTTTCGGCCTTTCAATATCTGTCTATATTTCTGAGATGAGGTATTATGTACACTATTTACATTATTCGGACTATTGTCCTCATCTTTGTCGCCATATTTATTACAACGTTTGGGCCTTTCAATATCTGTCTATATTTCTGAGATGAGGTATTATATACACTATTTACATAATTCGGACTATTGTCCTCATCTTTGTCGCCATATTTATTACAACGTTTCGGTCGATAACTGACATCTATTAAACATGGCACGGGAAACTTACAACACCTTAAAGCGGTCACCCATCTCGGAACTGATGTTGCTTAACGTCGGTGATCGTAACTGAAACAGTGTTTTCAATGTGATGTGGCCGTAAGCCTACTTTTGAAAGAGGTGCTTGTATCAATGTCTAAAGATAAAATATGAAATAGGTTAGGTGGGTCGAAACGATATTCCGCGTTGCTACAAATTGTTCCACTTCAAATTTTCCCTGCCATTTAAGTTAATTATTCGAGAGAGAGAGGAGAGAGAGAGAGAGGAGAAAGAGAGAGGAGAGAGAGAGGGGAGAGAGAGAGAGGGAGAGCGAAAGAAGGGGGGAGAGAGAGAGAGAGAGTTTCCTGATTTCTAACATCTGCCTAGGTATTTATGCTTTGCGCATGTTATCATTACATCTAATCTGCTCCCAAATTTAAAGAATACGATGAACAAAAAATTCCCTGCTATACAAAAAAACAACAAACAAAACAAAACAAAAAAACAAAAACAAAAACAAAAAAAAAACGAACAAAAAAAAAAAAAACCTGGTGTTTTTTTTAAAAAGTTCTTTCAAGTGGAAAGTTTTTACCGGTAAAGTGTTCTAATCGTTTTAATAATATAGTATTAAAATTGATTTTACAAATTTACTTTAAAGAAGAAAAAAAAGATGAATAAAATTTACTCTTGTGTTGAAAGAAAGAAAGAAAAAAAAAACTTGATAATGAAAATCTTGCCTTTGATCCCTGGCATTTACAAACTAAATCGATCTTGTGGGAAGTAGCTTCAGTTGAGTTTGAAAATTTAATTTAACTTAGAAAATATCATCCATATTCATATATATATATATATATATATATATATATATATATGTGTGTGTGTGTGTGTGTGTGCGTGTGTGCGTGTGCATGTGTGCGTGTGTTAAGTGGGATGAGAATCCAACAGAATATTAACTTAGAAAATATCATCCTCAGTCGTATATGTGTCTGTGTAGTTCCATATTACTACTGAAAAAGTTTGTATGTGCGTGCGCGGGCGTGTGTGTGTGTGTGTGCGTGTGTGTGTGTGTGTGTGTATGTGTCAATTTGGATGAGGATCCTAGAGAAAATTACCTTGGAAAATATCATCTTTAGTCCGATATGTGTTTGTGTGTGTGTGCGTTTGTGTATGTGCAAAGTGGATGCGAATCCGAAAGAAAATTAACTTGCAAAAATATCATCCTTAGTCCTTTACATGTGTGTGTGCGTGCGTGTGCGTTTGCGTGTATATGTGTCAACTTGAACTGGAATCCGACAGAAAATTAACTAGGAAAATATCATCCTTAGTTCTGTGTGTGTGTGTGTGTGTGTTTGCGTGTGTTTGTGTGTTTGCGTGTGTGTGTGTGATTGTGTGTTTGCGCGCGCGCGCCCGGGCGTATGTGTGTGTTTGCGTGTGTGTGTGTGTGTGTGTGTGTTTGCGTGTGTTTGTGGGGAAGTGGGTGGTATGTGTTAAGATGGATGATAATCCGGGAATATTAAATAAAATTGCCGCTTCCGTTGAGAATATTCAGGCGATCTGCATTTCCTAGTTCCTTCACCACTCGGACCCGCAATGCCACGCCCATTGAACAAAACAACCTTTATTCCCTTCGCGCTCCATTATGAGATGTAGGTTCTACTCGAACAGCTTCTCTCCACGTGGAACCGACTCCCGAGAGCTTGTTTCCCCGATCACTCCAGTCTTGACCTGTTGGGCTTTTGGGTGAGCCATTTGTCTTTCCTACATATCCGCATAGCCTATACTACTTACACTGTAACCTCGAGTTGGTCCCGGGCCTTGGACAGGGTGAATATGATTATAAGAAGCAAAAACAAAGAAGATAGTTAGAAAAACATCTATTTTGGCATGTTTCATCAGAAAAATACATTTATTGCAACAAATCCTACCTACAGTAAATGCTATACGTGATACACGCTAGGGCGATCACTTCTCTTACGATTCCTGACTGACTAGGCACAAGATTTTTCGCGGTTGATTGCCGTCACTTGCTACGGTAGACTGGCTGCCAACGAAGGATATAGGACCGAGTCGGTCGTGTTTTTCAACCCATTTCAACCGAGAAGATATGAATTCATACCATTCCCAAGGGCATTTAAGTGTATGTAACAAATTCGACATGACTTCGAACTCGGCTCGCCGTCTTCTCATTTTGAGCCTGTATCCATTGTGTCATTACTTGCATTTTAAATTTAGAATTTAATAATATTCAGCTCATTCTTTTTTTTTAATTTTTTGTCTGTTTCCGTATTAATGCTATAAAACGATTTCCTTATTATTACTGAAAAACTGATTATTTACTACTGAAAAACTGTCTATTTCCATATTAGTACTAACAAACTGTCTATTTAAGTATTAGTACTGAAAAAAAAAACTATTTCCATATTATTACTGAAAAACTATTCAAGGATTAGTACTGAGAAACTGTCTATTTCCATATTATGTATTAGTACTGAAAATCTGTCTAAAGTATAAGTACTGAAAAACTTTCTTTTTTATGTATTAGTACTGAAAAACTGTCTATTTCCATATTAGCACTGAAAAAACGGTCTGTGTATTTAAGTATTAGTACTGAGAAACTGTCTATTTCCATGTTTGTACTGAAAACCATCTATTTCAGAATTAGTAATGGAAACTGTATATTTCCGTACTAGTATTGGAAAACTATTTCAGCAATAATAATGAAAATCTGTTTATTTCAGTATTAGTACTCTAAAACTCTCTATTTCCGTATTAGTAACGAAAAACTATTCGGTACCAGTACTGAAAAACTGTCTATTTTCATATTATTGCTGAAACTCTGTGTTTCCATATTAATACTGAAAAACTGTCTATTTAAGTATTAGTACTGAAAAACTGTCAATTTTTGTATTAGTACTGAAAAACTGTCTATATCCATATAAATACTGAAAAAATGAGTATTAGTACTGAGAAACTGTGTTTTTCCATATTAGTATTGAAAACCATCTATTTCAGTATTACTACTGAAAAATCTATTTCCGTATTAGTAGTGAAAAATGTCTATTTCAGAATTAGTATTGAGAAACTGTCTATTTCCGTACTAGTACTGAAAAACAATTTCAGCATTAGTACTGAAAAACTACTTCAGCATTAGTAATGAAAAACTGTCTACTTCAGTATTAGTACTGTAAAACTCTCTATTTCCGCATTAGTACCGGAAAATTGTCTATTTCAGCATTAGTAACGGAAAACTATTTCCGTACCAGTACTGAAAAACTGTCTATTTCCATGACAGTACTGAAAAACTGTCAGTTTCCGTATTAGTACTGAAAAAACTATTTCAGCATTAGTACTGAAAAACTGTCTATTTCCCTACTAGAACTGAAAAACTCTCTATTTTAGTACTGAACTAAAAAACTGACTATTTCATTATTGGTGCTGAAAAATTGTCTATTTCCGTATTAAAACTGAAAAACTGTCTATTTCAGCGTTAGTAATAAAAAAAACTGTCGATTTCTGTACTAGTACTGAAAAACTTTCTATTTCAGCATTAGTAATATAAAAACTGTTTATTTCTGTACTAGAACTGAAAATGTATTTCAGCATTATTAATAAAAAAAAACTGTCTATTTCTGTATTAGTACTGAAAACTGTCTATTTCAGCATTAGTAATATAAAAACTGTCTATTTCTGTACTAGAACTGAAAAACTGTATAATTCAGTATTTTTTTCAGTATTAATTTAATAGGAATAGGTAATAACCTTAAAATGACATTTTCGAGATCCAAATGGAGATAGAAAAGATGGTGCTGGTGTGAGTTCGCTTAATGTGACTACTCTTCAACAGCCGGGGAGTCCTGATTTCCCCAGCTGTTGAATGGCAGTCACATAAGGCGAACTATTTCCGTACTAGTACTGCCATATCCAGATGTGGGGCCGGCGTCTGACCTCACAGCTTTAAGGAGCTATATGCGGGGTGTTAGATGAGGCAGATGGTTCGAAGCAGTTAAGCAAGCACGCGACCGTCTCACTGCATGGGTACTACCACTCTATCCAACCGCATACACGGTGACAATCTGTTGACAGATACATCTACTAGTCTGACCGGTCATAAGCAGGTTGGAATCGACCACTTGGTAGACCACTTAGCTGTTAGTAAGGGCTTCGTCTGCCAAGAATTCCAGTAAATCCATCTGGTGCTGAAGGATGTTCTGAAGGCTATGCCAAGGAGGATCTAGGTGGTTCTTGTGGACTCAACATCATCATAGCTTGAGATTGAACTGCAGCAGAAGCAATAGTAACAGCAGCAGCAGCACTTTTTAATTTCGACCGCAATCCATTACCCAACAGGCTCTCTAATGTATCCATGCATAAACAAAAAAAAAAGGAAAAAAATAGAAAAAATAAAAATAAATAAATAAAATTGATAGATAGATCGATAGATTATGAATAATGTTAGAGATAGAAAGATAGATAGATAGATCTATAGATAGATAGTGTGCGAGATAGATAGATAGATAGATAGATAGATATCGAACTGATTAAGATAGATAGATATCAAACTAATTAAGACAGATAGATAGATAGATATACTTATATGTATACACTGATAAAGATAACCCGGTAAAGATAAATGATGTTAAATTCCTGGCTATGGTATATATATATATATATATATATATATATATATATATATATATATATATATCATAGCCAGGAATTTAACTTATATATATATATATATATATATATATATATATATATATATATATATATATATATATATATATATACTTCGCTCTTAATTCATTCTGGGGTGCCTTTTCATTGGCCGAAAGAAACATTTAGCGATTATATTCAATATTATAATTAATTTAGAAAGTCACTTTTTTTTACGCTAGCTTCATGTAAAAATCATTAGATTTGAAATGGACGACACAGAAAGAATAATATTCTTTCCGCCTCTTCTTGATCGAAAGAAGACGCTCAGTCTGAATGCCGTTTATTATTTGAAGCTGTCTTCGCAATCTGCCGACCTCTTTCTTTCCTCCTGCCCAGCGGTCAGCCGGCTTTTCTGTTGTCCTTTGTTCGAAGAACAGAGACAAGATCTGCCGGTAAGTCTCTTGGACATTGAAATGTTCGTGCAAGTTGAAATGCGAGCAAAGAAAAGAGACGCCAGTATTCGATGGAAAAATCTTTTAAACGAAGGTTTTATTTAAAGAAAGTCACTAGCAAGATAGTACGAAATGAGTCTTCAGCAATAACGAATAGCCGCTTTGAGGTACTGCCTCTTGTTTTGCAGAATTCTTTCCAGGAGGCCTTGGGTTACGAAGTCTTATATCTCGTCCTTCAGTTTCCAGAGCGAGAATCCTGATTATTTCAATAATTAGAACTCAAACTTACTCCTTTTTTCATTGACTTGAACCTGGGAGTTAAATTGATACTCACCACAGGTATATATTTACACTATTTACAATATTCGAACTGTCTTCCTCATTTTTGTTGTCATATTCAGAACGTTTCGGCCGTTGTACACTCCGGCCTTCTTCAGGATCTATCTATATTTCCAAGATAATGTATTGTAATTATTTACACAATTTATATTATTCGCACTGTTGACCTCATCTTTGTTGTCATATTCACGACGTCTCAGCCGTTGTACGCTCCCGCCTTCTTCAGGATCTGTCTATATTTCCGAGATGAAATATTATAATTATTTACACTAGTTACATTGTTCGGACTGTTGTCTTCGTCTTTGTTGTCATATTACAGCGTTTCGGCAGTTGTACACTCTGGCCTTCTTCAGGATCTATCTAT
Organism: Acanthosepion lycidas; assembly: GCA_963932145.1. NCBI lineage: Eukaryota > Metazoa > Mollusca > Cephalopoda > Sepiida > Sepiidae > Acanthosepion > Acanthosepion lycidas. The sequence goes on from OZ010613.1 coordinate 30,073,265, forward strand.
ATTTCTGAGATGAGGTATTGCAACTATTTTGACTATTAACATTGTTCGGGCTTTTGAGCTTATCTTTGTTGTCATATTCTCAACGTTTCCGTCGTTATACTCTCCAGCCTTCTTCAGGATTTGTCTATATTTCAGAGATGTCAGATTCCAATGATTATACATTATTTACATTGTTCGGACTGTTGACCAGATCTTTGTTGTTATATTCACAACGTTTCGGCCCTTCTACGATCGGGACTTCTTCAGGATCTTTCTATATTTCTGAGACGCCTCTTCTGGATATCTTAGTTTCCGTTATTTCTCTTTAGTTTAACTCTTCAAGTTTTTGTTCACGTCTTTGGCCAGGTATCGAACTCACAACTTTTTGGTTTAAATCATTGAATTACTTTTGGCCAGCACTTTTATTCATTGGGCAATGTGTCCTGAGATATTCGGAAATGGCATGGCACGTGGAACTAGAAGAATCTATCCCTTTGGATGAAATAAAGGGTTCAGTGCGAAATTATAATTACCTGAAGAAAGCCGGAGCGTACAACAGCCGAAACGTCATGAATATGAGAACAAATGTGAGGACAACATTCCAATCAATGTAAATAACATACCAGATATTTACATATTTGTTGTCGTCAGCACCCGCTCTCACCCGATCATCGGGATCGTAATCCTCTCTCCTTATTCCGTTTCTCCTCTCTGGTGGGTGTGACGGAGATGGATCCTGAAGAGACGTGAGCAGGTGTCAAAGAAGGGTGTGGGCGGTGGACACGGCTGGGTGAGTCGTTCCCACTTGATAGCACGTCGGAGAATCCTCTCCATATTGACGGTTGAACTAGAAAGTCTCGGACCCCCTTCGGATGTTTCGTACGTCAGGGGGGGGGGCGATTTCCAACCACGGTTTCCCCGGCCCTGGTGTGATGTTGGCCTATGTCAGAAATGTTTTTAACTGATCCTTGAAATGTCGTCTTGGGCTTCTACCCTAGCCTCTTGCCGGATTTACATTAGGCGTAGTCAGAATAAACTGTGATCTAATTGTCACAACGGTTTGCATGATGTGCTGGCTGGCCTTCATCAGATGAATGAGTAGCCATCAGCGGGTTTGGTTGATGTATTCAGATAACTTTCATTTGTTTGGATAATGTCTTCGGTAAACCTTCAATTGTTTGGGTAATGTCTTCGGTTAGCCTTCACTTGTCTGGACAATGTCTTCGGTTAACCTTTAATTGTTCGGGTAATGTCTTCGGGTAACCTTCATTTGTATGGACAATATCTTCGGTTAACCTTCAAGTGGCCGGGTAATGTTTTCAGGTGACTTTCATTTGTCCACATAATGTCATCGGTAAACTTTAAATGGTCAGGTAATGTCTTCGGGTAACTTTCATTTTTCTGGATAATATATCCGTTAAACCTCCATTTATTCGAAAAATGTCTTCAGTTGACTCTCAGTATCTTTGATATGCCTTTCTTCTCACGTGATCAAAACTAAATAACCCATTATATATGAGATATTAAAAGGTATTTTGTTCATTATCTATCTATCTATCTATCTATCTATCTATCTATCTATCTATCTATCTATCTATCTATCTCATTCTGTTCATTATGTATGTATGTATGTATGTATGTATGTATCTATCTATCTATCTATCTATCAGTCTGTTCATTATCTATCTATCTATCTATCTATCTATCTATCTATCAGTCTGTTCATTATCTATCTATCTATCTATCAGTCTGTTCATTATCTATCTATCTATCTATCTATCTATCTATCTATCTATCAGTCTGTTCATTATCTATCTATCTATCTATCTATCTATCTAAATCGCTATGTAGCTAGTTATTACAGCAATTCCCTATCTATCTATCTATCTATCTATCTATCTATCTATCTATCTATCTATCTATCTATCTATCTATCTCATTCTGTTCATTATGTATGTATGTACGTATCTATCTATCTATCTATCTATCTATCTATCTATCTATCTATCTATCTATTTCATTCTGTTCATTATGTATCTATCTATCTATCTATCTATCTATCTATCTATCTATCTATCTATCTATCTATCTGATATGTCCCGGAAAGGGATATATTTGAACGAAGTAGCTAAATGGTTTTGGCTACAATAACCAAGTAGAATACGGTAGCAGTAATCGATTGGTACGCGTCGTAGTCGCAGGTAAGAAGTGTAGATCAATGGCGTAGTCCAATGGGCGTCGTTATAGACTTAGCTCTCAGACTAAGGCTCTTGACTTTTCGTACCTACACGTCCGTCTGTATTTATGACGGACACCAGCCAATCACACTCTAGTGAGAGGAAACATAGGTGTATGCATATTCCATTATATCAGGTATTCTGATATCGTTCATGTGAAAGTCTCTCCTTGATAATAATACCCAACAGAGCGTTGAAATAGAAAATTATGTTATGTAGGGGCGACAAGACTTTCGGACCACAGTGTAGATTACGATGATGTTTTTTTTTTAATTCAAAGTGTTGAATTGTAGATCAGTCTCGTATTAATAGAAGGCTGACAAATAAACAACGGTCCGAAAGTCCTGTCACCCCATGTATGTATGTATGTATGTATGTATGTATGTATGTATGTATGTATCTATCTATCTATCTATCTATCTGATATGTCCCGGAAAGGGGTATATTTGAACGAAGTAGCTAAGTGATTTGGGCTACTATAACCAAGTATTAGGTTGGTGCAAAAATAATTTCGTTTTCTTACATAGTAACATGTGTTAGAAAACGAAATTATTTTTGCACCAACCTAATAGAATACGGTAGCAGTAATCGACAGGTACGCGTCGTAGTCGCAGGTAAGAAGTGTAGATAAATGGCGTAGTCCAATGGGCGTCGTTATAGACTTAGCTCTCAGACTAAGGCTCTCTTGACTCTCATACCAGTCCTTCGGTATTTTTTGACCGACACCAGCCAATCATATTCCAGTGAGGGGGAACACAGGTGTACGCATATTCCATTATATCACTTTCTTTCACTGAAACCAATATGTATTTTGTCCTTCAACGCGATCCTAATGGAATAGTCCATTATTTATGATGCAAGGATCAAATAAAATGATTATATGATAACATGTTTTTTGAGAGTGAATGATATAATTTAATTATGAAGTTGGGCTAAGTAGCCCGCTAATTCGTAACTTCTTTCTAACAATCGCCCGAAGTAACTTTCTTTCTTTCTCTCTCACTTTGCTTTTTTCGCTGAAACCAAGTAGCGTCTCCGATATGTCATTTATCTTTCCATGCGATCAAAACGGAAGAGTTAATTATTTATAAGTCATTGTCAGGGCGTAACAGTCGGGCTAAGTAAGCAACGGGGGACAAGCCAAATTATTATATGGTTATTATATATAATCCATTGTTATTTTCGAAGAACAAAGAAAAGACACGTAAATTTAGAGCAACACTTTCGTCGAAAAAACGGAATGAGGCTTTCGAAATGGGTTACCATGAAAATGAAAAGAATCTCCGGGATTGGGGCCTTAAATATAATATTGCAATTGCTTTTTCTACTGAAGATTGCTACTAACCAAACGTATCTAATTATATATTATTTATTTACGAGATTCTAATATTAAATTAAAATATCTCGTGTTGTATGGATAACTGACAAAATACTACGGAGAACCACTTTATATGTGGAATTAAAACGCAACTATTTCAGAGATCGTAGTATAATTAAAGCAGAAAATAACAAGGATAATATGGCTTTGTTTAGTAAAATGGAACAAAAAATATAATTTTTAGGTTCGGATTGCCATCAGAGCAAGCAAGAACTGCACAAAGATCTATACCTAAGTTTCATATACTATGCAAAGGTATTCGACGAAGTTCGAATGGAAGAACTTGAAATATTAGGAATAATTAGGATAGGAACGATGTGGCTCTATTCGAGATACTGGACCAAGAAAGGCAATTTATGGTGAGATTGCCAGTAGAACAAGAGATAGAATTGCAGAAAGACCTATGCCTATGTTTCATAGATTACGTAAAGGTATTCGACAAAGTAGGAAGAAAAAAATTAGATATATTAGAAATAATTACAATATGAACAATGCAGCTGTATTCGAGATACTGGAACAAGAAAGGCAATTTATGGTCAGATTGCCATCAGAGCAAGCGAGAGAATTCCAGAAAGATCTATACCTATGTTTAATAGATTACGCAAAAGTATTAGACGAAGTACGAAGGAAGAATTAGATGTATTAGAAATAATTACAATATGAACAATACAGCTGTATTCGAGATACTGGAACAAGAAAGGCAATTTATGGTCAGATTGCCCATCAGAGCAAGCAAGAGAATTGCAGAAAGATATATACCTATGTTTCATAGATTACACAAAGGTATTCGAAAGAAAGAACTTGAAACATTTGGGATAATTAGGATATGAATAATCTGGCTGCGTTCGAGATACTTGAACAAGAAAGGCAATTTAATGGTCAGATTGCCATCAGAGCAAGCGAGAGAATTCCAGAAAGATCTATACCTATGTTTAATAGATTACGCAAAAGTATTAGACGAAGTACGAAGGAAGAATTAGATGTATTAGAAATAATTACAATATGAACAATACAGCTGTATTCGAGATACTGGAACAAGAAAGGCAATTTATGGTCAGATTGCCCATCAGAGCAAGCAAGAGAATTGCAGAAAGATATATACCTATGTTTCATAGATTACACAAAGGTATTCGAAAGAAAAAATTTGAAACATTTGGGATAATTAGGATATGAATAATCTGGCTGCGTTCGAGATACTTGAACGAGAAAGGCAATTTAATGGTCAGATTGCCATCAGAGCAAGCGAGAGAATTCCAGAAAGATCTATACCTATGTTTAATAGATTACGCAAAAGTATTAGACGAAGTACGAAGGAAGAATTAGATGTATTAGAAATAATTACAATATGAACAATACAGCTGTATTCGAGATACTGGAACAAGAAAGGCAATTTATGGTCAGATTGCCCATCAGAGCAAGCAAGAGAATTCCAGAAAGATCTATACCTATGTTTAATAGATTACGCAAAAGTATTAGACGAAGTACGAAGGAAGAATTAGATGTATTAGAAATAATTACAATATGAACAATACAGCTGTATTCGAGATACTGGAACAAGAAAGGCAATTTATGGTCAGATTGCCCATCAGAGCAAGCAAGAGAATTGCAGAAAGATATATACCTATGTTTCATAGATTACACAAAGGTATTCGAAAGAAAAAACTTGAAACATTTGGGATAATTAGGATATGAATAATCTGGCTGCGTTCGAGATACTTGAACGAGAAAGGCAATTTAATGGTCATATTGCCATAGGAGCAAGCGATAGAATTACAGAAAGGTTTATACCTATGTTTCATAGATTACGCAAATGATAGACTTGAATTACTAGTGGTAATTAGGGTAATGAGGAAAGATGACGACTGACCTTTGAACCAGAGAGGTCATTATTGAAGTGATCAGGGAGGCACTTACGCAAGAATATGTTCACAATGTGACTGTACTTAGGAATTTTTTTTAAATGGAAAATTTTTTTTTTAAATTTGGGTGTGGTGACGAAATTTGGGTGTGGTTACGAAATTTGGGTATGTCCTGTGAAATATGAGCAATCTTAGCCGTTGGCTTGTGGAATCGAAAATTGCACTATATATGATTCTGCATTTTTTTTTCTTTTTTTAGTTATTATTTTTTATCGACGGTTAATATCCGGAGAAGAAACGCAGTTATATTTGAATGGTCTGGACTTGCACCCCCCCACTTCTTTTTGTTGGGATCGAGACTTGATTTCAATAATCTTTTATCATTTATTCGATCAAAGGCTCCATGTAATAATAAATTTAAGAGAAATATGAAGCGATATCCTGTTTATATGATCCTTATCTACTCGACCAATGAAATCAAATAACATATAATTTAAAATAACGAAATATTCTCCCTCATGTCCCCTTATTCCTAAATAAAAAAAGCTGTGAAGAAGCTAGCAGAAAGCGAAACATGTCAAATTTATAAGAGTTTTTTTTTTTCTTTTTACTGATTCGTTATTTATTCATTAGTTCTTTACGTCCTGGGTATGACGATAAACTACGTCCGCGTCCAGAGTAAGACGATAAAATACGTCCAGCAGCAAGGCCTTTGATCAGGAGATTTTGAGGAGCGTAAAACCACCTCTTAATTGCTGGTGTTCCCAGGTCCTCCCTGATCCGTGGTGGTAGCACCTATTAGGGTCCCAGCTATGGGCAAATAGTGAATCCCGGAACTGAGGTAAAAAGCATTATGAAAGTGTAAAAAAAGGTTTTAATACTAGAAATATTTTGTAAAAAATTATTAACAGAAATACATTTTTGAAGAAAAAAAATATTACCAGAAATAGATTTTTGAAACAACAAAAATATTACCAGGAAAAAAAAAAGTTGTTGGCATAAAATGACCAATTGAGGTTGATATGCCGTAAAAAAAAAACAAAACAAACCAAACCAAATCATTAGTTTTTCTGATTTAATCTTTCTACAATTCATCAATTTTTAAATAAACTGCGTTCTTGGAGAAGCTATTGTTTCCTAAATATGTTCTTAGGGTGCATGGGCGCAAAAAGGTGGTGTAATGGTTAACAAGCTTATTTCACTTGAACAATTACGACTATGTAGTGAGTTCGATCCTCACTGAGTGCGCCATAATTTCAGCGTTGTGCCACATCTAAGCTACGCTTGGAAAATCACTATTGGGCACCTTGAGGCGGTGTAATGGTTAACAAGCTTGTCTCGCTTGAACAATTACGTCTGAGTAGTGAGTTCGATCCTCACTGGGTGCCCCCTACTTTCGACCTTGTGCCACATCTAAGCTACGCTTGGATAATCACTGTTGGGGGGGGGTCGATGTGGTGTAATGGTTAACAAGCATGTCTCGCTGGAACAATTACGTCTGAGTAGTGATTTCGATCCTCACTTGGTGCCCCTTACTTTCTGCCTTGTGCCAAATCAAAGCTACGCTTGGAAAATAACTATTGGGCAACTCGATGTGGTGTAATGGTTAACAAGCTTGTCTCGCTGGAACAATTAAGACTGAGTAGTGAGTTCGATCCTCACTGGGTGCCCCCTACTTTCGGCCTTGTGCCACATCTAAGCTACGCTTGGAAAATCACTGTTGGGCAGCTCGATGTGGTGTAATGGTTAACAAGCTTGTCTCGCTGGAACAATTACGTCTGAGTAGTGATTTCGATTCTCACTTGGTGCCCCTTACTTTCGGCCTTGTGCCACATCTATGCTGCACTTGGAAAATAGCTATTGGGAAACTCGATGTGGTGTAATGGTTAGCACGCTAATCTCATTAGAACAATTACGACTGAGTAGTGAGTTAGATCCTCACTGAGTGCCCCATGCTTTCGGCCTTGTGCCACATCTAGGCTACGCTTGGAAATTGGCATGCTCTTACAGTGCATCTCAGAAAACTGAGCGTTTCTTAAATATTGTATAGATATTCTGACTGCCAGCAATCGTTTTTCTTCGCAGATATTTATTTCATCGCTACCTGTTATATCGACTGATAAGGAAAAGCCAAATTAAGATTCCAGCTGTTTACGTCTGGGACATTTTGCACGTAAGTTTACACCAAAGAGTAATAGAAAATTTAATAGAAAAAAATTAATTTCTTTAAATTTCTGCATATTTTCCTTTTAATTATACAAAGACAAGTTTAGATTATAAAAATAAAAAAAATGTATTAAATCTTTCGTAAATTTAATATTTTTAAACAAAATCATGCTTGTTTAATCTTTCTATGTATGATATGTCCATTGGGAATTCTTTGCATCATGTGTTTCACCATTTTTCGCCTCGTTTCTCTTCCAGATATACGCATGCGCACATATCACTGTCTTTGGCTGGTTTTTCCCGCTTAATTCACTGGCGAATACCCCAGGAAATGACATAACGCCATGAAACTAAGCAAATCGTTAACTTACAGTGGCAGTGATTAGTCATTTCGGCTTTAGTCATCAAAAGAATGATGCCCGCATTGTTGAAAAAAAAAAAAAAAGTTCAGTCGACCGCATAATCGAGTCAATGTGAACGATCCTTTCCTTGATTACGGAAATTATCCGAAAACAGTTATTCGATAAGCATTTATTCGAATTTTATATTGTTTGAATGAAAATTAATCGAAAAGACAATTACACTAAACTAGCAGCCAAACCGAGCTGGTCGATCAGAAAAAGCGTTCAGTTAAAATGTAGCAAAAACAGCATCATGTTTAGACGTAACAGAGTCTATCTTCATTTACTTTAAAGTACTTTCATTAAAAACACATTTTGAATTAATGCAGTCAGTGATATAACAGAAGTACTCTGTATTTATTCAATCGAAGTTAGCCGAGGATATCGAAGGGATAAAACAGGCAACATGAAGACCCACTTCAGATCACAATGAATTTGGAGTTTGAAATTCAATTTGTCAGGGATGTAAAAGGGGATACATTAATAAAGCAGTTGTTAAGCTTAATGTAAATTGGTTGAAAGATCAACGGAAAATAAGAAAGAAACCAGGAAAAATCGCAAGTTTTCGTTATTTATGCGGGTTTTTACTATATGGGTGAACTCAATTATCAAGTTAAATGACTGTTAAATGATCAATTTATTGTTGGCTACAATTGAGTGAAGTTTGTATTAGATTGCTTGAAAATTGAGGGAGATTTTAATTTAAAATTTGTGCTGAAATCAATTTGTGTCGAAATCAATTTTTTTGTTTTTCGCTAAACGCAGTGGCGTAGATATAAAAATGAGGTATCATTGAGCTTGTCATAATGTAAGTAACCTACATACCGAGTTCGAAGAAAATCGGAGGAAAAAAAAAGTTGAATTTATCAATTTTTGAAATACTTTATCGATTATTGATTGTTTAAAAATTATCAGTTTTTTGCGGTAAGAACCTATCACTTACATTGTACAATGTAAGTGTCAAGTCTCACTATTTTTCAGGTTAATTACTTAGCTGCAACCGTAAGTTCTTTGCTAACAATTTCTTTTCTTTTTTCGTATTTCCCTTATGTGGAACTCTTCCTGCTTCTTGTTTGCAGTCAACTTTGGTCATTAAAATTATAAATGCAATTCCAATCGTTATTTTTTCGTCTTAATACCTGTTTTTTTTTTAATATCTTTCTCTCTTGCATAATAATGTTTCCGTTTTCTCATATACTTTCACGCTTGAAAATCTCTTGCGTCTTAGTGACTTTATTGCCTTGGTTGTCGTGAAATGGTACTTTTTCTATAAATATTTACATTGTAATTGTACTGATAAATTCTCCGCTATAGTATCATGATCTAATGACTTTAAGCGCAGTACTAGATATGCGTTTCAAGATCTCATTATTTTACATTTGAAATGGCAACCGCAAGTTCTATGCTAACAGTTTCTTCTATCGCAGTGCTTTCTTGTGGGAATCTCTTCCAGTTTCTTGGTTCGCAGGCAAGTTTCATCTTCAAAAATTTAAATGCAATGTTAATCGTTATCTCCTGTCTTCTTAATTCTTTTATTGTTCTCCCTTGTTAATAGTCATTTTTCTCGTATTCGCTAACACTCAGTAATAATTTGCGTCCTAGTGGCCTTATTTCATTGTTTGGTGGGAAATTAAAAATAAATAAATAAAATAAAATAAACACTGTGGCCGGTGAGGGTGGGGGTGGTTGAAATTGACGGAATAAAATTCTTGGGGTGCCGGCACTTTGTCTTTCTCTCCAAAAGATTCTTGGTGGTCGTCTGTGAACCCTGTCAATGGTTGCAGATCCGTAACTGATTCAAGATGAATACGACCCGCATCTTTGCCGAAGGATTTTGAAAATCTGCAGATTTATATGAGCGACTCCAAAGATCTTGAAAAAAAGAAAAAAAAATAATAATAAGGAAAGGAAGATGAGAATACAGCTATGACAGAAGCAGTACAAAGACCCGGAACGGGTGAAAGGAACACGGTCGAGAAGCGCCGACGGCACCGAATAGAAAAGGCAACGGCGTTCTTCAATCAAAGTCAATGATAATATCGATTTGCTGGTAGTGAGCGGTAGGGGCGGTTCTCGGCACAGGGGCAAACAGTGTCCTATTAGAATGCATAGAAAAGATGCCGTACATCGCCACAAAAGAGATTCGTTCACAAGAGGAGAAAAAAAGAATTGCTGAGATCAGTTACGGAATAACATTATCAACTCATAAATAGAATTTTCAAATCAAAAGTAATGTGACACAATGCCACCCTACTCTCACTCGGCTCATAACAACAGCATAACCTGAGCCTGAAGCGTCTTCTTTATATACTAAAATTCATCCGATACAAGGCTCGAGAGTAACTAAAGGCAGAGCAATAATTTCCGTATTGTTATTAGCTTTATCTACCGCAAGGAAAGTTGGTTCTCTGTATCGCGCCAGAAAGTTTATCTCGCCCGAGTCTATCCTTCATATCTATAAATCAACCATTCGCCCTTGCATGGAGTATTGCTGCCATATATGGTCTGGAACCCCTGCTATTCGTCTTAAAGTTCTAGATAATATCCAGAGACGGACATGCAATGTGATTGGCCCTGAGCTTTCCTCTTGTTTATAGTTGCTCTCTCACAGACGTGTCGTCGCCTCCTTTTGTTTTTTCTACAAATACTTTCACAGTAACTACTTCGACGAGCTACTTTCGCTGCTTCCCAAACTGCATGAATTTAATTGTGTCACTATATCGGTAACTCAGTCCCACTCTGTAACTGTCGAAAATGTCAACTGTTAAATAGGGCCGTCTATTCTACTACAATATCTTCATGTCTTGCACTTCCCGTCTGGAGAACTCCCTTCCTCTTATTAGCTTCCCTGATAGCTATAATCTTCAACTATTCAAGTGCAATGTCAATCGACATCTCTAGATGCCTTAATCTATTCCCCGTCCTTCTCTTCATCCTTTCCTCTTCCGTACCTCTTTGTTAGTGGCACTCCCGCCTTGCCTGGGGTGAAAAGCTGAAAAAAAAAATGAATATCGTTTAATATGGTTATTTTCTGAGCGTAGTGAGAACTGAACTCCATATTCAGTCGTAACTGATCTAGCGAAACAAGATTGCTAACACATTAAACGATATCCTATTGAAATGGCCACCATGTTCACCTGACTTGACACCTTGTGATATTTTTCTATGTGAAAGGACAGGTCTGTATCCCCACCTCTTCCCACAAGTGTAGAGGAACTTAAGAAGACAATCACTGAGGCGTTGGAGAATGTTACGCAAGACATGCAACAGCGTGATTGACAGGAGCTGGACTACCACGTGTGTCGCGACAGAGTGGGTACGCATATTGAACATTTGTGAAGCTTTGTGAAATCGGTTATAAAATTTTCATCCCTTGGAATAACTTGTTCGAATGTTGATAAATAGATTTTTTTTATTGTTCAACATGAAGCCTATTTAATTTCATTTGCTTGGGGAATATATATATATATATATATATATATATATATATATATATATATATATATATATATATATATTCTTTTTCTAGATACAAATATTTAAGTAAATGCTCTGTTTTATAATAAACAGTATTAAACAACATTTACCGGCCTTAATGTTCATACAAACTTCTGTAGTTATTGACCCTCGTTCGATGGCGTTCCTTCGGGGGATCGGCGCGATTGCGTCTCGATTAAGGGACGAGCCTCGCGAAACGGAGTGGCTCTTGCAGCGTGTCTCACTGGCGATGGTTCGAGGTAATGCTCCGGTAAATGTTGTTTAATACTGTTTATTATAAAACAGAGCAATTACTTAAATATTTGGATATATAAAAAGAATGTCTAAACATAAAAATGTCTTAAAATAATTGTCGGACTTTGTCCATTTCATAATATATATATATATATATATATATATATATATATATATATATATATATATATATATATATATATATATATATAAAGACATTCGGACTACTAACACAAAAACAGAGAATGTCTCATATCGAGAATATTTAACATCGAAAAACATAAAGAAAAAAATTAATTATTTTTAATAACATGTGGAAATATCCGCCTTTTACCTGATGACAGTCGCGAGTCCAGGAACACGTGTAGTAAAATTATATATATATATATATATATATATATATATATATATATATATATCGAGGTGGTGTAATGCTTAGCAAACTTGTCTCGCTAAAACAATTACGACTGTGTAGTGATTTCGATCCTCATTGGGTGCAACATTGTTTCGGCCTTGTGCCACATCTAAGCCTCTCTTGGAAAATCACTATTGGGCACCTCGAGGCGGTGTAATGGTTAACAAGCTTGTCTCGCTAGAACAATTACGACTGAGTAATGATCTCGATCCTCACTGGGTGCCCCATACTTTCGGCCTTGTGCCACATCTAAGCTACGCTTGGAAAATCACCATTGCGCACCTCGAGGCGGTGTAATCGTTAGCAAACTTGTTTCGTGAGAACAATTACGACTGAGTAATGAGTTCGATCCTCACTGGGCGCCCCTTACTTTCGACCTTGTGACACATCTAAACTACTCTTGGAAAATCACTATCTGTAAAAAAGATACGCTTATCGTGAATGTATAAGATTATGTACAAAATATCTTTGGTTAAAACACGAAAAATTGAGTTGAAAACACACGTAGTTGAAGCGACAAAATTATGTACAAAATATTTAGAATTCGGCATTAAGTAACCCATAGAGGTGTTGATATGCCGCTAAAGGAAATGAACCAAACCAATTGCTTAGCACTTGTAAGACAGAAATATTAAAAAATGATCAACATGACAAAATACTGAAACTGTCAACATTAGGGTCCTACGTTAATGAAATTGGTTTATACCAAAACATATATATCTACATATATATCTACAAACTATAGCAGGTGTAACAGCAAAATTGTCCAAATCGTGTGACAGCTAAATTGTCCAAATGGTGTAATAGCAAAATTGTCCATCCCAGCAAATGTTTAATATCTAAAAAAACACTAAACTGAGTTTCTTTTTTCCAGGTTTTTCAGATAAGACGTTATACATCATTTAGACATCATTTAGACGTCATTTGTCGTGAGAATCACTGAAAAACACTTTGAGTTATTTAAACAATTTATTTACTAAAAAAAAAAAAGTTTGAACAAAGTAACTATAAACAGTTTTTTTTTCTATCCTCTGCCAGCGGCAATGTTGGAAAAAGCATTACCTCGAACCATCGCCAGTGAGACACGCTGCAAGAGCCACTCAGTTTCGCGAGGGTCGTCCCCCAATCGAGACGCAATCGTGCCAATTCTCCGAAGGAACGCCATCGAACGAGTGCCAATAACCCCAGAAGTCTCCATTGCCACAGGAGTAAAAAACAAAAAACAAAAAACAAAAAAAAAAAAACATCTATCAGCAAGAGAAGAATATTTAACTATTTTTTTTTTTGAGTTATTCAGCTATTAGGTTGGTGCAAAAAAAACGTCAAAAACCGACATTATTTTTGCACCAACCTAATAGAAAGAGATCAGGTTAAAATCATTTTGTGTCAGCCTCACTGTATTTCCAGCTGAACAATGGTGAGAAGAAAAAGAACATTAAGGCCTTCATTAATGGTACCAACATTCATACACTGGCTTCCATCTTCAAAGTTCATTCAAGGACCATCAAGGTTACGGGCAATAAGTTTAAGAAAGAGGTATCAGTAGAGAGGAAAACTAGATCAGATCAGGTCACAACAGCATGAGGTATCATCATTTTAATTTAGAGAGCTAAAGAGGTCAATTAGAAAAAATCCAACTCAATCCATAAGACGTTTGGCACGTGATAGAGAAGTTTCAGCTATGACAGCGCAAAGAGCAGTGGAAAAAGACTTGAAAATGAAATTGTTCGTGAAACCTGTGAGGTACCTTGTTACTCCAGGACAAACACTTAGAAGGTTAGAGAGGGCGTATACCATCTCGAATAAGTTGTAAAATGAGCCTGGAATAATAATAAAATAATATCCCAATAGCGATTTTCCAAGCGTAGCTAAGATGTGGCACCCATTGAGGATCGAACTCGTTACTCAGCAGTAATTGTTCTCGCGAGATAAGCTCGTTAACCATTACACCGCCTCGAGGTGCCTACGAATTTTTTACAGGTATGTGGTTTGTACAACATCTGGTGTAGGTGTTATGTGTTTTATTAGGTTGGTGCAAAAATAATGACGTAATAATGTCGTTTTTTGACGTTAAAAATACGTCAAAAAACGACATTATTACGTCATTTTTGCACCAACCTAACACTATAAACCTATTTCTTTAAGGTAGGACATTGTACTGAACCGGAAATGCAAGGTGTTGTCATCAACAATTCGTATTTGATATACAATTAGATATTTTAAAGACTAGTAAAAAAAAAAAAACAAATGTTTACCTAAATTGATGGAAATGTAAATTAAGTTCAAGTCATGGAATTTCATTATGTAGCCATTTTATGCTTTGGAAAAGCTTTAGTCTACGTTTTAATCTCAACAACACTGAGAACTCAATTTTTTTTTTTTATTATTTTGACACAAACTCTGACGATCAGTTTCTTAAAAGTAGGTGACTTTTTCAACCCGTCCACTTTGACAGCCGATTTTATCTGAAAGATTTTTTTTTACTGTATGCACTTCACCAAAAGTTGCATCACAAATTGCAAAAAATAAATAAGGCTCATTGTTGGTTGAATGTGTTTCGAGGCATACCAACAACTCTATGGGTATTTTATTTACATTATTCGGACTATTGTCCTCATCTTTGTAACCATATTTATCACAACTTTTCGGCTGTTGTATGCTCCGGCCTTCTTCGGATGGTTGGCGGCTGTTGTGTGCTCCGGCCTTCTTCGGATGGTTGGCGGCTGTTGTGTGCTCCGGCCTTCTTCGGATGGTTGGAATGTCGAACTGAACCCTTTATTTCGCTCACTGGGGTAGACTGTTCTATTTCCACGTGCCATGTTTAATGGATGTCAGTTATCAGTTATCTCCTGTTAATTTCCCTCTGAAAGTTCTCCACTGCCTTAACCGGGTATTGAACTCACACTCTTTGGGTCGTGTCACTGGATCTAACCAACGCCTTTATCCACTGTGCCATGAGGACATCTGTGTATGAAATTCTAGGTATCATCCAATTTTTACCAGTGCTCATATTGCAATTTTTGCTGTTATCATTATATGTTTTTACCAGAGCTCATATTGCAACTTTGTAGTTATTATCGCTTTTCTTTGGTACACCTTATTACTGGTTCCCATATTATATTCATTTCTATGAGTGGTTGGCTCAGGAGATTTTTGTGGCCTTGCATATGTGCTGATTCCTTAAGTTTACGAATTTTCTAATCATGTTCTTTGTCTATGATTTCAACCTGATCCCATAGAGGGCGGTGATCTCCCGTCTCTCCCCATATGTGGTCAGCCACGCCTGATTTTTCCACTTCCCCTCGTGTTACAGTTTTCTGGTGTTCTTGAAGCCTTACCTTAAGGGGGAAGCCTGTCTCCCCTTTATATTTTTTTTTCTCAGCTATGGGTTATTTCATGCCGAAATTAAAATATTTTGTACACGATTTTATGCCTTCCACTACAGATATTTTGTAGATATTTCGTAGATTTTTTTTTTACAAAAATTGTTTTCTGGTAATTTTAATATAAAAAATATATTGTTATACATTTTATAGAGTTGCATTGATTGCGATTTTATTATAAAAATGTACTGTCGATTTTTGTTTGAGGCTTGACTATTTGCCCATATTTGGGGCCCTAACAGTTGCTACCACTACAGGTGCTGGTATTCCTGGGAACAGTAGCAACACCTAAGAGGTAGCTCCAGGCCACCGTTAATCTCCAATCTCTCGATCACAGGCCTCGCTATCCGATGTAGTTTATCGTCATACGAAAGACTAATTTATACAGGGTGTACGGAAAGTTACTGAAATTTTCTCGTCATGTTTTTATATTTCCCATTTCTCGCCAATATTTTTTAACAGAGGATGGAAAATATGACACCGAAATCCGAAGTATCATTGGACTAAGCAAAAGAGCCTTTTAAGAGTTAAGCAAAGAAATAGAACAATTCATTAGAAACAAAGAAAAGTGTACTGGACTGTTAAACAGGGTGTTCTGCATGTTACTGTGCACTTTTCTATTCATACTTTTTATATTTTAGATGTTAAGCCAATATGGTTTTAACAAAATGAAGAACGTGAATTTCTCATCGAACACGTATTTCGAGAAGGTGGCAGATACACGAAACTGGTGCGACAGGATTTTGCAGAGACATTTTCAGATACACCTGTTCCATATTGCAGTGCATTTGGTAACCTTGTTGATAAATTTCTGAAAACATAATCAGTGGAGGATGCCAAAGGTTGTAGAAGGCCAGCAAAGTTATCGGAAGAGGAACTGTAGGATATTTCTGACAGTATGCAGCCCAATAACATCGTTACGAGAGATATTTGTCCGTAAGGTCGTTAGAGAAAAAAAAACATGAAAATTATTTCTGTACAAAATAATGGCTGTAGAACAACTGAAAGAAACTGATCATAAAAAGCGACTGAGAAACGTTGTGGAGGGACAGCAAGGCTATCGGAGGAGAAACTGTTGGATATTTCTGACAGTATTCAGCAGAGTCCAAGACCATCGCTACAAAAGATATTGGTCTTTCTTGGAAATGTTGATAAGGTCGTCAGATGAAATGAAAACTTTTCACATGCAAAGTAATGGCAGAACAAAAATAGAAAGCAACTTATATTGTAAAGCGACTGTAAAACGTTGTGGAGGGCCAGCAACGCTATCGGAGGGGAAACTGTTGGATATTTCTGACAGTATGCAATCCAAGAAAATCGTTATGAAAGATATTGGTCTTGGAACTGATCCTAACGCCGTTAAAAAAAAAATCAATATTCTTATCAAACAAAAGAATAACGGAAAGCTACTGATCATAAAAAGCGACTGCCGAACGTCGTGGAAATCCAGCAATGTTATCGGTAGAGAAACGGATATTTCTGACATTATGCAGCAGAGTCCAAGAAAATCACTACGACAATTAGCGCAGCAGCAAAATATTGCTCGTGGAACTGCTCATAAAGCCGTTAGAAAAAAAAAAATTAAATTCTTCCCATACAAAATAATTGTGGTTCAAGAACGGAAAGCAACTTATATTGTAAGGCGATCACCAAACGTTATGGAAGGCCAATAACGCTATCGGAGGAGAAGCTATTGGATATTTTTGACAGGATGCAGCCCAAGAACATCGTTACGAGAGATATTTGTCCGTAAGGCCGTTAGAAAAAATAGTGAAAATTCTTTTTGTACAAAATAATGGCTGTAGAACAACGGAAAGCAACTGATCATAAAAAACGACTGAGAAACGTTGTGGAAGGCCAGCAAGGCTATCGGAGGAGGAACTGTTGGATATTTCTGATAGTATGCTGCAAAGCCCAAGAACATCGTTACGAAGGATATTAGCCTTGGAACTGCTCATAAGACCGTTAGAAAAAAAAAAAAAAAAATGAAAATTCTTCCCCTACAAAATAATGGCGGCGCAAGAACTAAAAGCAACTGATCACGAAAAAGGGTGTTCAGAAACTGAATAAGAAAGATCCAAGCCTGTCTTGATGCTAACCGGCGTCAATTTTTAATATTGTTTCTAATTTTCATTTTTATTCTCCTCCTGTAGTCTATATTGAAAAATATTCGTTAATAAAAAGTATATATGGAGTAATGGATAGCGGCTCGGATTGAGGAATCGGAGAGCCGAGTTCGAATTCTAGTCAAATCCATTACATTGGCTTACGTGATAATATCCTTCTTCTCCTTCCTCAGCTATGACAGGACAGACTGGGTTGTATAGCCTTGGGTAGAAACTAGCCTAGAAGACAGGAGTAGATGCGATAGATAGATACATAGATAGATAATGAAAAAAACTGAGATAAATGAATAGATAAATATTAACCGACATAGATAAAAAAAGAATAGATAAAAGACAAACAGTCGATAGATAGATAGATAGATAGATAGATAGATAGATATTAACTAACAGGTATACAAAAACGGAGGTAGAGAGAGAGAAAAACAGACATACGAGCAGAATAGATAGATAGATGCTAACTAACATAGATATATAACAACAGAGGTAGCGAGAGAGAGAGAGAGAGAGCGAGAGAGAAAGAGATACGTGTAGAATAGATAGATAGATAGATAGAAGACAAACAGGGATAGAGAGCTAATGAAAAAACTGCGATAAATGAATTGATAGACATTAACTGACATAGAGAAATAGATAGATAGATAATGAAGAGACTACGATAGATAGATAATGAAGAGACTACGATAGATAGATAGATAGATAATGAAGAGACTACGATAGATAGATAGATAGACAGATAGATAGATAGATAATGAAGAGACTACGATAGATAGATAGATAGATAATGAAGAGACTACGATAGATAGATAGATAGATAGATAGATAGATATTTGTCGACGATACTATTTTTCCAAAAGATGTGTTGGCTGAAAAGTACCTAAAATTTTAATCGTTGCGATACTTTTTTATCCTTATTTATGAATAAAATATGATCCCTCTTTTAAAGATCATCCTTTCTTGTGTGGAAATAATATTAGGTTGGTGCAAAAATAATTTCGTTTTCTAACATATGTTACTATGTGAGAAAACGAAATTATTTTTGCACCAACCTAATAATTTGTTCATATATATATATATATATATATATATATATATATATATATATATATATATATATATATATATATATATATATATATAATGTTATCATATCACCCGGTGGGCGTACAGAGAGTGAAAATGGGAGAAAAAACTCTAGGAGGATTGAGGAAAGGACAAAAGCTGAACTGGATCCAAGAAGACAGAAGATGGCGATTGACGTTGCATTTAATTTTTGAAAATTTTTTATATCAGGGGAGTAAAGGAAACAAAAGGGCGTTTCACAAACGAGAATTGCGAGAAAAGATAGATAGATAGATAGATAGATAGATAGATAGATAGATAGTGAAGATATTTAGATAATGAAGAGATAGATAGTTAGATAGATAGATAGATAGATAGTGAATATATTTAGATAATGAAGAGATAGATAGATAGATAGATAGATAGATAGATAGATAGATAGATAGAAAAGAGAAAAGGGAAAAACAGTTCATAATGTTCTTGATAAATTTCGGGAAACAGGATCAGTTGACGATGCCAAACGTTGTGGAAGGCCGGCAAAGCTTCCAGAATAGAAACGGTTTGATATTTCTGACAGTATGCAGCAGAGTCCAAGAAACTAAACCCAGCAGCAAGATATTGGTCATGGAATGCTTCATAAAGGCCTTCAGACAAAAATTAAAACTCTTTCTAACTCTTCAAGCGGCCAAGTTATAACAGTGTTCAGAAACAAACTAAGAAGAATCTAATATTTTATTGATATTAACCAGCATTAATTTCAACATTGTTTGTAATTTTCA
>OZ010613.1:30097778-30105278 GCA_963932145.1 Acanthosepion lycidas
TGAAAAGTAAAAAATTAGATCATATGAGAATATTTATAAAACTTAATAAATGCATATATATTGATGTATGTTCCATTAAATAATATAGACACGAATTGTCTGTTTATTTTAAGTAAATTCTTTCATATTTTCTGATAAGCTTAATAACATTATCATTGAAAGATTAAAGACCAAAACACCATATTCAAAGGAAAATGAAAGAAAATAAGAGATGAGGAGTTGTTGATAGCAGTTTAGCCAATGAAGACACATTAAGAGGAAAAATTCAAAATTAAACGGAAATATAACAACACAAGATAGAAACATATTTTAGATACATTGTAGCATTTCAAATTTTATAGCATTTTGAATGAAATCACATATTTAAACAGAATAAAATATAGTACGTAAATAAAAGACATTTTAAGAAGAAAACCTTACACAAACAAAGCAACTACTTAACTATACCAATATTAAATTATAAATTAGAATAAAAATTAAATTTTAAACATTTATAGAACTTTTATATATTTATTTTAAATTAACAAATAAAATAAATTTTAAAAATCTAGATCATTTTATATAATAAATTTCAAACATTTATCAGATTTTATATATTAATATTTAATCAAAAACTATTATCAAACAACATCACAAGTAAAATACTTAGCTAGTTTATGACTTAACTTAGTACCAGTAATTTACGAATAATAACCTATTTGATATCTTAATCATCAAGAATAAACCATTAAGGATGACATTAAAATGTTTATATAAAGTTAATATAACATAAGAGGAGTGATTATTTAGTTATTATTTTTAACAAGATTGTAAGGTTAATTCATTAATATGCCTAATATTCACCGTAGTTTCATATTTCTGATTTAATAATTGATAGCTGTTCAAGCGTTTAATTATCTCAATTTTCTTCTGTAGACAAAGGAAGCACACTTCAGTCACGGATCTACAAATTCTGGTTTGTTTAAGAATTTTCCATTGATTGTGATTTAAGCTTGGTCATAAGGCAACCAACATCGATCTTGGCTACCCTAGGTAGCCAAGATAGAATCGCCGCAGGTATCTTCGTGTTTGGCTGGTGGCTGAAGTGATCGCTTCACTCCAGAGGTAACCTTATCCCACGTTGAGATTAAAGTTTGGTCATAAGGCAGCCAAGATCGAATCGCCGCAGGTGTCTTCGTGTTGGGCTGGTCGCTGAAGTGACTGCTTCAATCCAGAGGTAACCTTATCTCACGCTGAGATTAAAGTTTGGTCATAAGGCAGCCGAGATCGAATCGCCGCAGGTATCTTCGTGTTGGGCTGGTCGCTGAAGTGACCGCTTCAATCCAGAGGTAACCTTATCCCACGCTGAGATTAAAGTTTGGTCATAAGGCAGCCAAGATCGAATCGCCGCAGGTGTCTTCGTGTTGGGCTGGTCGCTGAAGTGACCGCTTCAATCCAGAGGTAACCTTATCTCACGCTGAGATTAAAGTTTGGTCATAAGGCAGCCAAGATCGAATCGCCGCAGGTGTCTTTGTGTTGGGCTGGTCGCTGAAGTGACCGCTTCACTCCAGAGGTAACCTTATCCCACGTTGAGATTAAAGTTTGGTCATAAGGCAGCCAAGATCAAATCGCCGCAGGTATGTTCGTGTTGGGCTGGTTCAAGCAGGCCGTTGATGTTCAGGAAAAATAACAATCGAATAAACTGAACAACAGTAAATACTGTTTTTATATCAGTACAATAATTTGTTATATCAGAGTTGGAATGCAATTAATTATCAGCCCAGCCCGCGTTTAAACCGGAACTGATATTATTGTTATCGATTTGGTAATCTTTGGTTAGGTGTTCTGGTAAAGTTCGACACAAGGCTGAACATGGAGGCTTTCGTCGGCAGATCATCACGTGGCCTTTCTCTTGTCTCTGGTCTCGTCTCTTCTTCCTCTCTTCTCTCTTCTCTCTTCTGCGACTCGGATATTCGCCCAAACTGGCGAAGTAAGTGAATTTGATAATTCAGGGGAATTCTCTTCTCTGCTCTCATAGTATTTTATTCTCACTAAACCTCCTTAATGAGCGTATGTGGCTTATACACCCGCTCCTGATATTTCAATTTAACTTTCGGCCAGGGGAATCAACTCCAAATTCGTTGATTATGAAAAATGAAATTTACGCTTTACAGCTTGTATTTGCAGCTGTGTGTCAATAAATATTGACCCCTAAATCTTGGTCACTTTTACATTGTTCAAACTGCTCGACATACAATTCAAGTCGTTCATGTGTGAATTAAATCCTCAGTTCTTCCCACGGGTTTTTGGTATTAACCCTTCTCGTTTCAATGTCTCTCAGCACATAACACTTTCCATTTATAAGAACACTTTCTTAGGTTTTATTTTACCGCGGTAACAACAAATACTATCACAAAGAAGCAAAGGGCTACTGGTTTGATTTATTTTCTTTTACGGCATATCAACACCTCAATGGGTTATGCCAACACGATATAGAGGATAGGTATTTATAAATAGAATATGTATTCTTTGTAAGATTTCATTTGCGGTATTTATAGAGAGCCAAATGTATTGCTGGCAATATTTTTCTTTTCAAAAATGGTATTTTTACTAAAAAATTCATTTTTCTACTTTCATAGTGTTTTGACTCCAGTGTGGGGGCTAACGATTTGCTCATATTGGGGACCCTAACAGATGCTACCACCCCAATTCAAGGGTGGACGTGGGAACAATTAAAAGGTGGTTTGACACTCCTAAAAATCTCCCGGTATGAGGCCTTGGTGCTGTATGTATTTGATCGTCATACCCAGGGAAAGGGCCTACTGGGAGTGAAAATAAAATTGCTTCTTGCAGTCGTCACAGTTTCTTTTCTCGCTGCAAAACAGATCCTGGTGAGTATATTTTCTAATGCAACACTAACCACTGAGACAATCTTTTCAGCAGAAGACTAGGAAGAATGTTCGAGAGAATCGTTCCAGTACACGTCATCGAAAAACGTTAGACCGTGAAAGGTAGGTTCGCCTATTTTCCGGTTGATACACCTCCCCGGTTTTTTAACCTGGAGTAGAGGTTTATCCATTGTTTGCTGTTTAAGATTGGGGTTCCGGGTCCTTCTAAAATATTCTGGTTTTCTCTCACTCCCCGGCCCCCGTTGTTTCTTAGTAGTATTCTAGTTTCGCATTCGACAACTTGATTAGGAAGAAAAGGTTAGCATCAGTCATGCTGATAGAAGGCAAAAAGGGTTCTTTGTAATGATTAAAAGATAGCAGATTATTTTTGAATTTGATATAATTAACATTTCCTATCCCAGTTAAAGGTCATTTTCGAGGGACATACACAATGGTTGGAAAGGCGGAGTTGTATACAACAATAGGGATGTCAGTTTGAATTATGAATTATAATACGAAACAGAAAATAACTGGAAGGTTGGATTCTTGAATACAATATTGGTAATAATAATGTCCCTTTTTTAATCATTTCATTTCAATCAAAGCCTTAAAGTCAGTAAGCGCACCGGGTGCTTACTGGGAGAGGCATAGTACGAGAAGGCTGTAGTCCGGAGAAAGGACAACAAAAGAACAGGCTACAGGAAGACTGAATATAGTGATTGATGCTGCATTTACCCTTTTCTAGATTGTCAGTGGCAGAGAAGAAAGAAACTGAACGAGAGCTCCACGCGTAAGAAGTGCGAGAAAAGAAACTCTGAGTATAGAACTTACACACCCATTTAGCCATTTCAAAAAAACAAACAAACAAACAAACAAACAAAACAATGAGACCTATTTGCCAATCTAGTAGTACGCTTAAATACATGACGTCGAAACTATATCCGGCAGCAGGACGTCTGAAGAAATGTAGTCCTCGCTACGACCTACAGGCTTCATTCGCTGGTAGTCATATTTAAGCAGAATGTGGTTTCATACAGCTGACTGCTCAGATAGTTCGGAATGGATTTGGCGACATACATGACATCGATATGAAAATTTCGTTCTGATGAGTCTCCTTAATAGTATAACGAGTTTTTTTATATTAATGTTTTGATTTTGTAGCAATTGGCAGTATTGGCTGAAACTATCTCTAGCACAGACTAGTCTATCTTCAATACTTTTATCTCCAAAGTTTGGTATGTCAATTTTATATATTTCTTCTTAATCTGATTGTTGCTTTCTCTCGCCTTCTTTATTTTTTTTATTTTCTCACTGTTCCTCCTCTTTCCACGTGGTCAAGCGGAACAGTCCATTATTTATAAGTTATTGGCATGGCGTAATGGTCGGGCGAATAGCCAAGTGAGGGACAGACACAATTATATATGATAATGATTATAAAGAACTTATCCGATTACTGTATAGTATTTCCATAAAACTTGGGCTCTTTTTTTCATCTACTTTTTGGGCAGACATCAAATTTTAGGCATCCCACTCTCTAAAGAAAATGGACGCTAATTGGTGAAATAGTTTCTGCGTCCTAGATTATTTGGATAAACAAAATTATTAAATCTAGAGAAGTTAAAGGTAAGGTAATTAAACTTACTATAAAATCCAGAGAGTCGCTATAAAACCATTGGCCTATAGTGTACTTTTGTTGATATTAATGTCAATCTACAATTATACGTCCTACTTTAACTTTTAGACGCATCTATTCGGATTGATGTAAATCGTCAATGATTTCTTTCTTGAACCGCGCGCTGAATAAAAACTGGTCTTATGGACATATTGTTAAAGGCAGTATCGTCGAAATATGATTCTTCGAGCAAACAGATTTCATCTTCGTCAATTCCCAATTCTCTGCGTTCTCGCAATTCGACGTAATCACGTTCATAGAACGAGACTTGTCCTGAAGGTAACGTTTCTTAGGCCATAACACCTTTATTAACAACATGAGACATGAAGCAACTACATCTTTCTCTCTCTCTCTATCTCTCTCTCTCTCTACACACACACACACACACATATATATATATATATATATATATATATATATATATATATATGGAGACTAGTTATTGATAGGCAACATTCAGAAAGGTCTCCACCTGTGGCGATGCATTTACTGTCAACTTTGAACCCGGCTTGTCAAATCCACTTTGGAAAAATTCTTACGGGCACAGCGTGTTCCGAGCGATGGGTTTCAGCTACGGGTTTTGTTTTTAACATTATTTTCAACTTATTTAAAGTTTGTTCACCCGTTAATTGTGTCCGCGCTCGTACACGTCCCTCTGAATGACTCTTTATTCAAGACCTCGACGAATGAAATTCAAGATGCTCTTGAAAAGATAACCAAAGAATAAACAGGAAAAAATTCTTCGAAAATAAAGGCACCAATTCTATACAATGTAATTGTTATGGTCCGGTTCCTTGTATCACGGTGATAGTCCAAGATAGAACCAATAAAGAACTCGAATACGGATATGGAATAACACAGATATATTACAAACAGGAATATATACAGAGAAGTAGAAAGTGTTAGTACGAACAATCAGGTTTAGTAGGGAGAACAATGTAGTCTCGACCAGTATCACTATTCCAATGTCTTGTAGTAATTGTCTGAACGCGATTCTGTTTCGGACTGCCTCTGACTCGACTGACTGACACGCTCGCTCTGACTGACGGACTTCACTACAGACTTCAGACTGAACAGTATTTAGTCACCCCCCACCCCACGAGGGCATCATGTGGCACGAGGCCGGTTTAACGTGGGATCTCCGAGCCCGTGTTCTCGGCCGAAAATATGCCCTTTGAGTCCGTATAAACGGGTTCAGAGTCGGTTTACCTCCCCGAAAGAGACTCCGCCCTTCGGTTCCTCCCCGCTCAAAGGCAGAGAGTTCAACCGATCAGCCGGTCAGCCGGTCGCCCGACTTCGGACTGAACGGTATTTAGTCACCCCCCGAGAGCATCATGTGGCACAAGGCCGGTTTAACGTGGGGTTTCTGAGCCCGTGGGCTCGGGCAAAAATATGCCCTTTGAACCCGTATAAACGGGTTCAGGGTCGGTCTACCACCCCGAAAGAGAATCCGCCCTTCGGCGTAGCCTCTTTCGGGTTCCTCCCCGCCCGAAGGGAGAGAGTTCAACCGATCAGCCGATCAGCCAGTCGCCCGACTTCGGACTGAACGGTATTTAGTCACCCCCCACGAGGGTATCATGCGGCACAAGGCCAGTTTAACGTGGGGTTTCTGAGCCCGTGGGGTTTCTGAGGCCGTGGGCTCGGGCAAAAATATGCCCTTTGAACTCGTATAAACGGGTTCAGGGTTGGTCTACCACCCCGAAAGAGAATCCGCCCTTCGGCGTAGCCTCTTTTGGGTTCCTCCCCGCCCGAAGGCAGAGAGTTCAACCGATCAGCCGGTCGCCCGACTTCGCACTGAACGGTATTTACTCACCCCGCCACTAGGGCATCATGTGGCACAAGGCCGGTTTAACGTGGGGTTTCCGAGCCGGTGGGCTCGGGCAAAAATATGCCCTTTGAACCCGTATAAACGGGTTCAGGGTCGGTCTACCACCCCGAAAGAGACTCCGACCTTCGGCGTAGCCTCCTTCGGGTTCCTCCCCGCTCGTAGGCGGAGAGTTCAACCGATCAGCCGGTCGCCCGACTTCGGACTGAACTCCCTGCTTCCTCTTGAGGCGCAGTATTTATTACGGATGGAATAGTCCATTATGTTATTATGGGTAAGGTTCTATAACAGTAATACTAATCTAGCAATAAATACTGGACAATTCTCTCGCAGTGGAAAAAAATGAGGGAAATGGGATTTTATAGACAAGGAGCTCTCTTTCCTAGTTACGTGTCCCAGACATTGTGGCCTTTCTTTCTGTATTTGCGTATAAGAGCCGCCATCCACTCCGAAAAACGATCGTCATCTAGGTGGCCTGTTGCTTATACCCTGTTTATTTTGCTTCCGACAAGTCCTGTGAGTGTCAATTTCTCCAAGCACTCTTTCCTTATTATGTGGCCTAGAAACTTCAACTTATTCTTCATCTGGATATAAGTGTCGCCATTCATGCAGAAATTCTCGTCGTCTAGGTAGCCCGTTGCTTACGCATCTCTCTTTCGCCTTCCTGTGAGTGTTAAATTCTACGAGCCGCTCGTCCTCATTTTATTTATATTATTTTTCAGCTGCCTCTTTCTGAATCTGAGTATAAGAGTAGGTAGGCCGTTATGTACCCCTCTTCCTCTTGTCATGTCCTGTGAGTATCAAATTCTCCAAGCTCTCCATCCTCATTATGTTACCCAAATTTTTCAGCTCTCTCTTTCTGTGTCTGTTCAGAAGGGGCTTTCTCTTTCCTTAAGGCTTCCGCGTTGCTTGCGCGCTCCATTCACAGTATTCTCAGCATCCTTCTGTAGAACACCCCTTCTATTTGGTACTTAAAAAGGCGGGTTGTAATAGGAAATGAACCTCAGCCGATCGACCGTTCATAACTTTTGCTTCACGAATGAATTTCAGCTTCACATGACATTAAATTCAATTTTTTAATTTGGAAATGTGTCTCAAATACTTTTTCAAAAAATCATTCAGCTCGTGCTGCGGTA
>OZ010613.1:30110278-30172778 GCA_963932145.1 Acanthosepion lycidas
GAAAAATCTTTGAAGAGATAGAATAACTTCTTTCTCTTTGGATTGATAGACTGAATCATCAGCTGCTATTAGTCCAGAAATCATTCAAGCGAAATCGTTGTCATTATTTGAGGACCTGAACAAAACATACCCAGATCAAAAAGTTTAAAGCGAGCCAGTGCCGGTTTATGAGATTTAAAGAACGAAGAAATTATCACTGTATTAAGAAGCAAGGTGAAAGTGCACCAGCTGACAAACAAGCATCACCCGATTTTCCTAAAGCATTGGCTAAGATCATCGAATAATACGGGTTTTTAACGTTGATGAAATTGTATTATATTGGAAATAAATGCCAGACCGTACAATAAAATGGATAGAAGATATATCACAGTATGAAGAACAAAATATAGAAATTACAGAAGAAAAGTCCAATATAAAAGGAGAATCTTATATAAATAGACTACAATTAAAATGCCACAATTCAAAAAAGATTACCATATAATGTATAGAATTAGAGTACAATACAAATGAAGAGAAGTATAGAGAAAAGAAGAACAGGATTTAAACAAAGAATTACAGAATGCAATCAGAATACAATGCAAAAAACGTACAATATAAAAGAACGCAAAAAAATAGAGTACAAAAAATACAATATATCAGTAAAAAAATAAAGTACAATATAAGAAGAGTACAGTAGAAAAGAATATAAAAGAACAACCCATCAAATTGTCAAAGTCGAATTCTCTCTTGGACACAACAGAGAAAGTCACCATTAATTTTTCTTTCATTCCATTTTCTCGTTCTTTTTTTTTTAACGCGATGCAATATGTTCGCGGTTTGTCTACTACAGGACGCGTGTCGCCTAGCGTTGAAGCTAAGTTAATTTCCTCATCGTTACGTTACGAAGTAGGATGATCAGGCTTCTTCTTCCATGTTCCATCGGGCAGTGACGTCCCTAAGGTTGCTGGCGCCCTGGGCAAGTTGAACTTCGGCGCACTTCCAAGTATTTTTTTTTTTTTTTTATATTTTCACAAGGAGAAAAAATTGAAAAACGTAGAATAACGATTTTATTATAATATAAAACTTAATAGGAGCTAAAGAAAACATTCATTATCCTGCCTAAAACATATTTTCTCGTCTTTAGATCTGTAAATCTTTTCATGATACTTTCTACACCCAGCTTATTTATAAGATCATTGCCTATTGACAAAATAGTCAAATAACTTAATCTGTGTTTACTCATGGATATGTTTTTATCAGTTTTAGATTTGAAAGATCCCAAACACATGACATGACGGCATGATATTGCCCTTTGCCTTGATGGGCCGAATTGGCATTACCTTGAGCCGGCCCTATATATATCGTACATGAAATCTGTGAGGCAAATTGTTACTCCAAGACACAAAGTTACAAGATTAGAGAGGGCGGTGATCATTTTGAATAAGTTGGAAAATGATCCTAGAATTACATATATATATATATATATATATATATATATATGGACTTGAATAGGAAACGTTTATCAATCTAACACGTTTCACTTTTATTAAAGCTTCATCAGAGAATGATATATAGGGTGCACGGTTGATGTCAGACACCAGTGACGGCCACCTTACAAGTATAATATTTTCAAATTTTCATGAGGAGAAACATTTAATATGTAGAATAACGAGTCTATTACAATATACAACTTAATACAAGGTAAAGAAAACATTCATTATCCTACCTAAACGATTTTTATAGCCTTTAGATCTACAAATCTTTTCATTACACTTTCTACACCCAGCTTCTTTACAATTCATTTTTTATTGACAACATAGCCAAAGAATTTAATCTGTGTTTAGTCCGTTGGCATTTTTTATAAGTTAAAGAATTAATAAAAGAATATAGATCAAGGACACAATAGATAACGATTGACATTTAATTTTTTGAAGATCAAAGTTGACTTGAAAGTAAGAGTCCGGAAGAGTGTTCTACAAGCAAGAAGTGCGAGAGAGGAAACTGTTAACATAGAACTTAAGGTTGCATGATGCCTTTTCATTAATGAAATATGTGACCCACTTGCTAATCTAGTATCGCGCTTAAATTCTTAAAATCTAGATATCACGAAGAAAAGTTCGTCAAAACAGTTACCATGAAAATATTTACAGACAAGGCTGAGGAAAGCTACGTCACGGTGGTGTGAAAAGTCAAAATAATGTCGTTAAATGTTGTATTCCTTACAAGCAACTATTATCTGAAGGCAAACAACACACTGTGTATCGTGAAATTATTAACCGTGACCAAATAATCCCGTTCTAAGTTATCTTGCTTTCAATTTCACTTTTCTCTCTCTTTTCTGCTAATAGCAATTTATATTCGCCAAGTTGAGGACAAAAATTAACATAGGTTAAACGTTGCCCAAACGGAAAAAAAACAAACATGTGTCGACTTGTCGGAGAAATGACAATTACAAATTATGACATTTAAGATAATACGCTCTTTTTTTACTAGTCAATGGATTAATGGACAGAATGCTTGCAGTTCGACCATGGGACTAAGTTTGGTCGATTTCTCAAAGAGGACAAATCGTGATTAAATCGGTCTGGGCAGTTGATTCAAGCATACGACACCGTCGAGAAGTGTTGAAACTCACACGAGTTGTTGCTCTGTTTTGTAAATGAAATTATGCTTAGCACGGCGGGTATTAGCTACGAAGGTTAGAACTGGTGAAACAAAGGTAAGTAGTTCGCCTGAACATTGTCCATAAAAAAATACTGATAGAGTAGCGATAAAACGTCAACACAAGAATGTAGAAACCACGTTTTTGAAAAGAAACGTAAAGCTAAACGACCAACTGTCGACATTTCTTGATGAAGTTTGATAAACAATGATGTTACTGTAGAGTAATCGGTCATGGTTAAATGCAATTAGCAGAATTGCTAAGCAAACAGAATTGAAAAAGTTTTCAGTAAGCAATAACAAAAGAAAGAAAAGAAAAGGGAGAAATAATATTAAGCAAGCAATATATTTAAGACAAAGCAGCAGAAAGAAGGCAAGGCAACAGTAAGAAGGCAAAAAGTTCACAAACAGAAATTGTGTCAATACACAAAAAGGGCGTACTGACAAGCGATCGCGGAGTTCTTGCTTCAAGACAAGAAAGAAAAGATCGAAGTCAGTTGAGATCGAAACGTGGTCTATCTTATTAGCTGGGAAGAAATCACATCATCTGTGCGTTTTGCATAGAAATTTAGGGAGGGGGATGTTTTTGTAGTTATTACCACAGTGATTTCATTCCATGATTAATGTCTTTATATATATATATATATATATATATATATATATATATATATATATATATATATATGTGCAAGAAAAATACGATTGTACATATGAAGGAATCTTTAAAAATCATGCATGTTTTTTGTAGGATCACTTCGAATATATTGTATTGTGGTATATGTTGTATGGGATGGTAATAGTTGACTTCTTGTGGTGAATGAGCAAATTGTAATGAATATATATATATATATATATATATATATATATATGTTATATATATGTATATATGTATATATATATATATATTTCTATTAAAAGGTGCAAAAATAATTTATAAATTCATGAATCATTCATACAAAAAAACAAATATAGAAGTTAATGATTTAAATGGCGAGAATACATCATCGCAAACAATATAAATAAGATACATCAACCCCGAACCTGTATATGAATGGTATGATCCCCGTTTATAAATTCCAGTTGCATAAGGTCTTTTTAATTTTACAAGGTTTCGTCTGTTCCTACAGACATCATCAGATATGGAAGTAGATTTTGTTCTTGTTTTTACTTCTCAGTAATAAAAGGACAACGAAAATAGAGATGTAATCCGAAAAAATGCTATAAGAAATGTGTTATTGTTTTGGAACGTGCGGTCGCAACGCTGAGTTTGAATTTAAATTTTAAGGTTCTGCGTTTGTGTACAAATATAGCAATAAGACAATTCTTTTTTACTGGTAGATTTTCCGTGAATATGGTATGAACTATATTGTTCAATAATTACAGTAATGTCACACTTATTATCCGAGAGTTGCACGTTGGATCAGTTTTTTTAATTTCTATTAAAAGGTGCAAATATAATTTATAAATTCATGAATCATTCATACAAAAAACAAATATAGAGGTTAATGATTTAAATGGCGAGAATACATCGTCGCAAACAATATAAATAAGATGCATCAACCCCGAACCTGTATATGAATGATATGATACCCGTTTATAAATTCCAGTTGCATATTTGTTTTTGTATGAATGATTCATGAATATATATATATATATATATATATATATATATATATATATATATATATATATAGGATCTCCATAAAGTTGATGTGCACTTTAAAATGTGTATAACTTTATTTGTATTTGCGATAGCAATAATTTAGAAAAAGGATTAGTAAGAAATAAATCTATATTTTTTAAGGTTTTACAGAAATTTCATTTAAGTTTCCTCATGTCCTCCATCATTAGCAATACAAAGGATAATACGATTTTGCAGTTCACGGAAAACATTTGCTAACTGATTTACAAGTAATGCCTGAATTCTTATTAGTTAGCTATGCTTAAAACTAGGTACATTAAACTTTATAACATTTTTTACAGATTATTTATATCGCAAATACAAATAAAGAATAAATCTTTTAAAGTGCACATGAACTCTATGGACACCTGTATATATATATATATATATATATATATATATATATATATATATATTCATAATAATATTGTAAATAAAAATGAAGGAATATGCAGTTGTACATATGACGGAATCTTTAAAAAACATGGATGCTTTGTGAATATGTGGTATTCTGGTGTATGTTGGATTGGATGGAGAAGGATGTGTTCTTGTAGTGAGTGAGAAATTGTCATCGTGAATAGGTCGCGAGTCGTATTAGATAGACGTAGCATAGTCAGTGTCAGCCTGAATTCCTTACTTCCCATTCGTCCCTGTGCAAAAATAACATGTAATGTTAGAAATAAACATTACTACATTCACTGGAAGTAGCTTTTTACACACGAGACATTTACGCTCCTTTTCCACGCGTGGTCATGGAAAAGGTTACAATTTAAAGCGTTTGTCAATTATTTGAAACTTAAATAATTAAAAAGAAGGATGTTTCAAATAAAGGTTTTAAGGCTTACTTAATGAACAACGGCGCTCTTTTTACTTTTGCTTCTGAGAGACACAGGCTGGTGGTGGCTTAATCAATCAAATTTGAAATAATTATTACTTTTAGTTTAAAATATCGCGGGAAATCATTTTTCTTAACATGGAGGTGGGTGTTTTTATGAGGCGTTGACAATTCAATATTTAGGAATTTTTTCGAAGAGGTTCATAACTGTAACAATTACTTGAGTATAATGTGAAAATGTCTTTGATTTGTAGCAAACGTTTTCATTCATGATTAGTAAATAGAGACTTAATGTAATAACAATATTACTTGACCATTAAAAATTAATAGAGAATTTTAAAAGATTTAAAAGTTTACGAATTATTTTAACTTATATCTGTTAATATCTCTGAGATGAGGTATTGTGATTATTTACATTATTTACATTATTCGGAGTGATCCTCATCTTCATTGCTATATTCACAACGGCCCCGGCCTTCTTCAGGTGATTGGAATTTCGAACCGAACCCTTTATTACGCCAACCGACGTAGATTGTTCTAGTTCCACGTGCCATACCACTTCGGATGTCTCAGTTATTTCCCTTTAACTCAACTCTCTGAAGAGTCGTAAGTTCAATACCAGGCTACAACAATGGTGAACCAAAAAAATTGGAGAGTTAAAGGGAAATAACCGACACACCCGGAAGAGGCATGGCACGTGGAACTAGAACAATCTAACCCGGTGGACAAAATAAATGGTTCGATTCGAAATTCTAATCTGAAGAAGCCGGAACGTTGTGAATACGGCAATGAAGATGAGGATAACAGTCCGAATAATGCGAATAATGAAAATATTTTTAATTAAAATTTAAAAAAACAAAAAAAAACAAAAAAAAACAAAGAAAAAGCTGTGCACAATTAAGACAATAGTATTCATAATGTATGTTGTAACCTATAAAGGATTACTGGATGAGGAATAAACAAAACGGAGGTTCGAAATGAATTGGTAATCTTTATAACATCAAGAAGATAAAATACTCGCCAGGGGCATGAAGTAGGTAAACCACTTCTAGTGGTTGACTACGTAGCATATTACCTCCCCTTATAATAGTGTCCAACGTATTTATGAGGATCGGGGTATAGCCATTAGTGTTCTTAGGTACGGTATATAACGGAAAGAAAGAAAGAAATGCTGATAAGAGCGAGAAAGAAAGAAATATTGACAAAGGCGGGAAAGAAAGAAAGAAAATGTTGTATCGTAGAAAGGGGTACTAAATGAGGAGTAACAAAAACGGAGGTTGGAACTGAAAATCAACAAAATACAATACTTGCCAGCGCCGTGAAGTAGGTAAACCACTGCTCGTGGTGGCCTACTTAGAAATTATATTACCTCCCCTTACAATAGTGGCCAACATATT
Organism: Acanthosepion lycidas; assembly: GCA_963932145.1. Lineage (NCBI taxonomy): Eukaryota > Metazoa > Mollusca > Cephalopoda > Sepiida > Sepiidae > Acanthosepion > Acanthosepion lycidas. Next base: position 30,116,832 of record OZ010613.1, read on the forward strand.
TATGAGGATTGGGACATACCCATTAGGTACGGTATATAACAATATATTTTATACATAATAGCAATTAAAAGATTTTGAAAGTAAAAAATAAGTTCTTGTTTTATTTACGATTCAGAGTAGCCTTCCTGTTTGGGAAAAAATACCCATTTGTGAAAAATAATTTCTTAATTTTTGGTTCTTCCTTTAGTTTAAATTTAAAGTAAGTCGTATTAAATTGGTTGATCTGAATAAAGCACACAGATCTTAAAACCATCTCCTTTTCTGATTTTTTTTTCGTAAAAGAGTTTGTTTTGTGCTTTTAAATCTAAATAAATCGTTCACTCGCCAGTAATTTACACTCGCCTGATGAGATGCATTTGATGCGCATCGAAACAGGACTGCAATTGTGTAGCGATTTCGACATGTTTTTCGATGTAATATCCTAATATATATATATATATATATATATATATATATATATATATATATAAGGTAACTAGTGTGTCTACAAAGAGAGGGATCAGTTGATATATAGATTGTATTATAGAATTGACCCCCACTTTATATACACAGTATATTTTATCGAGTTCTGATTAGGTAGGAGTCCTTCTCTTCTCATCCGGCTATAGATTAATTAGCAAGAGTTGTATCACTAAACATTTATTATTTCCATTATAACAAATTACAACCATGGACTATTAGTATTTGAGCCATTTATATTATATTATATTATATTATATTATATATATATATATATATATATATATATATATATATATATATATATATATATATATATATATATATATTCAGGTAAGATGAATTTAAGGTAGGTCAGATTGGATTGGTTGATTTGAGTGAAGCCCACAAACCATATTAACCCCACATTTTTTTCTTAAATGAAGGCTGTATTGTGCTTTTAAATCTAAATAAATCGTTCACTCACCAGTAATTTACAATCGCCTGATGAGATGCATTTGATGCGCATCGAAAAACGACTGTGTGTAGCGATTTCGACATGTTTTTCGATGTAATATTCTAAAACAAAGAATATTGTTGTAATTTGTATTGTGCCTTCTTTTAAATGAGATGTTACGGACATTGTAGTTGTAATCTATTCATTCTCATCTTACCTGGATATTTCGCTACCCCAAGGTCGAGAACTATTTACATTTATTTAATACTTTAACATGGAAAAAATCAATTTCGGAATTTCGTTAAAAACATTCCCATCGCAAACAAACGGGATTATTTCCAAAAGCTGGTTCTAAAATCGGATGGAAAGCCCACTTCTTCCTTCTGGATATCGAGATGTTTCTGATACAGCAGCTTCTTTTGGATGTAGAACTTTAAAAACTTCACCTCTCATTGAATGCTCACACGGCTTTGAAACTGATCTTCTAAACTTTATAAGTGATATGTCCCGGAAAGGGATATATTTGATCGAAGTAGCTTAGTAGTTTTGGCTATTGTAATCAAGTAGTACACGGTAGCAGTAATCGACTGGTACTCTTCGTAGTCGCAGGTAATAAGTGTAGACCAATAGAATAGCAAATGGCGTAGTCCAATGGGCGTCGTCATAGACTTAAACCCTGTCCTACCTACACGTCTGTCTGTATTTATGACGGACACCAGCCAATCATATTCCAGTGAGGGGGAACTCAGGTATATACATATTTCATTATATCAATAAGTGACATCACTTTTCATAAAAACAGGAACCAGTTCCAATAGGTTATAGTCAAGGATATCATATCATATCATATATCAAGGATAACCTAATATTTGTGAAATCTGATAAAACCGCTAAATTTTAAGGATTTAATCCTAAGGATTAAACAAATAAAATTTAACTAAGAATTACAAGAAGATAGATATTAACAATTTTAATAGTGTTGATAAAATTAACGCTACTTCTAGAAATATTGCTAATAAACTTAAAGATCAGTAACAGGGTTCGAAAACTTTGCACTAAAGAATCTTATGTCTTGCTTAAAGATCATTAGCCAGATTTTCAGACCAAACTTCCTTCGAGGATAATAATCCCTACCAGATCAGAAATTGGAAGAATAAGCAAAGTTATCCTAGACCGTGTCAACAAACAGATCAAAAAACACCTTGGATATATAAAGGGCGTTTCATTAAGACGGATTATATATAAGGGTGTTTCATTAAGACGGATCAAAGTCAGCAGTAAATAAATCAGTGTTACTGGTGAAAATTCATTAATTTCTCTATTGAACCATGTTATCTAAGTCATGCCAATTATGTGTGAGAAATAATATTGCCCAAATGTCCCCCAAATCTGAAAGAAAAAGAAAAAAAATCATTAGACGCCTAAACTTAATTGACATTAAAATCGATCCAAGTTATTGGAACACCCTTTACATTGGATGACACAGAAGTTATTAATTGGTTTAGAAGGATTAGTAACAAAAGCAATTGCACTTTTATCCAGATAGATATAGTGAACTTTTACCGCTCCATCACCAATGATCTCTTTACCATGGACTGGAATTTGCCAAAGAATATTAAAACATCTCCAGTGAAGAGATAAGTATAAAATTGAACTGCACAATAAAGAACTGCGGGTTAAGAACTCTGATGATTATTTTGATATTTCAATGGGATCATTAGATTCTGCTGGGTCTTCTGATCTCGTCGGTTTATTTATTTTATATAACATTACTGCCTGTGAAGATGTCAATGTTGATAGTATAGGCTTATATAGAGACGATGGTCTCATGATTGTAAAATCCATGAAAATTAAGGGGGATAAATTAAGAAAGATGATTGATAGAGAATTATAAAGTTTAAATCTTAACGTTAAAATAAGCACTACTATTAAACAAATAGATGTTCTTCATATTACGTTAGGTCTAGTTAACGACAATTTTCAACCTTATAGGAAAAATCATGCCAATCCAATTTATATTCACCCCAATTCCTACCACCTCTATCTGTAATCCAACATATTCCTTCGTCTCTAGAACGTAGTATTAACAACCACACATCGGACAAAGAGGCGCCTGATAAACATAGCAGTGCGTAGAATAAAGTTCTATAGAATAGTAGTTATAAGTGCGCTCGAAATTTAGTTAAGAAAATATGAAGATAGAGATCCAAGGAAAAGAAATCGAAATAGGAAGATCATTTGGTACACACTCCCATTTAACCAATTATTTAGTGCTAAATTAGGCCATTAGTTCCGCCAATTGATCAACAAACATTTTCCAAAAAGTAACCCTCTTAGTAAGATATTTAACAGAAACACATTAAAACTAAGTTATACTTGCACCAATAATCTTGAGAAGATCATAAAGTTACACAACAATAAAACTAAAGTAATTTAATAATCTGAATCATATTACACATTCCAAGGAAAATATTCTTAAGGATGTCGACCACTGTAATTATAGGAATCCTGAGCAATGCCCATTGCCAAACATATGTTTACCTAAATCTCTTGTTTATTTTTGTTCTATCTCTATAATAGAAAATACGAAGGTTGAAAAGTTCTATATAGGTAGTACTAAGTATTCTTTCAAGACTCAGTGGTATCAACACATAACGTCCTTTACGAATAATGCTTATAGAAATAATACATCACTTTCGAAATATTTTTGGAGTCTGAAAGATGAAGATAAAACTCCTAAGGTGAAATGGGAAATTTTAAAAATGGCAAAGACATTTAAATCCTTATATAAATTTTGTTTTCTGTGTTTACAGGAAAAATTGCAAATTATCAGTGCTTTTGATAAGAATGCTTTACTAAACCAAAGATCTGAATTAACGGTAAATAGTAAACACATTCTACCTTTTATCTTACAATTCTGCTAGATTTAAAAATTTAACAATTACTTTTTCTTAGATTTTAGTTGTACTGAATTGCACCATATATGACTTATCTTTCTTTTGGTAAGATTAATTTAGATTTAATATAATTTTATATTAATCTTTTAGTAGTGTTAGTAATATGTTATACGGATGCATTCGCATTTGACTGACATTTTAACATTTTGTATTGACTGGTTATTGTTATTAACATTTCAAATAAAGAACCTTCAGTCAACAGTTGTATATTAATTTACCAAGTAAATATTTACGTTTAAATGTTTTACTGGTTTCTTTAAGAGGTTGTTTATTTATTAACTATAAAAAAGGTCATTTTTTGTTGAAACCCACAGTGCATGTAGATTGTCTAGCTTTTTGTTAGATTACCATTTATTTTTCCTAGGAAATGACATCGTCTGCTGTACAATATTGTAGCCATTTACATCCGCCCAGGTTTGGCATCTAATTTCTGTCTTTGATTCTAAATCTGCGGGTCGTGACCCATTTAGGGAAGACAGTCTCTTAACTTTTGCTTCTTCCCTTACTTTAAATTTAACGTAGGTCCTTTTGATTGGTGGATCTGAGTAAAGCCCACAATCCCTATAACCATCTCATCTCTTTTCTTTCCTTCTCTTTTCTTTTTCTCATAAAAAGAAGTTGTATTTTGTTTTTACATTCAATAAATCGTTTACGTACCAATCATTTACAATCGCCTGATGAGATGCCTGGATTCGCATTGAAACATGGCTGAAATTGTGTAGCATTTTTTAAATATATTTTTGATGTAATATCCTAAACTAAAGATTATTGATCTACTGTGTATTAAAAACTCACGGAGTGATTAACGAGTGTCTATCTCCTAAGTTTACATATATACCTAGGTACATAAAAATATCAGAAAACTATCAGATTTTGTATATCAGCTATTTAGGAAAACTTTTACCTACATATCAACATACACATATATCAACACATGAATAACGTTTGCTAACCCAAAATAAATAATGAAAAATATATAGAGCACCACATAAAAACAGACAATGATATATATAGATAATCATAAGAGTCATTCCATTTAAATGTCATGTCCGATGTTAGAGATCCAAAATGGAATTGTTATAGGCAGCAACACGTTATAAAATCGTGTTTATGTTTTAAATGTATACACTCGTTTCAGTAATGAATTATGTATCGGAAAATAATTCATATTTATCTGTATCTCACTCATTTAAACCGTCATTTAACTCGTCTATTTAAAACTTATCTCTGTTAAATCTTAATCCCCACCTGCACTTTTATGCCTTCTTGTTCTTTTCTCGTCTGTTACCCCTCACTAGAGCTTTTCTTTACTTCTCACATTCGTCCCCCACTCTCATACATATATATACACTCTCACTAAATTTTATTTTTTATTCCCGGAGTTATTTTTCTGTTTTCTTTTTGAATTTGTAGGTCTAATGAATTGGATCGTAATTACGATTCCAATGTAATAAATTATAACCATAGAATATTAGTGTTTAAGCCATTTTATTATATATATATATATATATATATATATATATATATATATATATATATATATATATATATATCCACAGACAGACTGTTTCGCTGTATCACAGCTCCTCAGTGTGGCTAGATATCTGATCAAGCAAGGACCGAAACACGACCTATTTGGTATCAGTCGGAGATTCTATCCCGTCGGCTGTTGACGCTCGGCAGAGAGAAAAGCGAATTTTTGCGTAATTATGATTTCATAAAAACGCCAGTGGCCTAGAGGACTCAACCAGGCAGATGATATAGAGATTATTCAAGAGCGAAATTTCTGACTGACTGCTATTTATTATTAATTATTGTAATTGGTTTCCTTCCATCTCCAAAGTCCATATTAGTCATTAATATGTCCGTGAAAAAGGAAGAAGAACACGCCCTTCTGGTTGTATGGATAGTTGCAGCAACCTGCTCAGGCAAAATTTTGCTTGTGCAACTGACACAGAACCCACTTATAGCTGATGCTGCAACTATCCTGATTGGAAATAAGTTAAAGTTTCTGGGAGAGAGTGCATAATTTGTTATGATTAACAGTTTAAACAACGCCAGAACGCTGAAACCCTCGGTCACGATGGCTTGTGACATCATGCCAGTAGTTATTGTTAACTTCGGTCACGGTGACTTGTGACATCGTACCAGCAGTTATTGTTAACCTCTGTCACGATGATTTGTGACATCATGCCGGCGGTTATTGTTAACTTCGGTCACGATGATTTGTGACATATGTGGCAATGAATGCTTGACGATCTCCTCACAGATGAAGAAGAGACTTGAGGCAAGGGAAACAAAGAAAAGGGTGCTGAACGGTTATATAATATCAGTCCTCCTATATGGCAGTGAATGCTGGACAATCTCCACACAGATGAAGAAGAGACTTGAGGCAACAGGAACAAAGAAAAGAGTGCTGAACGGTTATATAATATCAGTCCTCCTATATGGCAGTGAATACTGGACAATCTCCTCACAGATGAAGAAGAGATTTGAGGGAACAAAAACAAAGAAGAGTGCTGAACGGTTATATAATATCAGTCCTCCTATATGGCAGTGAATGCTGGGCAATCTCCTCACAGATGAAGAAAAGACTTGAGGCATCTGAAATGTCGTTCTACAGAAGGATGCTGGGAATATCTTGGACAGAGGATGTGAGTAACAACAAAGTTTTATCGAAAATGGAACCCCAAAAAACACTTATACATTGCACCAAGAAGTGACAGTTTCTGGAGCACAAAATGAGGAAGGAAGGATTGGAAAATTTGATACTCTCATTGTAGGTTGAAAACAAGCGAGACAGTGAACAAAAACGAATAACTTTTTTAAAGGGCTTGAGTAAGGGAATGATGCAATAAGTTTTAAGGAAGATAACAAAAAGATAAAATTTATTTAGAGCTAAAAAGAGAGAGAGAGTAAATTGTGGAGAGCTATGATTGTCAACGTCCTGAATGGACATGATACATAGAAGAAGAACATCCTAATCAATTTGTATTTACTCTGTGTAAAAAAATAAAAAAAATTACTAAACAGAATGCTTTCAAATCTTACTAATATCTATTTTGTTATGACTGTCTGCCAAAGAATCTCACTAACATATTTTTTTGCATTATTCAACACAGAAAAACAGACATATTCTTTTTTATTGCCAGTATTTCTGAAACCTGTAAACGTCTTTGAGAATAACCAAACCAAATAGCACAAAACACAGCACATAAATCTTCTATAACATTAGAATTCTCTTCAACAGACAAAAGGTCATATAACAGATGAGACCTGGCTTCATATTCCATTTGAATGTGTTCTAAGACGATGCCTTTTATGCCGTAGGAGATCGCGGTACAATCATGGCGTCTAGTTGGTCGTAGGCAGCTGGCTCTTGCAGGTAGCTTACTTTCCACCTTTTCTGCTCATGACGAGAAACCTTTGCGTTGACACTGAAACCCAGTTCGAGAAATCTTTAATGGACAATAGCTGACGTAGTGACTGACAATAATCTTCTTTGGATGTCACGTTGGTTTTGGAAAATACTTTGAGGTTTCAATGTTGTCAGGCCAGCACATAAATCTGGACGATCAGCTTTTCTCGTCACAAATTACGGTTCAGTGAAGCAAAAATGGGTCACCTTACTTGTCAGAAGGAGTATTAAAGAATTATTGGAATGGTAACTGATCTGATTTGAGCAATCTCAGAGTAGCATTGTTACACGTCTCTATTTACTCCTCACTTCAAAGAGAGTTCTCTCACATGGTAAGACACTATTCTGCTTCTTCTTCCTCCTCTTCCTCCTCCTCTTTCTTCTTCTTCTTCTTCTTCTTCTTCTTCTTCTTCTTCTTCTTCTTCTTCATCCTCCTCCTCCTCCTCCGCCTCTTCTTCCTCTCCGTCTTGCTCTTCCTTTTCTTCTTCTTGCTCATTGTTCCACGGCTCCATTTACTCCTCATTTCGAAAAGAGTTCTCTCTCATGGTAAGACAATCTTCTTCTTCTTCCTCTTCCTCTTCTTCTCCTTCTTCTTCCTTTTCTTCCTCTTCTTCTTCTTCTTCTTCTTGTTCATTGTTCCACGTCTCCATTTACTCCTCACTTTGAAATGAGTTCTCTCTCATGGTAAGACAATCCTTCTTTTTCTTCTTCTTCCTCTTCTTCTTCTTCTCCTTCTTCTTCTTCTTCTTCTTCTTTTTCTTCTTCTTCTTCTTCTTCTTCTTCTTCTTCTTCTTCTTCTTCATTGTTCCCGTCTCCATTTACTCCTCACTTTAAAAAGAGTTCTCTCTCATGGTAAGACAATCCTTCTTTTTCTTCTTCTTCCTCTTCTTCTTCTTCTCCTTCTTCTTCTTCTTCTTCTTCTTCTTCTTCTTCTTCTTCTTCTTCTTCTTCATTGTTCCCGTCTCCATTTACTCCTCACTTTAAAAAGAGTTCTCTCTCATGGTAAGACAATCTTCTTGTTCTTCTTTCTCCTCCTCTTCTTCCTCTCCTTCTTTTTTCTCTTCTTCTTCTTGTTCATTGTTCCATGTTTACATATACACCTCACTTCAAAAATAGTTCTCTCATTGTAAGACAATTTTCTTCTTCTTCTTGTTCATTGTTTCACTCTCCATTTACACCTCACTTTGAAGAGTGTTCTTTCACATGGGAAACCAATCTTCTTCTTCTTTGTATCGTATAACTTTGGTTGATCATGGCTTTCTACTACCTCCAGTTTAAAAAAAATATTAACCAGTTCTCAAGCAAGTCGATGATTTCGTTAAGACATCGTCCTATCGCCCGGTTCCAACTCATCGCTGGTTGATTGAACAGGGATAGAGCTTTATCCCCACGTTTCCTATTTAGAATTGTTTCCCATTCCTTCTGAAAACTTTTCCTTCTTGTTCACTGCCTGTATCCCCCTTGTGTCAGAGTGGCTTTGTCGCCTTATTTGAGATGAACTGATAAAAGGAAGGCGCAAGAGATTTCTCGGAGTAATAGAGAATGGAAAGACTTTTTGATATGTCCCGGAAAGGGATACATTTGTTCGAAATAGCAATGTGGTTGCTGACTACTGGAACCGGGTAGGACAATCTAGCAGGTAAACGTAATGGACAGGTCCTCGTCGTAGTGGTAGGCAATTGGCGTAGGCAATAGGCGTAGGCAATAGGTGTAGTCACTGTACCTCCACATCAGTCTGCATTTATGGCTGACACCAGCCAATCATATTACTGTGGGGGGTGGACCCATGTGTATGCATATTCATTACACCATTTTAAAAGGAACCGTAAACTAAATCTAAAATATGGATCAAAGATGAATCTCTGTTCTTGTTCAAATGACTGAGAAGGAGTGTGAACCGGATGATAGGCGAAACTATCCCCTCCCAATCTTATTGAGGCGAAGAATAGACAAAAAAAAATAATAATTAGCAAATAAAAATCAGGCTGAAGCGTCAGAAGTATAGAGTTGAAGTAGACGTTGGAAGGAACCGGAAATTCAATCCTAAACAGGAAACAAGGATAAACCTCTACTTTTGCTCAAAAGACCAGGGAGGAGTGTGAACCAGTCGATACTCGAATCCATCTAATCTTATTCTAGCCTTTAGTAAATTTTGTCTTTTTGCCGTGTTTTTTAACCCTCTTCTGCCAACCATTTACACAAATTCGTTCGTTGTTCTTCGTCTTCTTCTATTTCTTCTTCTTCTTCTTCTTCTTCTTCTTCTTCTTCTTCTTCTTATTATTATTATTATTATTATTATTATTATTATTATTCGCCTCTTCAGTTTACTTCACTCCTCATTCTTCTTCTTCTTCTTCTTCTTCTTCTTATTATTATTATTATTATTATTATTATTCGCCTCTTCAGTTTACTTCACTCCTCATTCTTCTTCTTCTTCTTCTTCTTCTTCTTCTTCTTCACCTCCACAGTGTACTTCATTCCTCATTCTTTTTCTTCTTCTTCTTCTTCTTCTTCTTCTTCTTCTTCTTCTTCTTCTTCTTCTTCTTCTTATTATTATTATTATTATTCGCCTCTTCAGTTTACTTCATTCCTCATTCTTTTTCTTCTTCTTCTTCTTCTTCTTCTTCTTATTATTATTATTATTATTATTATTATTATTATTATTCGCCTCTTCAGATTACTTCACTCCTCATTCTTTTTTCTTCTTCTTCTTCTTCTTCTTCTTCTTCTTCTTATTATTATTATTATTATTCGCCTCTTCAGTTTACTTCACTCCTCATTCTTTTTCTTCTTCTTCTTCTTCTTCTTCTTCTTCTTATTATTATTATTATTATTATTCGCCTCTTCAGTTTACTTCACTCCTCATTCTTTTTCTTCTTCTTCTTCTTCTTATTATTATTATTATTATTCGCCTCTTCAGTTTACTTCACTCCTCATTCTTTTTCTTCTTCTTCTTCTTCTTCTTCTTCTTCTTATTATTATTATTATTCGCCTCTTCAGTTTACTTCATTCATCATTCTTTTTCTTCTTCTTCTTCTTCTTCTTCACCTCCACAGTGTACTTCATTCCTCATTCTTTTCTTCTTCTTCTTCTTCTTCTTCTTCACCTCCACAGTGTACTTCATTCCTCATTCTTTTTCTTCTTCTTCTTCTTCTTCTTCTTCTTCTTCTTCTTCTTCTTCTTATTATTATTATTATTATTATTATTCGCCTCTTCAGTGTACTTCATTCCTCATTCTTTTTCTTCTTCTTCTTCTTCTTCTTCTTCTTCTTCTTCACCTCCACAGTGTACTTCATTCCTCATTCTTTTCTTCTTCTTCTTCTTCTTCTTCTTCTTCTTCTTCTTCTTATTATTATTATTATTATTATTATTATTATTATTCGCCTCTTCAGATTACTTCACTCCTCATTCTTTTTCTTCTTCTTCTTCTTCTTCTTCTTCTTATTCTTCTTCTTCTTCTTCTTCGTCTTCTTATTATTATTATTATTATTCGCCTCTTCAGTTTACTTCACTCCTCATTCTTTTTCTTCTTCTTCTTCTTCTTATTATTATTATTATTATTCGCCTCTTCAGTTTACTTCACTCCTCATTCTTTTTCTTCTTCTTCTTCTTCTTCTTCTTATTATTATTATTATTATTATTATTCGCCTCTTCAGTTTACTTCACTCCTCATTCTTTTTCTTCTTCTTCTTCTTCTTCTTCTTATTATTATTATTATTATTATTATTCGCCTCTTCAGTTTACTTCATTCATCATTCTTTTTCTTCTTCTTCTTTTTCTTCTTCTTCACCTCCACAGTGTACTTCATTCCTCATTCTTTTCTTCTTCTTCTTCTTCTTCTTCTTCTTCTTCTTCTTCACCTCCACAGTGTACTTCATTCCTCATTCTTTTTCTTCTTCTTCTTGTTCTTCTTCTTCTTCTTCTTCTTCTTCTTCTTATTATTATTATTATTATTATTCGCCTCTTCAGTGTACTTCATTCCTCATTCTTTTTCTTCTTCTTCTTCTTCTTCTTCTTCTTCTTCTTCTTCACCTCCACAGTGTACTTCATTCCTCATTCTTTTCTTCTTCTTCTTCTTCTTCTTCTTCTTCTTCTTCTTATTATTATTATTATTATTATTATTATTATTATTCGCCTCTTCAGATTACTTCACTCCTCATTCTTTTTCTTCTTCTTCTTCTTCTTCTTCTTCTTCTTATTATTATTATTATTATTATTATTATTCGCCTCTTCAGTTTACTTCACTCCTCATTCTTTTTCTTCTTCTTCTTCTTCTTCTTCTTCTTATTATTATTATTCGCCTCTTCAGTTTACTTCACTCCTCATTCTTTTTCTTCTTTTCCTTCTTCTTCTTTTTCTTCTTCTTCTTCTTCTTCTTCTTCTTCTTCTTATTATTATTATTATTATTATATCATAGTTCCTTATTCATATTCTTCTTTTTATTCTCTATGCTCTGTCATTTCAGGATATGGGTTTATCATGACTCTCCTCAACTTCTTTCACTTTTTACCTCAGTAAATGTTGCCTTTTTGCTAACACTCCTAAACCCTGTTCTGACAACCATTTACACAAACTTCTTTTTATTTTTCATTTTCCATGTGTTGTGTTCCTTTCAGGACGTGTGTAATTCATAGCTCTTCACAATTTCCTGCCCTTTATAGTAAAGCTTGTCTTTTCACCATATCTCGTAATCCCCCTTATGCTGTCCATTTACAGAAGTCCTTTAGGGACGCTATGCCCCTCTTTCCTATGATCGCCTTACCTTCAATAGTCCCCGTGCATGTCAAATTTTCCAAGCCCTATTTCGTCATTATGTGAAAGGTCTCTTTCTGTTGTTAATTATAAGTGTGCTTTTTGTTTTTCATTTTCTCTAGAACTTCGTCGTTGTTCACGTTTTCAATCCATGGTATCCTCAGCATTCTTCGGCATAACTATATTTCTGTTGTCTCAAGACAATTATCTATTTGGGATGAGATGGTCCAGCATATACTGCCACAAGGACTCGAAGATGCTTTTTCCTTCTATAGATATGTAAATATGGATATGTGTTGAATATAATTGCTAACCCTAGATTTGGATGAGTTAAGATTGTAGTGATCGGGGAGTCGGGTAAACAAGGCAGTTTTTCTTGGGAAGATGCTGTTCGAGTGGAACTTATATATCAGCAAAAGCATACGGATGTGGATCGCTACAGTGTGCCTGGAATTGCCGTGATTGTGACAACTGATGAAACTAAGGAATGGAGATTATCTGAACAATTTACATGGAACGATAAAATAGCGAGAGCTTGTCACGTTTCGTCCGTGGGAAAGGTATAGTCGATTGGACAATAATTAATCGTCCAAAAGCATGCGGAGACGCTATTTGAATTTATCGAAACTGAAAAGTTTGGTTTGGTTTGTTTTACGGTATATCAACCTCAATGGGTTATTTAATGCCGACAAGTTTTTTTTATTGCTGGTAATATTTTTTTCCAAAAGTGTATTGGTGCTAATATTCTTCATTCAAAAATGTATTGCTGGTAATATATTTTTCTACAGAAATGTATTGCTGGTAATATTTTTCATTCAAAAATATATTGCTGGTAATATTTTTTCCTTAAAAATGTATGGTTGGTACTATTCTTTCTCAAAAATGTATTACTGGTAATATCTTTTCCTTCAAAAACGTATTGCTGGTAATATGTTTCCTTAAAAAATGTATTGCTGGTAATATTTTTGCTCAAAAATATATTGCTGGTAACATCTTTTCCTTCAAAAATGTATTCCTGGTAATATTTTTCATTCAAAAATGCACTGATGGTAATATTTTCCTCAAAAATTTAATGCTGGTAATCTTCTTTCTTCTAAAATGTGTTGCTGGTAATATTTTAAAAAAAAATGTATTGATGATAATAATTTATTGCTGGTAATAATTTTTTCTTCAAAAATTAATTGCTGGTAATAATTTTTTACTAATACTATAGCAGACGTTAAAATCTATTTTTACACTTTTATGGCGTTTTGACCACAGTTTGGGTGTTTGATATTTGCATAAAAGCTGGGACCCTAACAGGTGCTAACACCTCGTGTCAAGGTAGATCTTGGAACACAAGCAATTAAGACGTGGTTCCACGCACCTCGTAACATCATTATCAGAGGCCTTGCTGTTGAATGCAGTTCATCGTCTTGCCCAGGACGCGAATGTAGCTTATCGTCTTACCCAGGACGGAAACTGGAAAGTAAACACTATACAGCGCCTGCTCATTTTCGACTTGGTCTGTCTCAACCGGCTATTTTCACAGTATTTTGAGTGATGGATCGAATCTACGAAATCCACTTGAGGTCTGGGTTGAGCTTAAGTTCCACTTGTCACTCAAGGCATGAGGCTACCCAAAGAGGACGACCTTTCATCGCGATAGACGAAAATCTAGTGTCCGCTAGTTTAATCTTCACTTGTCTAAAATTATAATATATATATATATGTGTGTGTGTATATATATATATATATATATATATATATATATATATATATATATATATATATATATATATATATATATATGTATGTATCCTTGTGCAGGTATGCAGAAAATAGAAAAGAACACGTTGGGTGCATAATCCGGGGTTCCTTAGTATTTTTGTTTTTATTTTTAAGAAGACAGTGCTCCATACAGAAGTAGAGCTTATATTATAATAATATTTTTTGTTTAAAAATATGATTCCTTCGCTACATAAGAGTTCTCATGTTTCAAAAACGAGAGCCGAAATCATCCAAATAATTAATAAAATTAAGTTGGATTGTGGTGTTTAGTCCCGTTTCATCTTCAAGCGAAATTTTAGGAATTAGGATTTCCTAAAATTTCGCTTGAAGTCTAAACACCACAATCCAACTTAATATAATATATATATATATATAGTTGAGAAGTATTTAAAACAAGACCAGGAGGATACTGGTTAAATTCGAAAAGTACAGTTTCTTTTTTTAAATCTGTTTAACTCCATGAAAGACAGAAAAGCCATTAAAACACAATGGTGTTAGCGGATGTGGAAGAATTAGTAACAGAAACATTAATAATGACCGTGGAGATGAAAAAATAAACAGGATGACAGTAGATAGCGATTGTCATTGCATTTACATTTTTGCTGATTAAAGTTGGCTAGTAAGCATGGAGCCGGGATTGAGTTTCACAAGCGAGAAGTGCGGGATAAGAGACTGTTATCATAGAATTTACGGTACATTTAACCAGCTCACTTGCAAATTGATGAGATCTTGACGCCAGTCTAGTTCTGCGCTTAAATTTAAAAAAAAAGACCAGATACCATAGCGAAAAGCTCATCCGAATAATTACCATGAAAGTATCTATAGAAAAGGCAAAGAGAGGCAATTTTACGGAAGTGAGAGAATGAATGAAGCCGAGCCGCCAGAGCAGGACCAATAATATTGCTGATTCTTCTTTGGATTTTATCAAGGAGTTTAAGATAAATAGTGGAGGCACTGGACCATACGTAGCAGCAATATTCTAAGCATGGACGAATGGTAGATTTATAGATATGTAAGATAGATTCTGGAGAGAAAAAATTGTCTCGCACGACACAGTGAAACGAAGATGACTTAGCAGTGGATATAATATAGTCTTTCTACTTCGAGTCAGTTGAGAACGTCAACCTGAGAAAGCTCACCGGGTCACTTTCCTTGACTTTTACTTTCTTTTTTTCCTTTTTTTTTTTTTTTTTTTTAATTATAACTTTCCTTCTTTTCTTTGCATTTAAATTCAGTTTTTGTTGCGGAGAAGATAAAACAATTTTCATTTATAGTAAGAACATGCTGACCACCGGTTTTGTTTTATCTAAACAATTAAAAAAAAAAAAAAAAAAAAAAAACTTGAAAGAAAGCAGAAAAAGAAGAAGTGATAAAAGGAGCCAAAGTAGACTTTTAACGGATGACGGAAATGTCGTCAGTTGTCTGTTTGACGCGTTTTTCATGACGAGTTGTGTAAAAATGTTCGTCTGTCTGTTTTCGAATTTCAGAAAAATATAAATATTGTAAAATAACAAGGGGGCTGCGATTTTTTCTTTCTTTTTATTTATTTATTAAAGAGACGACTTACTTCAGAGATAATGGACGCTATCTCCGCCTGCGCCAGATTAAACAACTGATAAAAAACGAAGCTTATTAGCATTAGAATTTTTAAGAGTTGATCTTGTTTATTGTTTTAATTTTATTAAAATGAAATGCCAATTTGATACTTTCAGGGTCCTGGGTATGACGATAAAATACATCCTGCAGCAAGGCCTCTGCTCGAAAGATTTTGAGGATCGTGGAACCACCTCTTAACTGTGGTTGTTCTCAGTCTGCCGTGATCCGGAGGGTTAGCGCCTGTTAGGATCCTGATTATGGGCAAATAACAAACTCTCCAAGATAAACCAACATTAAATTATTATAATAAAATGAGCGATAAAACATTTTTATAGCAAAGTTATCAAATAATTACCAGATATTTATCCTTCCTTTGAATATTGCTGCCATATCTGGTCTAGTGCTTCTGCTATATATGCAGAGATTTTCGATAAAATGCAAAGAATCTGCAATATTATTGGTCCTGGCATGGCATCTCGGCTTCAGTCATTTTTCGTTCACTGTTATGTAGATTCCCTCTGCCTTCTCTAGAATCTATTTTCTCTTGTCTCAAAAGTAAGTTTTGATTGTTTTAATAAGGTCATATTGCAAGCTGATTTAAAAATGACCTACAATTTGTTGTTAACTGGTGCAAGGAATGGCTTCTTAATTTTAACACCTCCAAAACACAACCTCTCCCTTTTGATCATCTAAGAGACCCCTTTCTGCCTTCCATTTAGCAAGGCTGATGCTAACATTCTCTGCTGACATGAATTGGAAAAATCATACTGAATCAATTGCTAGTTCTGCTGCTAGGAAACTTGGTTCACTGTGTCGTTCAAGACAATTTTTCTCCCTTGAATCGATCTTTAGATACTTATCCTTGCTGTCATATCTGGTCTGGTGCTCCTGCTATATATGTAAAGATTTTCAATAAAATCGAAATAATCTGCAATATTATTGGTTCTGACATGGCATCTCGGCTTCAGTCATTTTCCCACCAACGTTATGTATGTTCCCTCTGCCTTCTCTATAAATTCTATTTTCTCCTGTCTCAATAGTAAGTTTGATTGTTTTGATAAGGTCATATTGGAAGCTGATTTAAAAAATTACCTACAATTTGTTGTTAACTCGGGCAAAAGATGGCTTCTTAATTTTAACGCCCCAGAACAAAACTTCAATCTTTTAATCATCTAAGAGACCACTTTCTGCCTTCCATCATCATGGCTGATGCTAACATTCTCTGATGACATGAAGTGGAAAAATTATACCGAATCAATTGCTAGGTCTGCTGCTAGGAAAGTTGGTTCACTGTGTCGTGCAAGACAATTTTTCTCCCCTGAATCGATCTTAGATATTTATAAGTTTACCATTTGTCCATGCTTTGAATATTGCTGCCACCGGTAGCCAGTTCCCCTGCAACTCAGCTTCAGTCAGTTGAATTTAAGAAAAATAATTGTTTTCCGGCAAGGTGTCATCAATTCACAATTGAATTGGTTAGCTATAATCAAAAGTTCTTTGGTAGCATTTTTTTCTCGCACTTGGAAAATTAAAACACAAAGTAATCTTAGATAGTAAGCTTAAATATCTGGGAAGCGTGTTGATCATGAGAGAACGGTAAGTGCGACACTGAGATCCGTAGACCTATTGGAATGGCCAAAGACACATTCCCAAAGCTGGGCAGAGTATTGCGCGACAGGAGGATTTCTTTGGTAACAAAGAAAAGAATACTGAGCTATTACGTGACATGTGTCCTTCTTTACGGCAGCAAATTTTGGAAGATTTCCTCAGAGACTAGAGACTAGAGGCGACGGAGATGTGGTTCTACAAAAGGGTGCTAAGGATATTATGAACCGAGCGTGTGAGCAACGATGACACAAAGCTTCGACACAAAGAGAAGGCTTATATTTAACATCAAGAAGAGGCAGCTGAAGTTTCTGAGACACATAATGAGGAAGGAGGGCCTGGAGAATCTGATACTCACGGGTCGGATAGAGGGAAAGAGAGACAAGGGAAAGCAGCGGGTGACATACTTGACGAGCTTGAGCAGGTGGATGGCAGAACGTGGTCTGGGGGTGCAAGCATAGGGAAGGAGCTTGTTGAGACCTTGCAGGGGATAGGAGGAGGTGGAGAGCCATGATCGCCTACGCCCTGAAAGGACATGGCACATAAAAAGAAAGAAAAGAATCTGATATATCAAATTTGAGAAGAAAAGATATACTCTCCGGTAAAATCAAATATTTATTTAAATTTGATTGTTCTTTTGGTGATAGATATTTTTTTATAAAACTATGAAGAACGAACTTAGAAGCTGAGAAGAGATGGATTCACATCTTTCCCCAGGGTATTTAGACGTAAATAAACATAACGAACTCGAGTGGAATTCGAAACAGGCTTGCTGATTTCTCATTAAAAGCAACTGGCCATTAAATATACTTGAATAAATACTTTAATTATGAAAACCAGTAGCTCAATTATTCGCCTGAGTAAGAATTATTTTTTCAGGGTCTCACATCAGCACCCAACACTTTGAATTTTATATATCAGAATACTTAATGTATTTTCTCACACATGTAGTACGGCTATAGAAACGGTAGTGTGTCTAGGGCAAGGTAGCCTGATAGGGCCCACTTCTCTTGGGGTTGGTTTTGGACTCAGAATTTTCCAACTTTCAGAATGGTTGCCACGTCAATGCAAGAGATCCAAGTTAACCCTGCTATTTCATACATTCATGCCATTTTCCAAGGCCATACGCGCTAAAATTAAATCCAGCGCACCGAATTCTATTCTCTTTGCGATAACTGTTACCCTATACGCGCCTCCATTTGGCCATTAAAAAATGATTTGCTTCAATAGTATAACCATGAATTAATGATGGAATACTTTGAAAAGAACCCCGGCTTTTAATTTGATGAGGTTAATTATTTTTCAAGGAGTAAAATAAACACCTTGAAAAATAATTAAAATCCCTTTCACAAATAAAAAGAAAACAAAAAAACAACAATAACAAAACAAAAAAAAAAAGAAAAATCGAAATGATCTCTCATATTTAAGTTGCATATAAAAAACGAATTGTTATTTGTAATGTTTTCGTTTCAACTCATTTTTTACGCTGGATCTTTCCAAACAACTAGACGTTGTTATGCTTTTGAATGGCGGCTCTGATTGATGATGTCTTAATTGACCATCAAAAAGAGAGGATTGGTAAATGACCAATCACATTTTTCAATAAAAGTTCTATTATATATATATATATATATATATATATATATATATATATATAACAAGACAAAAAGCCTTTCCGGACACTTAGCGTAATTATATTTTGGTTGCTTTGTTTACATTACAAAATGATTTCCGAGCCGGCTTCCATTAAATAATAAGAAAAAAAGTTCATTAGGTATCGACAAAAATACTACTTTTGATAGTGACGTCACGACTTCCATGACTTTGCCACTTGGAGTTGGAATTAGGGGAAAGGCTGAAATGTTGACATCAAAGAAGTAAAAATATTGGGAAAAAAACAACAAAAAAAAAACATCGACCTGATATATATATAATCAAATTTAGTACAAGAAATTCTCACCAGAACAGATTTTGATGACTTACTTTATTCCATCACTACATTTTCTGAACACACACTGGTGTTTGTATATATATATATATATATATATATATATATATATATATATATATATATATATATATATATTAATCATCCCACCCCAAGTAAGGTGGGTATACCACTAGTACACAGGTGGTTACAGGGAATGAAATTGAAAGAAAAGACAGAGTATAGGGAGGATTGAAGAAAGGGCGAAATATGGACGGGATTCAAGAAGATTGAAGATGGCGATTTTTCTGTAGATACGTAGAACAAACTTCCCTGAAACCGTTGAAGCAAACACATAAAAAAAAATCCTGAATCAACAATTTGAGGAAGAAGGACAAGATAGCTGTGTAGGCGACGACATTGATAATGACAAAAGCTTCAATGACACTCTCAATATAGTTGAAAATCACATGATGTCCGTCTATTTTTTTTTTTTTTTATCTTGACATCGGTTGTTTTTTTAAGTTTGTTTAATGATTTAGACACTTGGCTGTACGATGTCTCTGCCTAGTATACACTTACCAGTGTTAGTGTGATGGTGTATATATAGGTTTTACTTTTTAGACTGACGATATGTTTTCCTTCGACTTGTCAGTTGGAGTTAAAATTAGGGGAAAAGTTCAAATTTTGACATCAAGTAAGTAAAAAGATTGAAAAAAAAAATAAGCAAAAAAAGAAAGAAAAAAACATCGACGTGATATACATATATATATATATATAAATAAATATATATATATATATATATATACATATACATACATACATACATATATATATATGTATATATATATATATATATATATATATATACACATACATATATATATATATATATATATATATATATATATATGTATGTATGCGTATATATATATATATATATATATATATATATATATATATATATATATAAATAATCCAATTTAGCACAAGAAATTCTCATCCGAACAGATTTTGATGGCTTACTTTTTTCAATCACTACATTTTCTGAACACAAACTGGTGCATATATATATATATATATATATATATATATATATATATATATATATATATATATATATATATATATATATATGTATATATATATATATATATATATATATTAATCATTCCACCCCAAGTAAGGCGAGTATATCACTAGTACGCAGGTGGTTACAGGGAGTGAATTTGAAAACTGAATATAGGGAGGATTGAGGAAAGAGCAAAAAATGAACGGGATCCCAGAAGATAGATGATGGCGATTTTTCTGTAGATACGTAAAACGTAAAACAGAGACTTCCCTGAAACATTTGAAGTGAATTCATTCAAAAAAAAAAAAAAAAAATCCTGAATCACCAATTTGAGGAAGACGGACAAGATAGCTCTGTGGACGACGACATTGATAATGACGAAAACTCCAATGACACTCTTAACATGATGTCCATCTATTTAAGGTTAAGTTTTTTAAGTTTGTCTGATGATTTAAACACTTGGCTGTGCGATGCCCCTGTCTAGTATACCCTTATCAGACGGTGGTTACAAGGAAGGGAATTTGAAAAATCTAAGTATAGGGAGGATTGAGGAAAGGGCAAAAGATGGACTGGATTTAAGAAGATAGTAGATGACGATTTTTCTATACATACGTAAAATAGAGGCTTCTTTGAAAGTCTGAAGTAAATTCATTAAAAATAATCTCCATCAATAACTTGAGGAAGAAAGACAAGCGGACGACTTCCTTGACCGCTTGGGACACAGAGGATTAGCCGTTAACAACTACCTTCATGAACCTACCTGTTAGAAAGGACTTTGTTATTGAGAAAACTCTTCCAGTGGTTGCATAAGGGACAATCCGAAACTTAAAACAGAAAACGAAGCAAAAGCAATTATAATTCTTTATGGTTTCTTTGCTGTCGTAAAAGAACTAATATGGTTTTCGTATTAAGCATATCAGAATTGACAGATGAATGCACACACACAAAAACAAAAAAAAAACACAAATAACTTGAACAAAACACAAAAAAATTCATTATCTATTGTTATCCAGATAAGTCTTAGAATGATAAGCCCGTCTTCTATTTGGAATAATCCTTTCAGGACGTAGGTGGATCTTAATCCTTAATAACTCTTAGCAACGGTTACATTTTTACTATCCCCCAACACAATTTCTTGTCCTAACATTAATTTACGCAAGCTTGTTACGTTGACGATTCATTGATTCCCCTGTTCCTTTAGCCTGCAATATGTTTCTGTGAGTGTCAATTTTTCCACACCTTCTTTCCTCGTCATATGTCCCAGAAATTTCAAAGATCTGTTCCGAATTCTAAGGGAGTTAGTAAGGTCTTGATACGATTATAGAATAAAAGTATATATAAAAGTTGAGAAACTGTGTTGGACCAGTCATTCTAGCGAAGAAAAACCTCACGAAAAAAAAAAAATATGAAAAAGAGATAGAATGGACACCTAAATATATGAATTTTCTAGGAATGATTCTTTTGTTTGGGAGTTTCTGTAGAAAAGATGTCCCTATCTGTTTTTACATCTTTTTCATCTGGCGATGATCGACCGACACATTTTAGCATCAACAGAAATATTACAAATAATGTTTAATAGTCAGAAGAATCCCTGGAATGATCATCTCAGAATAATCGAAGATACTTTTTCTATTCAAACTGTACACATAAAGACGGCAATAATATAGAGCAGACGAAACCTAAGGACAAAAAGAATGCATCATTTTATATATAAAAAAAAAATCTGCTGTATTCTGCCGATCGACAGAATCTGGAAGCAAACTCACTAATGGATTGGGAAAGATGAAAATAAATGGCGGAATGGAGAAAAATCAACGGCTGACCCAGTCAAGATGAAAAATAGCGGACAAAAACAAACTGGGGAGGTTGAAAATTTATTGAAATAAATTATCTATAAACAACAAACAAAATGTCGTTAGAAACTAGAATTTAGAAACGTTATTGTATATTCATATGGTCAACAGAAAAAATATATCGATTATTTAAGGTTTGAATAGAATATTTTCACGTGTAGAAATATAGTTTATGTTGTTATTTTTCAAAATCTAATGCGCATATAATGACAGGTTTTGTATATGTTATTAAGCACAAGAAAAGAAATATAAAACTCAATTTTCAGAACAATAGGTTAGATATAACAAATTTGACAGACGAATTAGGCAAAACAGAAAAAGACAAAATTATTTGTACAGTATGAAAAGTCGAAAAAATTGAACAATTTTCACAATATTAATAGTCGATAGCATGACCACTCCTCTTTATAACTTACTGAAATCGTTTTCTAAAGTTTTTGATAGGATTTGAACAAGTCTTTTCTGGGATTTTCTTCCATTATTCAATGGTTACACGTTCTAATTCCTGAAGCTATTTGGATAACGGACGATTTATTCCAACTTTCAATTCTTGCCATAGATCTTCCATAGGATACAATTCAGGACTTATTGAAGGCAACGGCTAGAATGGCTAGTATGGCTTCCCATACTTCTACAATTCACTCTCGTGTGGTCATGTGTGACGTCATGAGATGCAGTGCGATTTTCGCTTCTAGCGTCTTATATGCACGTGTTTATCGTTGCTTAGAAATCATCTATGTAAACAATAACAGACTATCATCACTGTCGTGTCCTTATATTGCTTAATATGTTGTAACTGACATCTTTGATAATGGCTTAAGTAAGCCGAAAGCTTAGATTGTATTAAAAAAAAATATGGATCAATATTGTGAATTTCTTTCTTCGTTCAATGATAACATAAAATAAATAGACAACACTTGTCTATATTAATTAATGAAACGAATATATATATATATATATATATATATATATATATATATATATGTATATATATATATATTGTGTGTGTGTGTGTATTTAGGCAGCATCTTTTCATTGATACAGAAAAAATGGGTCAATATTTTGAATTTCTTTCTTCGTTCAATGATAACATAAAATAAATAGACAACACTTGTCTATATTAATTAATGAAACGTATATATATATATATATATATATATATATATATATATATATATATATATATTGTGTATATATATATATATTGTATTAGGCAGCATCTTTTCTTTGATATAAAAAAATATGGATCAATATTGTCAATTTCTTTCTTCGTTCAACGATAATGTTATTAAACTTATCAGACGTTACGAAAAAGTTTACATAAAATAAATATACAACACTTTTCTATATTATTTAATGAAACGTGCATGAATATATATATATATATATATATATATATATATATATATATATATTAGGATATTAAACATGTTAAAAATTGCCACATTATGGCAATTATGTTTCGTCACTATAAATGCTAAACTACTGGCGTGTGAGAGATTAAATTAATTTCGAAAGCAGAATACTTTAAACAATAGGTTTGTGCGCTTTACCGTGATTAGCCAATCTAATGTGGCCTACGCTAAACTCAAATTCCCCAGAAACAAATTTTAATATAGGTCATGACACGAAGTTGTCTGCATACAAAGCCCAGACAAATTTCTTATGGGCAGATACAAGATGCTACATTATTTCGTAAGATGTATCGAAGTCTGAGGTTCAACTTTCCTAAGAAGTAAAAACGAAAGAGGTGGGGCAAGTAATTTAACACAATGCTAACAAACTAGTAATACAATCGTTCTGCTGTTTTCATAAAATTTTTTAGTCGATAAATAAAAGGTCCCTTTAAGAAAAAGGTAAATAATTGAACCATTCGAAAAAAGAAAAAAAAAACGGATCTAAAACATAGAACTATTAGGTTGGTGCAAAAATAATGACGCAATAATGTCGTTTTTTGACGTTAAAAAATACGTCAAAAAACGACATTATGACGTCATTATTTTACACCAACATAATACTGATTGATCCCTCTTTAAAATAAATGTTACGTACAGGGGAATTATACTCGATTTATTTTCATCGTGCGTGTATATATATATATATATATATATATATATATATATATATATATATGTATGTATATATATATATATATATATATATATATATATATATATATATATATGTCTGTGTGTGCGTGCGTGCGTGTCCTCCGACAGGAATCGAACCTGTATCCTACAAGGAAACTCCATATATCCTAATGTGCTATATTAGCTACAGAGGAAGGGTCTGGTCAGCAAGGTTAAATTACTATGAAGAGGTTCCGTGTAGGATACAGTTCGATTCGAGTCGGAGGACACAAAATATTCTTTGAGATTTCTCGGGCATTCAGGCCGGTAAATGTCGTTAATACTGTTTATTATAAACAGAGCATTTACTTGAATATTTGTATCCATAAAAATAAAGTATAACCAAAAAATATATATCAAAATAAATGTCTATTTCATTATATATATATATATATTTATATATATATATATATATATATATATATATATATATATATATATATATATATGCAAGTATATGATTGGTGTATACGGAATAATTTCCAATAACCAACAATTACTATTCTTAAAAGAGTGCTCAATACATAGCAGAGCAGATAGAATTATTTATTTAAAAATTATAATAGAAATATGTTATAAAATCACTACAAAAATACCCATTTTGTTTCAACACCTCCGGTGTCTTATAAAGTGGTGATGCTGAAGTGATGATGTTGTAGTGATTTTATAACATATTTATGTTATAATTTTTAAATAAATAATTATATATATATATATATATATATATATATCTATATCCGTGTGTGTGTGTGTTTATGTGTTTCTATCTCACTCATACTATGCAATTTACTCAAAAAAATTTATACTTGCGGCCTGCGGCTAATTTTCGTTTATCTGTCTTGGCCATCACAGTCTTTTTAATTGGTAGATTAAAAGTAGGAACGATTTTTCCTCTCCTCAGATGACTTTTATTAGTTATTCTTGTTACCCCGTGGCCATTTATTCATTGAGCGTTATTCTGCGCCACTGTGGTGACCTCCTCTCTTCATTTCACAGTTGTCGTACAGGGGAAAATTCAAGTCACAATAATGCAATGGTTTGCAAGCGAGGATATTGAAGTGACCCGGTCTCTCCGCTCAAAACGACGCAATATCAAAAAGGCAGCAGGTGGTTTGAAATCACTATTTCCTTCTACTTGAATTTCAATTTCAATTTCTTTAACTCCTTGAATTTCAATTTCTTTAATTTCAATTTAACATCTACACCAAATGTGTTGAAACTCATTCATACAGTATGGTATTTGGAGTATGTCACTCATTCAGTTAGCGCATTTTGTGCTGATGTGGTCACCACTCCACTGGTGACCACAGCTTGCCAATTCCATTTGCACTGGGGATGTTGAGGTTATTCCGTCCCTCCTATGAGAAGTTAAAGAAACAAGACCTATAAATCAGCTGGCGTTTTGAATTCAGTATTTCCTTCTCCTTGACTAGCGATGGTATATGGAGGCCGTGTGATGTCTAGACTATATGACTACCCAACGCGTTTCAACCACGTGGCCGTACTGACAAGGTCCAAAGGAATACAGGTGTGGCACCATTTAACGAGGCAGAAAAGGAAAAGAAAGAAAAGAAGAAAAAGAGAGGCTAAGAACGGAATCGTGAGTGTTAAACAAGAACACACACACAGCTAAGAGACAATGGATAAAAGGATATTTTGATAAGTAACAAATGGCGAAAGAGTGTCATTACAATGACAGGGAAATTCTGAGTAAAAAGAAAGGGAAGGAAGGAAAGAATCAGATATGTTTTGCATCGGCCGTGTTATCTAAGGGTATGAAAACAAACTATTGGTACGGGAAGACATCTTATTATCAACTACAGACCGACTGGCCAGAGAAGGAGGAAAAAAAATTCAAATGAAAATGTTATTTCGTTAAGTGACGAAAAAAACAGACAACTAAAAAAACTTAGACAGATATGAAAAAACCACCCACGAGCATCCTTGGCCTGCGATAATAAAATTTTGTTATCAGGAATTGTGCCGAAAGAAAATAAGTGTGTTTTTTTTTTCTTTCTTCGAGGCGACAGACCGACTGGAACTTTGGAGATGTTCCTTTTTGAGACCATGTCGAGAAGACCACACATTCTGATAATTAGCGATAAAACACCTGACGTAAACCACGTGTAGAACAAGAGTTATGACCGCCATTGTCATATTGTCCCGTTCGCGGCTGGAGAAATGATAAACCATTAAGGGGAAGAAAAAGGAAAGAAAAAAGAGATAATTTTTTTTTTTAAGCAAGATATATTTTTTTCCTGAAACAAAGCCGCAGATTCGTCCACGCCCGACTAAGACATCATTGGTCGAGTGGTGATCACGTGATGCACGAGGGAGGCTGTTGCCGCCCATCTGGAGGATGAGTAAGAGAGGTTGCCACGAAGATGTTGGGAGGGCAGTTCACGCCCCTCTGAAGTATGATGAGAAGGTGGGAGTGAGGAAAGGTTCCCAAAAATGGAAAAAGGTGGAAATTCCTAACCAGAGAGGTGGATATGTATTTAGAATTATCGAGGAACCCCCCGGCGCCGACAAACCCACCCCGGTTTTGGTCGGTGCCCATATAAACGAAGTCACAACGAGCAGAAATGAGTCGAGACCCAGCATTTCCCAGAGTCAGTCTCCGGTTGAGGCAAGCCTCGCAGATAGCTGACCAGGATTCCCGCACATTTTCCGGACCCACATCTTCAAACCAAGAACAATTATTTGAAGAGCGACTTAGATCCAGATCACCGAAATAAGTTTTTCTTTTGACTTTCGTTCAAAGACCCCCTGAAACACCAACTTCTTAGAGAGCAGACAACTTGAAGTGTTAAAACTTGCCTAGCGGAAAACGACGTGTCACAATCCATAGAACTGGTCGGGAGATAGATGCAGTCCTATGTATCAAACAACTAGACATAAAGTTTGTCACCTTTTTCTTTGATACTTTGAACTTTTGAGTTTTCATTTTATTGCCCTTTATGCGTATTTTTGTGGTATCACCCCCGTTGGACTCGGTTTGCAGTACGGCCCCGATGACTGATTGATTTCCTCTGCCTAGATCAAATCACAACGTGGGTAGGCAAACTGGGAATCAAAGTAGGACGTCACCGTGGGAACCGTGGTAGACTGGGATACAACGACACGGTTGGCGCTGCGACCAGGGGACGACGTCACACAGGGCATTACATTTGAGGTCGGCTTGGCTGCAGGAATTGCCGGAAAGCTGTCAGTAACTTCGGGCCTCCACTCTGGGTTTTCTGTCTGGGTTTACATGCATGGCCTTTTCCCATGCTTTGGGTATGACCACATGTCAGCGGAGATCTAAAATCAGGGTTTTCTTTCCACTAGATGGACTACCTTTCTTAGCTGTCGACCTGCATCAACCCGAAACAGCTATTGGTTTTGAGGTGCCAGTTTTCCGCCTTCGCTCATTCTTCGGCTTGGAGCTGGCTTTAGTTTTCAGAGGCTATATGAGAAGCATGCCAAGGAAGCGGTTTATAGACAACCGTCACTACCTGCTATGAAAGCCTTTGGAATATTTGGAGTGTTTAGTATTTATTAGTGACACATCTTAAATTTTTATGACTCTGGGTATGTGTCATTACGGGTTTCATTCTCCAGCTTGTAGCTAGACTCCTCTGAGAAGTTAAAGAGGCAAAACCTACAAGGCAGCAGATGGTTTGAATTCAATTCCTTCCACTAGACTGGCTATGTCATACGAAGGCCGTGCGATGCCCAGACTACATGGCCCCTCTCTCGACCGTACCGACAATGTCCAAACAAATAAAAGGAATTACATTTGCGGACGGCTTGGATACAGGAGTTGCCGGAAAAGTGCCAGTGTTGACAGCCAGCCGCCTTCAGAGCTCAATATCAGGTTTTTTTTCGCTGGATGTTCGCAAGGCAGTTATCGTTTAAAATCTGGCTCTTCATGCCACAGCTTCTATTCAAAAATTAACGAGTCTTACCTGTTCTTCAAACTACCGTCAGTCACGATGAATGGATGACCTTCGGAGAAGCACCGTGCCTTGAGAGACTGTTGGACCTTAAACTAACAGCGGACCTTAAGTTGAACTCATACATACGAGCTATCACTAAAGATGCAGGTAAAATGGTCGGCTCCCTGTACCACTGTTTTTTGACTGGATGATTGCATGGCAGAGACGGTTTTACATATGCACGCGTGCACAGTTTGGTTTGGTTTGGTTTATTTTGTTTTACGGCATATGAATATCCATGGGTTATTTAATACCAACAACATTTTTTGTATAGATTCGTATGAATAGAATATGTATTCTTTGGTTTAGATTGGTTTGTTTTATTTTCTTTTACGGCATATCAACCTGAATGGGTTCTTTAATGCTGACAATATTTTTAGGAAAGATTCTTCGTATGAATAGAGTATGTATTCTTTGGTTTAGATTGGTTTGGTTTATTTTGTTTTACGGCATATCAGCCTCAATGGGTTATTTATTGCCGACAACATTTTTAGGGTACATTCGTATGAATAGAATATGTATTCTTTGGTTTAGATTGGTTTGGTTTATTTTGTTTTACGGCATATCAACCTCAATGGGTTATTTAATGCTGACAAAAATTTTTATTGCTGGTAATATTTTGTTTTGTCAAAAATCTGTTTCTGGTAATATATTTTCTTCAAAATTGTATTGCTGGTAATAATTTAAAAAAAAAGTATTGCTGGTAATAGTTAACTATTTGCCCATAATTGGGACCCTAACAGATGCTACCACCCCGGGTCAGGATGGACCTGGGAACACCAGCAAATAAGAGTTCGTTCCACGCCCCCTCAAACCTCCTGATCAGAGGCCTTTCTGTTGGACGTAGTTTCACGTCTTACCCAGGACGCGGATATTTCTACTTCTTCCAGTTTTCTCCTCCTCAGTGGGGAAATTTTTCACTGCCATATAAGAGGATGGATCACACATAGCATTCCATCATTCTTCTCTTTATTTCTAAGAAAGTTTTTCCGTTTCTCAGCACCTTTCTTTGATTTTGGAATTCTCACTATCCTTCTGTAGAACAACATTTCTACTTCTTCCAATTTTCTCCTCTTGTTCACTGCCATATAAGAGGATGGACCTCACATAGCATTCCATCATTCTTTCTTTTGTTTCTAAGAAAATATTTCCGTTTCTCAGTACCTTGCTTAGCTTTTGAAATGCTTCTTTCGCCAGTCCATTTCATGATTACCATGACCATAGCGGAAACATCCGGTCTATGAGTGCTTCTCCGCTAGTGACTAGTTGATAGAAATTTGTTTTCGGTTTCTTTTATATGCCGCAAGCATAATATCGAAATAATGTCCGCTTCTATTTTCTCTCGGTGCTGAGAAAGAGCCACTAGCAACAAAATTATTTTTCTCCTAATGTGAGTTTATTTTTTGCCACAAGCATTTGTGCGGGAATATATACCGTATAATTCTTGTTTAAAAAGATAATAATATAAATTTTATAAATTCTTATTTTAGTCAATACGAACAAAATAAAAAAAATGAGTAAATTTAGTTGCTAAAAAATTCGAAAACAACACCGTGTATTACACAGATTTTTTTTCACAATTTCATATCGCAACTTTCGGCGTGAATATTACACACGAAATTAACTTCAGTATGGGAAGGCATCCATACAGCAAGACCGCGTCACCAATGCCCTGAATATACTGTCGGCAAATGAGATCCATGTGCTGATTTAGCGGGCAGCGAGTCGAAATTTATCTTTCGGTTGAACTCCCCAATAGTGGGGTTTGCTGCACGTGGAGTTGTCTGCATCTTTCGAGGCGAGAGGTCTCTCCCGAGGGATTCAACGAAAAATGTCCGTGACCTAGGCGATCATTCAAATCGGAGTGGAGCAGCTGTATTTCAACCAGAAGTGACTCTGCCGGGTCTACATTGTGCATGAAAGAATAGCCGTCCCACTCAGATATCAATTCAGATATTGTCCCGGACCAGAGACATGTGTAGGAAGCTGGTCAGGGGATCAGCTGCTCATCTTAGCGCCAATCCTACGACCCAACCCAGTAATGAGATTGATGATGATAATTATTATGATGATGACAGTGATTTTCTAAGCATAGCTTATATCTGGGATAAGTACGAAAGTACCTGGCGAGGATCGAACTCACTACGCAGTCGTAATTTTTATAGCGAGACAAGCTTTCTAACAATGATATAACATCGAGGTACCCTCTTTTACTGCTGCTGGTGATAATGACGGTGAAGATGCTAGTCGCGTACGTAACCTAAATTACCTAGAAATTAAAATCACCACTATTGGCGTGTTATGGTGTTGAGCCAACTACATAAAAAAAAAGAGAGGTATGTTGGAGTAATGGATAGCGGTTCGAATCCATTACATTCAAATACGTGCCAATACTCTTGGGAAACGTATTAATCCTCTTCTTCTCCCCCACAGCTATGGGTAAATATCAGGATAGACCGGGTTCTATAGCAACTGGTCTGCCGCAGAAAGAAATGGCAACCTAATGGAAGAAAAAAAATCTACCTCGTTAGTCATGTATCAAAAGGTACATGATCGCCTAAGCGTGTATCACGCATGGCATATAACTAACTGAGTGACGTGTTAATACCCTTGGGAAGGGTATTAATCCTCTTCTTCTGCCCCCAGCTATGAGTAAATAGCAGGACAGACCGGGTTCTGTAGCCTTGGATGGTAACTGGTCTACCGCAGAAAGAAATGGCAACTTGCTGCGGGGAAAAATCCTTTACGTCCTGCGTTCTTGAACAATTTTAAACCTTCTGCTTCAGCTCCGGAGTCAAAATTCGCAAATAATTGGTATGTAACGTTTTACGGTAGATATAAAAATAGTTTACCCGCCATTCTACCCGGTGGCTGGGCATAAATCATTTTTCTCGGTATTTATCAATCCACCCACGAGGATCGAATGTGGCACAAGGCCGTTTTAATGTGGGTATCCCCGAGCTCGGTCAAAAATATGGCCTTTCTGAACCCGTCTAGACGGGTTCAGGCCCTGTCAACCTCCCCGGACGAAACGTTGCCCTTCGGCAAAGCCTCGTCCGGGTTCCCCTCTGCTAATGCAGAGAGTTCGAAAGTCGCCGAGAGTCTGTCTCTCGGTCTCGGTATTTATCAATCCACCAACGAGGATCGAATGTGGCACAAGGCCGTTTTAATGTGGGTATCAGCTCCCGAGTCAAAATTCGCAAATAATTGGTATGTAACGTTTCACGGTAGATATAAAAATAGTTTACCCACCATTCAACCCGGCGGCTGGGCATAAATCATTTTTCTCAACCACCGGTCAAACGGTGGTCCGGTTTCAAAGGGTTAAGCATTTCATGTAAAACTTTTCGGCTGACGAAAGATCTGAGTAGGAATAGTTTCATCTTGTTAACATGAATGTACTGTGCCTTGGTAAGTCATTGTATTTTTTTACATTAAAATTATGGCTGAACTTACTTCTAAAACAATGTTGAAGGTTGTGACTTTGAAGTGGAGATGACTCAACGAGAAATAACCTGGCGACTGATAATTTGACGTTTGCTACCACTGGAGGTGTTTTAAGCGAAACAAAAGCCCGGCGACCATACAAGTTATACAAGGGAGATTAAAGAAAGATTGTGAGAGTATCGGTAGAAAATCTAACAGCCAGAGAAGTAAGGAGTAACTTCTGCCTTAACAGCGAGCTTTTATTTTATACAGTACGTAATTTCTTACAAAAACAAA
Source organism: Acanthosepion lycidas (assembly GCA_963932145.1). Lineage (NCBI taxonomy): Eukaryota > Metazoa > Mollusca > Cephalopoda > Sepiida > Sepiidae > Acanthosepion > Acanthosepion lycidas. The sequence goes on from OZ010613.1 coordinate 30,148,509, forward strand.
AACAAAAAAACAAAAAAAAACAAAAAAAAAACAAACAAACAACAAAACAAATAATACCCTGGCCTGCCGTATAGCAGCAACAAATTATCACGGAAAAACTTCATCAAAGAATGACGTGGTCAAAAGAATATCTAACATTGGTCACTGGAAATTGGCACTTTTTGTGATGAATGCAAAATAGAGTTACATTCTAATGCAAACTGCGCCGTTTTGGCTTCATGATTTCCACTGTCTTGAAGTGGATCGAATACACCCAATCAATAGCTGCATCTAATGCATTCTTCCGTGCATTGAATACTGTTGCAATATCTGGTCTGATGCTCCTACTATACATCTCGACGTTCTTGACAAAATCCAAAGAAGTGTCTGTAATGTAAGCGATCTTGACTTGGCATCTCAACTTAAGTCACTTTCTCACAGACGTGACTGGAGGTGTTTTATGCAAAACGAATACCGGAAGACTATACAAGTTATACAAGGGAGATGAAAGAAATATTGCGAGAGTCTCGGTAGGCAATATAAACTTAACAGACAGACAAGGAAGTAATGAATTCTGTATTAAAAGTGAGGTTTTATTTCATACAGTAGGCAGAGTAATAGAAAAAAAAGAAGCTTGAACATGGCGAATAGCAGCGAAGCATTATTAACAAAAAACAAATTCGAATTGAAGATTTAATGGTCAAAAAACATCTAACATAGGATGATGGAAATTGGCTAAAAAAAAGGTACTTATTAGTTATGAATGCATAATAGACTTTGATTCTCATGGAAGAGAATGTCAGAATATCAGTAAGGGAAATAACCCAATACATTACACACCATAAAGACGGTACAATCTGGAGATGTACACGTAATGGGGAGGGGATTCATCAAAAGCGATGTTGACAGAAGATTGATAAAAGCCAACGGAAGCCTAAACAGCGAAAACTATATTAGTCTAATTTTCAACGAAGACAGAGATATTTTCCAGTACCCCTTGCCACACATCACTTGCATAAAAAAAAGTTTCTTTTGGATGAAGATATTCAGCATTTGAAAGACGGTTCAGCACAAATTCCTGATTTCAATATAATTAAACCATTATGGTCGGAACTGAAGAAATAAGAAATAAGGTTGTGATTTTGAATGTGGACTGATTTGAGAGCTAACCAGACAGTTGAGTATTTCTAGATACAGGGTTCAAACTATTCAACAGACGTTTGTTACCACTAAAGGAAGTGTTTGAAGTTGAAATAAAACCGGAAGACCGCCAATGTTGTTTAGGTAAGACAGATGAAAAAGAAACATTGTGAGAATCTTTGTAGGCAATAAGAGTCAGACAAGTAAGAAGTAAATGTTGTCTTAACTGTTTAAGTTTTATTTCATACATTACGTAAAGTTTTACGAAAGAAACAAACAATACAACTTGAACTGTCGTATAGCAGCAAAAAAACCATAATTAACAAAAGCTAATGATCAGAAGAGAAGAATGAAGTGGTTAAAAGAATATTGGGTACTGGAAATTGGTACATTTTGTGATGAATGCCAGAAAATCCTTCTCGTCATGAACTCTTGCACATTTCCAAATCTAGCATTCGTCCGTGCATTGAATACTGTTGTCATATCTGGTCAGATTCTGCTGCTATACATCTCGATGTTCTTGACAAAATTCAAAGAGGGATCTGTTCTTGACAATATTCAAAGTAGGATCTGTAATGTAAGCTTCAGTCACTTTCTCACAGACGTGAGTGGAGGTGTTTTAAGTGAAACGAATACCGGTCGACCATACAAGTTATAGAAGAGAGATGAAAGAAAGATTGGGAATGTCTTGGTAGGCAATCTAAACTTAACAGACAGACAAGGAAGGAGTGGATCCTGTCTTAACGGTGAGGTTTTATGTACGCAATGTCTTACAAAAAGAATCCCCAAAAAACAAAAAAAAACAAACAAACAAAAACAATACAATGGACTGGCGTACAGCAGCCACAAAATCTTCATTAACAAAACATCAGAATAGAAGAATGAATGAATGAATGTCCGAAACTCCGCCCACTTCGTGGAAATAATCAAAGATGCTCCCATCCTATCCAACCAGATCGTGAGCTTGGACGTGGCGAGTTTGTTTACCAAGGTACCAAGAGAAGAGGCACTCTCGGTAGTCAGAGACAGATTGGCCTCTGACTCTTCCCTAGAAGAACGGACCAGTATTCTAATAGATAATCTGATGGAGATGTTGACTTTCTGTACACAAACACACTTCGGAAAGGGATCACACATATATCGACAGGATGTGGGCTTAGCAATGGGCTCGCCATTATCACCAGAAATGGCAAATATATACATGGAATACTTTAAGGAAATGACATTAGAATCTATATCTCTAAAGCCAACTATATGGTTAAGGTATGTAGATGACACCTTCATACTCTGGCCACACCAGGAAGATGTTCAGGTACTACTGGACCATGTGAACTCAATAAGAAATTCAATACAGTTCACAATAGAGAAAGAGAGTAACAACACACTCCCATTCCTAGATGTTCTAATATCTCGAACAGAGCATGGGTTTAAGACATCCGTATACCGTAAACCGACATTCACCGGACAGTACCTCAATTTAAAACTCCCACCATCCATACAGCGTAAAGAAAGGGATCGTCCGTTGCTTACAACACCGAGCAAAAGTCATAAGTGGCAACCCAGAGATGTTAGATAAAGAATTGGTCAATATAAGTCGTGCCCTACAAAGTAACAACTACCCTGGGTACATGGCAGCAGCCCCCAAAAACTGGGATAGGCGGGTACAAGAGGAGGAGGACAACAACACTCAAAAAACAGTCTGCCTACCTTATGTGAAGGGGTTATCAGAAAAAATACAAAGGATCTGCGGTCCATATAATATCAGGACAACTTTCAAAAGCTTGACGACGTTTCGCAGATATCTCTCCCGAGTGAGACCCCCATAGAAGAGAACATGACTAAAGACTGTGTGTACGCTATCCCGTGCAGCTTCAGAAAGGAATATAGAAGAATGAAGTCGTAAAAAGAATATTTAACATTGGTTATTGGAGATTGATAATATTTGTGAGGAATGCGACATAGAGTTACATTCTAATGCAAACTGCGTTTTCTTGTCTTCATGTTTTCCACTGACTTGAAGAGGATCGAATATATGGAAGCTACATCTCCTGCAAAGAAACTTGGGTCACTGTTTCGTGCCAGAAAATCTTTCTCGTAAAAAGTTATCTTGCATATTTCCAAATCTAGCATTCGTCCGTTCATTGAATCCTGTTGCCATATCTGGTCAGATGCACCTACTTTACATCTTGATAGTTTTGACAAAAGCCAAAGACTGATCTGTAATGTAGACGATCATGAATTGGTATGTCAACTTCAGGCACTTTCTCACAGAGCTGGCTGGAGGTGTTTTAAGCGAAACGAATACCGAGCGATCATACAAGCTATACAAGAGAGATGAAAGAAAGATTGCCAGAGTCTTGGTAGGCAATCTAAACTTAACAGCCAGACAAGGAAGGAGTGAATTCTGTCCTAAAAGTGAGGTTTTATTTGATACAGTGCGTAATGTATTACAAAAACCAAAATAAATAAATGAATAAAATAAAATAAAAGAACCCCCCACCCAAAAAAAGAAAACAATTCAATGGACTGGCAACAAAACTATCATTAACAAATGCAAATCATCGGAACTGAAGAATGACGTTGTCAAAACAATATCTAACATTGGTTACTGGAAAATAGTACTATTTGTGATGAATGCAAACTGTATCTTCTTGGTTTTATGTTTTCCACTGACTTGAAGAGAATCAAAAACATGGAAGCTGCATCTCCTGCCAAGAACCGTGGGTCACTGTTTCGTGCCAGAAAATCTTTCTCGTAAAAAGTTATCTTGCGTATTTCCAAATCTAGCATTCGTCCGTTCATTGAATCCTGTTGCTATATATGGTCTGATGCTCCAGCTGTCCATCTTGAGGTTCTTGACAAAATCCAAAGAACGATCTTGAACGTAATCGAAATTGATAAGGCATCTCGACTTCAGTCACTTTCTCACGTGACCTCCCTCTGTCTTTTCTACAAACATTTTCATAGCAACTGCCCTGAGAAGCTTTTGTGACTGGCACCCCGACCACATGAATTTAAACGTGCTGCTAGATTTGTATCTAGGTCCCATATACTAAGAAAAGTGCTATCAATTAAATGACAATTCTCTTATGGAGCCTAAAGACCATAGTTTGGACCCGGCTGTATGGGATACAATGCAGGAAATATAGTATACACAAATGATGATAATAATGATCTAAACTGCGTCTAGATATGAGTGAGATTGCCACAGATTTGAACTTTTAATGATCCTCATCTTAATGATCTGACCCTGAAAATGCATCTCTTCAGGCCAAAGATCTCAAGGCCTTTCCAGTTGATTGCAATTAACACGACTCTAATGGTAACGTGTGTATTTATGCCTATATCGAAAAGAGCTAAATGCAACCGCTACTTCTACTCTTAGCAGTTTATTTTCTCACACTTCCCGCCTGTGTAATGCCCTTCCTTTTAGTTGCGTCCCTGATAACTAAGATGTTCGAAAACGTAAATGCAATGTCAATCGCCATCTTCTGTATCCTTGAATTCTGTCATTTCCTCGAACATATCTATACTCAGTCTGTTCTCTCAATTTTAACTCATTGTAAATGCTAACGTACTAGTGGCATTCATGCCTTGCTTAGGGTAAAATGATTGAAAAAAAAAAGAAATTAAAAAGGAAAATATCAGACGAACAGTGCGATAAAGGAACAATGCAGGATGCCTAAAAAATTTGACGGTGGACACGTAATGGTTGGAAGTTGCATCAAAATTGATGGTAGAAGAGAAATAGTAAAAGTTAATGAAAACCTAAACAGCAAAAACGACTTTAGTTTACTGCAGTCTAATCTTCTGCCAGACGGAGATGGAAAAAAATTTCCAGCATGATAGTACTCCGTGCCACACATCACGTGGATGAAAATGTTGAAAATTTGTAGGCACTGCTCAGAAAAGAGTCCTGATCCCAATATAATTGAACTCTTGTGGTGAGGAATGAAGAAAAAACTGCTCCAACGAAAACCATGGAATCTCTGAGAGCTTTGGCATTATCGGCAAGAAGAATAGGAAAAAAAAAAATTCCGAAATGAGAAAGTCTGTGACATTTTGTTCCGCTAAGTGCCAAATCGAATTGAGCCAGTCATTCGAAAGTAAGAATTCTATATAATGACGTTTTTATTATACGGCGAACTCTCCTCTTGCTATCGCATCAAAGAAGCGGTTCAAAGATTGCCTGAAAAATTCTTTGGTGTCTGTCACATCAATCATTGCCAATTGTCAAACCTAGCTGAAAATCGCGACGCCTGGCGTCTCACCACCAACCATGCTGTTTTCTTCTTGAAAAGGGACAGAGAAGGAAGTACAACAACGCTATACCATCGACCCCAAGCCGGACATTCAGCTGCAACTATTACGACTATTGTATACCTGACCCGCATTGTCCTTACCAGTCACAAACACTTGATTGTTTGATTTTAAAGCCCCCGACCCGCAAAACGTATTTTGGGCTCATCCTTCTAATGATGACCATGGATTCTGTCTTCTTGTAGTTTATGTTTAGGCCCTTCTTCTCGTTCTGCTGCGTTACATTCTGTAGGAAGTATTGTAGTTTCTTTTCCGTGTCTGCTACTATTACTGTGTCGTCTGTGTATCTTATGTTTGTTAGATTATGGCCACCAATGCTGAATCCCGGTAGGATCTCCAATTTTCTCGGAATTGATTCGCTGTATAGGTTGGATAAGCCCGGTGAGCAGAGGCATCTTTGTCTTGCGACTCTGAGAACCGAAGGCAATTTGGGATGGCCAAGGATGCATCCCAAAAGGTGGACAGAGTACTCCGGGACACGAGGATTTATTTGGTGACAAAGAAAAGAGTACTGAGCTGGTATGTGGTATCTGTCCTCTTACACGGCAGCGATTGAAGAAGAGACTCGAGGCGGCGGGCATGTGGTTCTACAGAAGGATGCTAAGGATATTATTTGGAGCAAACGTGTGAGCAACGATGAGGTCTTGAAAAGGATGCAAACAAATAGAAAGCTTATATTTAAAATAAGTAAGAAGCAGATGAAATTTCTGGGACGCGTAATGAAGAAGGAGCGCCTAGAGAATCTGATACTCACAGGTCGATTAGAGGGAAAGAGAGACAAGGGAAAACAACGAATGATATATTTCGCAGGGTTTGGGTTAAGTAAGTGAATGGCAGAATGGGGGAGTTGGCATAGGTATTAAACTTATTGAGATACACAAGGGAAAGGAGGAAGTGGAGAGCCATTGTCGCCTACGTCTCAAAAGGACACGGCAAATAAAAAGAAAGAAGTAACAACGTACCCTAAATCGACGTGAATCTAGATCTTCGTTTTGCGAAACGAAGCCAGCCCCAAAGAAGGAATCCCCAAGAATAGTCAAGGTCAAGAGGCGGAGGAGGAAGTCATGCAACGCTATGTCACCGAGCCCAGGCCGGACATTCAGTTGCAACTACTGCGACTGCGACCGTGTATGCCGACCTCGCATTGGACTTAACAAGTCACAAACGTACCTGCAATCGAAGACCCCCAGATCGAGCCGGGCCGGCAATGTTATATTAAGTCCGTGTGTTTAATCATCTAAGCCAAAAAAAAAATATTAGCATGAAGCAGACGTGTGTTATATTAAACAAAATCTCCTTGTATCAACTCTAGCGTTACATCTCGTTATTACAGCACTAAAAATGGTGAGACCTAGTTTACCACGGCCGGCCCTACTCGACCCGAGGTCTTTCCCACGCAGGTCAGTACTGGTGCCGGTCAACATATGTTTATCTGTTGACCGCTTCGTTTTTTCATCGGCCCTGTCCCACGTGGTTTCTGATTGATCACAGTGTTTCCACTTAAGTACTACCTGGGACCAGAGATGAGGGCTCAATAGAAAAGATACCTTACAAATATTTACAGACACAAACACAGGGGAAGGTGTGAGAAGACGAGATGCCAGGTCAATACCGATAATATTATACCAAGGACACATGCCACAGTGGCTAAAGGCGTTAGTTAGATCCAGTGACAGGACCCAAAGAGTGTGAGTTCAATACCCGGTTAAGGCAGTGGAGAACTTGGAGAGGGGAATTAACAGGAGATAACTGATAACTGACACCCATTAAACGTGACACTTGGAACTAGAAAAGTCTACCTGAAGAAGGCCGGAGCGTACAACGGCCGAAACGTTGTGTTAAATATGGCGAAAAGATGAGGACAATAGTCCGAATAATGTAAATAGTGTATCACGGATTCTCCTCTGGATTTTGTCAAGCATCTCGATATATATTCCATGTCCACATATTTGTCACCATATTTATTACAACCTTTCGACCGTTGTACGCTCCGGCCTTCTTCAGTATTTTTCTATATTTCTGAGATGAGGTATTATGTACACTATTTACATTATTTGGACTATTGTCCTCAAAATTGTCGCCATATTTATTACAACGTTTCGGCCGTTGTACGCTCCGGCCTTCTTCAGGTGGTTGGAATGTCGAACTGAACCATTTATTTCGCTCACTGGGGTAGATTGCTCTATTTTCACTGTGCCATGTGTCCTCAAGTAGATAACTGATAACTAACATCCATTAAATATTCCAATATAATACCTCATCTCAGAAATATAGACAGATACTGAAGAAGGCCGGAGCGTACAACAGCCGAAACGTTGTAATAAATATGGCGACAAAGATGAGGACAATAGGCCAAATAATATAAATAGTGTACATAATACCTCATCTCAGAAATATAGACAGATACTGAAGGGTCGAAACATTGTAATAGATATGGCGACAAAGATTAGGAAAATAGTCCGAATAATGTAAATAGTGTATCACGGATTCTACTTTGGATTTTGTCAAGCATCTCGATATGTATTCCATGCACGATAGTATTGTGAGACCGTAACATACCTACAACATGGACTCTTCCAGGACTATATAAAGTATGCGACATAAGTGTTGAAACTTGACTAATGCATGGAATAATAATGCAACACAAAATGTACTTAGAACAAAATGTATTGAAACAAGAAAGTGTACACAATATTTACATATAGTCTTTTGTATATTCCTGGGAAGACCGTTCCTGGAATGTGTGTTGACTGAGTCGCAGTCGGGCAGAGTCTCTAGTTGAATCTCTTGATTCCTCTCCGGTACCAACCATATTTATATGTTCGGTACTCCATTATGCAAATTAGGTGGATCCTACCACAACAATAACACTCTAGGGGAGAGAGGAGAAGAGGAGGAGAGAGAGTATTCTAATACCGTAGTATCAGCCGCGTACGACTATTAATATTGAACACTAGCACATAGTAAGCTCCGCTTACACTTAGACTATCTTTGTAACCTTTTGTTTAATATATATTTCTTAACTCTAATCCGTGTTCTGTGTTTTCCTTCCGTGGTCCCGACTTTGGGCCCACATCAGATAGAATCTGTCTAGAAAAATTTGTCGAGACCGATGTAGGGAAACAACCATTCTAGCAGCAGATCTAGCAAATTTGTTTCAATATAATCATTACGCTTAATGCCAATGCCAAATGTGAGATTGAGAAGGCAAGGACTTGCCTGGAGGTTAACATCAACCACGCTGCCTGAAGGTCAAAAACAGTTGTATAAGATGATTAAAAAAAGCGCAGATTCACTGTCGTTTTCGAAACCTGCTGCTTGTTTGACTTCATCGAACAACATAGATGACGTGTTGTGAACCGATGACATCTGGAAGCTCCTTGGTTCTTTCTTCTCGTCAGAATACCCTAGTCTGCTTCGTTCCCAAGCTGTGATCTAAATGTTAATGTGGTTACCGATTTCGTCTAAGATTAGAGAAAATAGGTTTATTTGAATGGTTATTTTAATTATAAACGCCATCAGCTTTTAATTCTACTTATTTTTCTTTTATGTACCGTTCCCCCTTCAGTAAGTTGACGGTCATGGCACTTCACGATTTCCTGTCCTTCGTAGCTCCTAATAAATTTTGTTTTTTTGCCACCTCTCCTAAACCCTGTTCTGCCATCCATTCTACGTGTAGGTTATGCGTTGATTTTCTATATCTCCCTTACATTCAATCTGTCAATTTAGGTGTGAATATCAAATTTCTCAAGCCCTCTTTACTTCATTATGTGACCTAGAAATTTCAACTGTCTCTTCCTGGTGTTAAGTGTAAGTGTCATTTGTGTTTTCATTTCATTTTGATTACAATTCTTTATAAAGATAAAATAAATAATTTTTCGATATCAGTATGTTTTTTCTTCTCTTTATTGTCTTTACGCAGAACGATTCTAACAATTATAATCCACGTCATATGCCAATTCTTTTTCAGCGAATCACAATTGTTTTGTGCTCAGTCAGTTCTGATTGGCCGAAAATACCGCAGAGCCAAAAATTCATCTCAAATGATAACCAATAAATTTCTTTAAATACCATCGGGTATTATTAATATCAGTGGTGTTAACTCCCTATAATTATACTGATATGGCTTAAAAGATTTTTTTAATAAACAACTAAGGACGTTTTACCAGTAATCGGTTTGTGCAATTTTTTTTGCGTGAATTAATGTTCAAGTTGCTTAAATATTAAAAAAAAAACAAAAAAAAAACAATTCACTGCAGCTAAAATTGAATAAAGCTGATAGAAATCTTCCATACATCATAAAATAACATTTACACGGATAAGTAAAAAATTATCCCAAATTTAAAAGTGACGTAAGGCGAGAAGAAATGACTAAACACCGATTGTAAGAAGATAAAATGCATGGTTTTTAGCAAAAGAGGGAGCCCAACCTGCAAATTACAAATTAGTAACAAGTACAACAGTTTAAACATCTGGGAAGTTTTTTAACAAATGACAGAAAGTTTGACACTGAGGGCGCATTGGGATAGCGAATGATGTCTTCGAAAAGCTAAGCAAAATATTAAGAGAGAGAAAAAAGTTCATTAGAAACTAAGAAAAAGTCTATTGAACTCTTATCTACGACGGTAAGTAAAAAACTATCCACTCTATTGACACAGTATATCTTTAGGTTTCTCACACTGCCTTCTGCTCCCGCGTGCTCATAGTTGATACTATTGTGATCACGGAATCGAAGTTTGAGCTTGACTGCGTCAGTATTCTTGCTGCTATTACAGTGTAAACATGGCCGCTCCGCTAGCAGTGTACAGCAAGGAGGAACAAAGAGCAGTGATTTCTTTGATCGGAAAGTGTGTTCGGGGCTGAAATTCAAAGGTGGCTTTTAACAAAATAGGCCGACATTACCCTACCGCGTAGGTGTATGTCTGCAGAAGCTTAAAATTGTCCGGATAAGTTTGACCGTCAACCACCATCACTAACGAGAAGATTCGGTATGCTAGAGAGATGGCAATGGCGAACCGGTGATTTATCATCGATGAGGTAACATGTTCTCTGCAGATAGGGATCATTGCTCTTTGTTCCTAGTAGGTGTACACTGCTAGCGGAGCGGTCACGTTTGCATTGTAACAGCATCGAGAATAACATAATTTTTGACTTACCCTAGTAGTAATACGTTTGTTCACTAAAAAGTTTTCATTTTATTTAAGCAACTATGACGTCAGTAGCGAAGGTACTTTTTATTTAGTAATATTTGAATTATTCTTTCAAGTGCCATTTCTTATCAGGATGCGAGCTATCGCGACTCTTCACAACTTCCTATCATTTGTAGCTCTTAGTAACATTTCTCTTTTGATTCTTCCCCCAACACACGATCTATTCTGCCATCCATTCACAGAAGGCTTACGGTCACATCACGTAAAAACACCGTACGATCACCGAAGTTAAGCAACGTTGAACCTAGTCGGTACCTAGATTGGTGACCACTCGGGAATACCAGTTGTCGTAAGCTTAGATTGGCGCGTGGTGTGATGGATAACGGCTCGGAATTGTTAATCGGAGAGCCGGGTTCTAATTTCCGTTGGCTTCCTTATATTCACTTACGCATAGATAGCCTTCGGAAAGGAATAAATCCACCTTTTCTCCCCTTCATCTATGGGTTAATTAGTAACACTTGTATCATCAGACTAGAGTTTCTCAACCTTTTTAAACAATGACATAGCAAGGAGCAAATGAAAATATCACAGCGAATTTTGAAAGTGTATACATTTAAACATGAAAAGTTGAATTAGAAAATAAATAAAAATACATTTAAAATATTTAAAATTATATAATCGAAGAATAGTGAAAAAATTATTTGAAAAATGTTGAATACTTATTAAATTATTCAAATTCTAACGTTGTATATATATATATATATATATATATATATATATATATATATATATATATATATATATTAGGATATTACATCGAAAACATGTCAAAATCGATACAAAATTGCAGTGGTTTTTCGATGCGCATACAACGTAACTCATCAGGCGATTGTAAATTACTGGCGATTTAATCAGATTTAAAAGCAAAATACAGCCTCTTTTTACGAAAAAAGAACAAAAAATATAAGAGGGGGTGGTTATAAGGGTAGGAGTGCTTTGCTTAGATCAACCAATTAAATATGACCTACAGTAAATTTAAATTAAGGGAAGGAGAAAAAAATTAAGAAATTAATTTCATCTTATATATATATATATATACATATATATATATATGTGTGTGTGTGTGTGTGTGTGTGTGTGTGTGCAACATTTACCGGCATGAGTGTCCGAGAAATTTTCACAGAATATATTCGTCCTCCAACAGGACACTCATGCCGGTAAATGTTGTTTAATACTGTTTATTATAAACAGAGCATTTACTTAAATATTTGTATCTATAAAAAGAATGTATAAGCATAAAAATATCTTTAAATAATTGTTGGACATTGTCCATTTCATAATATATATATATATATATATATATATATATATAAATAAAAAAAAAAGAAAGAACAGTAAGATATATGTACTCCAAAATTCGTTTGAGGATGAAATGGAACTAATGTCTTTAATTTAATTACAAAATTAAATTCGGACCTTCCATTTTTGAAACATGTGTAGCGGATAAACCATATTTTAAATCAATTAATTTATTATATATATATATATATATATATATATATATATATATATATATATATATATATATAACATCATCCACAGACAGACTATTTCACAGCTCATCATTGGTATCAGCCGGGGATTCTACCACTAAGCCGTCGGCGCACGGCAGGGAAGTAGGTGGATTTTTAGCGTGTTTATTTTATTTATAAACACGCCGAGTGACTGACAGTGACTCGATTCGCTATGCGAAGAGTCTCGCTATATATAAGCTATAATAGTCACTGTTTACAAACCCAAACCTACTCCCCAGAGAGCTCAACCGAAATTAATATTTATTTCAGGAGCCAATATAACATCATCCACACACAGACTGTTTCGCTGTTTCACAGCTCATCAGTGTGACTAGACATCCGGTTGCCTCTAGCTCGGATCGAAACCCGACTGAATTGGTATCAGCCGGAGATTCTACCACTTAGCGTGTTTATTTTATTTATAAACACGCCCAGTGACTGACAGTGACTCGATTCGCTATGCGAAGAGTCTCGCTATATATAAGCTATAATAGTCACTGTTTACAAACCCAAACCTACTCCCTAGAGAGCTCAACTGAAATTAATATTTATTTCAGATTATTATTATTATTATTATTATTATTATTATTATTATTATTATTATTATTATAAGGAGGACCGGTACTTTAAATCTGTAGGAATTTAAATATTAAAAATATGACTCACTCATATTTAGATTACCCTTTCAGAAATTATTTGTGTATAAAAATATAAATTAAGCGGATAAATAAAAATGCGAACATATTTTTTGTCATTGAAAATCCAGGCTTACACGCTGAATAACAGAAACAGATGTCTATGTTTGTAAGCAGGCACCCCATCCCACTTAGTCTGGGTTTGTAAGCAACATATATTTGATACATAAGTGGTCTGGGGAAATTAAAACCCAACCACCCCTAATCAATAGTCACTGTTTACAAACCCAAACCTATATATATATATATATATATATATATATATATATATATATATATATTATTATTTCTCATCTTACCTGGATATACATATATATTTAAAGATATGGCTTGTGGTACAAAAGTTTATGACCGCCATGAATAGACAAAATTTATTTTTATTACTGCTCATGGTGATAATAGATAAAAAGTAAAACTGAAAATGGGATTTTCTACACTAACTTCATTAAAGACGAAATACAGAAGCAGACTCAATGCACCTGATATACATATATATATTGTCCTGTCTTTTTAAATTGCTATCAGCTGCTTATGAACAAACAACCACATCCATCTCATTAAATGACATCTATTTTTTTCTTTTTTCAAATATTATCTACTTAATATTTTGTCGGAGTTTCATTCAAATTTGTTTTTCTAAAAGTAATAATTTTCTGTTCATACAAATAGATAAGTGTGTTTCATGAGAAATATCCATATAAATTTTCGATGCTAAATAAATAAACCTAGTGAATAGAATTGGTTTTGATCTATTACACGTAGGTATAATGGGTCGCAATAAAAAAAAATGTGGTTCTTGTGCTACAGGTTGCAGCAAAAAAAAAAAAGTTTGAAAAACACTGCCCTAATCAGTCAATTTGAAAATCAAAAAGTTTAGATTATAAAGGGTGTTCCAATAATTTGGATCGATTTTGAATGTGAATTAAGTTTAAGCGTCAAATGAAATATTTTTCTTTTTCTTTCAGATTTGGCGGACATTAGGCCAATATTATTTCTCACATAATTGCCATGAATTAAATAACTTGATCCAATAGAAAAATAAATACACAAATAAATCTGATGTGTTTACAGCTGACTTTGATCCGTCTTAATGAAACACCCTTATATGTAATCCGTCCCTTAAATTTCATAAAACCTCAAGACCATGTCCAATACTCAATCCTGATATGGAAAAAACAAGGCTTACCTTCCTTATACCTCTTAATTGCTGGTGTTCCAGGTCCACCGGGGTGGTAGCACCTGTTAGGGTCTCAGCTATGGCCAAATAGTTACCCCCCACCAAAAAAAAAAAAAAAAAAAAAAACTGGGGTTAAAACACTGTGAAAATATAAAAATCGGTTTTAATACCAGAAATATTTTGTAAAAAAATATTACCACCAATACACTTTTGAAAACAAAAATATTACCACTTCTACTTTTAGAAAAAAATATTACCAGCAATAGATTTTTTTTTCTTTTAAATATTACCAGGAATAAAAATTTTGTCGGTATTAAATAAACCATTGAGGTGTTGATAAGCCGTAAAACAAAATAAACCGAAATGTATCTTCTACATTATTCGGACTATTGTCCTCATCTTTGTCACCATATTTATTACAACGTTTCGGCCGTTGTACGCTCCGGACCTCTTCAGGTAGTTGGAATAGTGTACATAATACCTCATCTCAGAAATATAGACAGATAATGAAGGGCCGAAACGTTGTAATAAATATGTCGACATAGAGGAGGACAATAGTCCGAATAATGTAAATAGTGTATATAATACCTCATCTCAGAAATATAGACAGATACTGAAAGGCCGAAACGTTGTAATAAATATGGCAAAAAAGATGAGGACAATAGTCCAAATAATGTAAATAGTGTACATAATACTTCATTTCAGAAATATAGACAAATACTGAAGGGCCAAAACGTTGTTATAAATATGGCGACATAGAGGAGGACAATAGTCCGAATAATGTAAATAGTGTACATAATACCTCATCTCAGAAATATAGACAGATACTGAAAGGCCGAAACGTTGTAATAAATATGGCAAAAAAGATGAGGACAATAGTCCGAATAATGTAAATAGTGTACATAATACCTCATCACAGAAATATAGACAGATACTGAATGGCCGAAACGTTGTAATAAATATGGCGACAAAGATGAGGACAATAATCCGAATAATGTAAATAGTGTACATAATACCTCATCTCAGAAATATAGACAGATACGGAAGGGCCGAAACGTTGTAATAAATATGGCGACAAAGATGAGGACAATAATCCGAATAATGTAAATAGTGTACATAATACCTCATCTCAGAAATATAGACAGATACTGAATGGCCGAAACTTTGTAATAAATATGGCGACAAAGATGAGGACAATAATCCGAATAATGTAAATAGTGTACATAATACCTCATCTCAGAAATATAGACAGATATAAGGCATGTGCATAGAAATTGTCGATGCTAAATAAATGAACGTAATGAACAGAATTTGTCTTTGATTTATTACATGTAGGTATTATGTTTCGCAATGTGGTTCTTGCTGTGAGTCACAGTAAAAACAATGTTTGAAAAATTAGAGGATTATTTTCTCCGAAAACAAAATAAAATGGCGTACATAATGTAACCCATAGAAATTGCTATGCCATTAAACATAAAAAATGACAACTATTTACACAAAGCTCGTTTGGTAGGTTGCTCGTTGTTCGACACCCTCCCTTTTGCGTTCAATACGTCCCGTGAGTGTTACATTTTCCAAACTTCTTTCCCAATGTGTCCCATGGATTGCTTCTCTTTTTGCTGACGCTATATGTGTGATGTTTTTGTTTGTATGTTCTCTAAAATTATAAACGAATTGCTTATAGATAAACATGTAGCAGAAAAGTGAGACGAAGAGAAAAAAATGAAAGAAAGATGGGTAAAGAGAGAGAAAAAATAGAGAAGGAAAGAGGGAGAGTCGTCAACCTATAGATTCGTTTCGCATGTCTCGTGTTTTAAATTCAAGTGCTATTTTGCCATTGGTCGTTTATTTATCAAATGTGCCGCGTCTTGCTAGACATTGTGACTTTCCTATATATACTAGTCACGGTCTACAAAGAGTGGATGTTTTTCGTTGATCTGACGGTTATTTCGTTGCACGGCTCGCCTCTTTATGTACCCCCACCCGGTCACCGTCGGGGAAACCGTGTTGAACAAGCTCTTTGAATACGATTCGGCGTTTCATTCGACCACCTGTGGTAAAACCAACAACAGCAACCTCCAGAGTAGAACTCTCTATAAAAGGAGACATGAAAACAGAGACGTGTCACGCTATACCGTAGTATGTTCAGCAAACGACAATGGCGATGCTACTATTCAAGAAAGATAACATAGATTTTCATAGTTTGCTGAAAAGCAGTGACAAGCGCTAAGAATTTAGCAGAACGTTAATGGAACACTAGGTTCGAATGGTATCAGATTTGACTCAATATTAAAATGAAGCTAATCCCGCGTCTATTGAGTAGGATATATACTTAACATCAGGAAGGGACAGTTGAGGTTTTTTGAAGCACGTAATGAAGAAAGAGGGCATGGAAAATCTGATACCCACATAAAAGATTGAAGGCAAGATATCTGGTCTGGTTCTCCTGTTGTTCATCTTGAGTTTCTTGACAAAATCCAAAGAAGGATCTGCAATGTAATCCATCCTGCCTTGGCATCTCGACTTCAGTCAATTTCTCACAGATATGATGTAGCTTCCCTCTGTTTTTTTTTTTCACAAATATTTTCATGGCAACTACTCTGACGACCTTTTTCTCCCCGATGCCCCGACTACTTGCATTTAAGCGTGCTACTAGACTGGCATCTAGGTCTCATCATTTTAATGCTGAAATAGTTAAATGCAACCGCCACTTCTATTCCGACAGTTTCTTTTCTCGCGCTCCCCGACTGTGGAACTCCTTGCTTCCCTGACAACTACTATCTTGAGGGATATAAATGCAGCGTCAACCTCTATTTTCTGTTCACTTGAACGTCTTTTGTCTTTTATCCTTTCCTCAATCCCCCTATGCCCTGTCTTTTCTCTTACTTTCACTCTGTGTGTGACAGAGAGAGAGAGTCTGGGAAACACACCCACACATACACACACGTATATTTTTTTTTAGTGAAATTGGAGTAGATTTGGACTAGCGAAATTGATCAGAGCATTTTTTTTACTGATGGGAAATCTGATCTAGGGCAGAAGCTGTAACCCATTGGAACTAGGTCATTGGTCGAAATAATTTTTATTGATTAAAATTTGGTATAGAGCTGAGTAATCAAGGGGGACATTTAGAATTCACATGATTTTGGTTGAAACAGCTATAGCGCCGTGTTAATCGCGTGCGAAGTAGTAGGGCCAAATTTCGGTTATGGCCAGTCGAGATTTTCTATATAAACACGTAGTTATGCTAAAAAGGAGGCAGACGGAAGAGAAAGACAGAATAGAATCAGCCCGGGCAAGAGTTGGGCTACAGACAGTGGAGAGTCGTTGGGGACTCAAGAAGGAGAGAAAATAACGTCAGAGATTGGAACAAAGAGTCCGCTAATATGTACTGTTGATATACGTATCGCTGTTTCTGCTATCACAATTATTACTACTACTGTTACAGTAAAAAAACATATGTCGACATTAAATGAAAAATAATATCGATGTAGTCGACGTAGTCTTATCGAATTCTGTAGTAAGGATATAAGGCTCGCTTGGTATTTTCCGGAGACATCCCCACAAGTCGGGATGTGGCACAAGGGCTGTTTTTCAGACGAAACTCAGCCCGTAGTCATAGACACGGATGAGGTCCTCTCCACCAGAATGCGGAGAGTCCGACAAGTTCTGAGAACGCTGCAAGAACGCTAGCTCGAAGCCTCCCCAAATGGCGGGATATGGCACAACGCCACTTTTTATCATAGATCTTTCCCAGCGCATACACTCAAGCACAAATTTTCCCGTAGACCAAGCTTACACGGGGTCGGGTTGCTGTCAACTTTTTCCCCAGACGAGACTCGGCCCGTATAGCATAGCCTCGACAGAGTTCCTCTTCGCCCGAAGGCAGAGAGTCAGAGAGTTTCTCGGCGTCAGTATATATGCTATTTGGACTAGTCCAAGTCATATTCTAGAGAGGTGTGTTTATATCCACAACACAAAAGAACACATCTTGTTAAAGGACGGATTACAAGATGGATGGCCATCTAAGCGCAAATGGAGAGGCCCACCCGATGGAATGAACAGTTACGTCCGCGTGTCCAAATCTGAGAACATCGCCAAATGGTTTGAGCTGGATGGAGATGGGCGCCGCCAGGTCTACCTTCCCCACGTCACGATACGGATGAATGAATATATCTCCAGTTTTTTAACCCCAGATATTCGGTGCGTGTCTGTGCGGGGTGGGGGTGGTGGACTGATAAGTTGCTCCGTCACGCAGCTACGCTACCAGCATACATCTCGATGATAATGATAATGACGACGATGATGATGATGATGAAATGTGAATAAAATTAAATTTCGTCTACAGACGACTTTGCATGAAATTGTAGGGAAATCGTTTAAGACACTATCTTATTTTCTTCTTTCGTCTGCTTTGAAAATAGTCCGTCCCAGAATTTATGGCCATTTTACGGCCTGAAACCAGTCTAACCGCAGCGCGTAAAAAAAGTGCAAACTGGTCAGATTGCCTGTCCTTAAGGACATTAAATCTTGTTTGTTTTACTGAGAAGAGATCACAGTCATAAATTGTTGATTTTGGCTGATTTTATTTCGTCTTTATTCCGCAAATCACGAAACAAAATCAAATCAAGAATTAATACCGTCATCAAATGTTGATCATTTAAGAACGGCCTCCAGAAAGGCATCAAATTCAGTCGTTAAATTTGCCATTCGAGAAACATGGCTTTCAGATACGAATTCTTTGAGGTATATATGAGCACGTGGCCGAATGTTCGCTTGCGAATATACGACCCAAGTTCGAATCTCACCATGCTATATTTGTCAGGGTAGGTAACTTCTTATCCGGAGGCGGTCACAAATGAAATTTTGTATACCCCGGTGTGTGTATCTCTGAATTTGCGGAGTCATAAGTCATCATGACGGAAAGTTTAAGCGAGCTGGCCTTGATCACGCAAGATAGTGGTCCCTCTCCCAGGAAGTCCGCTCAGTATAGATGCAGTAGAAACATCTGTTGGCTCTGTCGGTGTTGAACAAACGCAAATGTGCTTGAGCATACATATACAGCAAGGATTGCCTAGCTTTTAATAGACAGATATCCTTGGATACGAGTGGTTAGCCATAAGAAGACTGGGAGCGATGGATAAATCGTCGTCTAAATTACGCAAAAATGAAAATGATACTGGCATCTCATTTTAACACATACACCTTTGTGCAAATTAATTGAAACAAAACGAATAATTTCGTTATTATTTACATTTTTTTGTATTTTCCAATGAAACATGAACCAATGCACATGTAAATACTTCGAAAGTCCATTCCATCTAGTCGTTCCTTGTAGATTGACCACGAATTCTCGATTGGATTTAAATCAGAAGAGTTTCCTGACCATTCTATAGTACTTTAATTTGCTCAGTAGTAAAGCTTGCCAGTGTGTTCGTGCAGCGTTACAATTTTCGTATGCTTCCTACGAACAACATCCATCACAGACAAAGGCTGTAGGTCAACTAATCGACAACCGTGACAGTGGTGTCTGGCCATGATAAAAATTTGATGCAATCATGTGTGACGTAATATTTTTCAAAGCGAAACAAATTTCTTCATGCACCTCGAAAAGAGAATGATATTACTGTACACCATTGCAAAATTTTCAGCCCTCACTGCTATACATGAGAACTGATACTATATATTTGTTGAAAACAGCATTCTTTGTTTCTGTTACCTGAAATCTCCTTTCCATCTGTAAGCAAATTGTCCCGCATTTACTGCCACATTGTCTGATTGATATTATATGAGTGTTCAGCACCCTTTTCTTTGTTTCTGTTAACTCGAGACATCTCTTCATCTGTGAGGAGATTGTCCAGCATTCCCTGCCATATAGGAGGACTGATATTATATAACCGTTCAGCACCATTTTCTTTGTTTCTGTTGCCTCAAGTGTCTTCTTCATCTGTGAGGAGATTATCCACCATTCACTGCCATATAGGAAGACTGATATTATATAACCGTTCAGCACCCTTTTCTTTGTTTATTTCCCTCAAGTCTCTTCTTTCTCTGTGAGGAGATTGTCCAGAATTCACTTCCATATAAGAGGACTGATATTATATAACCGTTCAGCACTCTTTTCTTTGTTTCTCTCGCCTGAAGTCTCTTCTTCCTCTGTGAGGAGATTGTCCAGCATTCACTGCCATATAGGAGGACCGATATTATATAAGCGTTCAGCGCTCTTTTCTTTGTTTCTCTCGCCTGAAGTCTCTTCTTAATCTGTGAGGAGATTTGTCCAGCATTCACTGCCATATAGGAGGACCGATATTATATAAGCGTTCAGCGCTCTTTTCTTTGTTTCTCTCGCCTGAAGTCTCTTCTTCATCTGTGAGGAAATTGTCCAGCATTCACTGCCATATTGGGGGACTGATTTTATATAACCTTTCAGCACCATTTTCTTTGTTTCTGTTGCCTCAAGTCTCTACATCATTTGTGAGGAGGTTGTCCAGCATTCACTGCCATATAGGAGGACGGATATTATATAACCGTTCAACACTCTTTTCTTTGTTTGAAACAAATTTTTCCTACATAGTATAAATTTTCTTATTTTCTAGAAGACACCTTTCGATCTTTTAGCTATTTCTATGCACCTTTCCGCTTTTGCATTGCCCGTTTGTTACCAGAGTGATTTTCACATTCCCAACATATTCTTCAAAGGACTGTATCTATTATTGATGAGAATCCCTTACCTATTTTTACAGTTCATATACTTTTCTCATTGCTTTCTTTAATACTTTATCTCAAAAATCTTATTGTTTTTCTTTTGTGTCAGCCGTCAGCACTGTATCAGAAATGTATCTTATGTTCTTACACTTACGTCCGTGGATACTAAATCCTTTTAAACCTTCTACATCTACAAAGATTGTATATAATTTTCACTTCTGTATTGTATAGCATTTTCACTACATTATCTATGGCTCGAACTACTGTTTGGCGAACTACATATAAAAATAATTCAATAAAGAACTTGTTGTTAATTACTTTTTAATAGATTAAATCGAAAAAATGTCAAACAAAATGAAGTAGTTGTTTTTAATTATATTTAATGAAGTAAATCGATATTCTAAAATATTTTTATAACAATAATTTAAGAATTTAGGATTTACTACGATACAATTGTTGTCAAGCTCAAATATTTAACGATGCGATAGGGGGATTTCTACATATATTTTAGTGTCGTAGAACCCGCTATAATCTGATTCAATCATTAACTGAAGAATTAAGATTCATCAGAAATTTTAAATAGGAAAATCATGAAATACTCACAGGTTAAACCTAATTATTATTATTATTATTATTATTATTATTATTATTATTATTATTATTATTATTTTTATTATTACGTTTCAACTTGATCAAGACCTTTTTCCCGCCAATTGTTGAATGCTAAATATTCTGATCGTACACCTTTTACTGATCTAGTGCTTCTGCTGTGCATTTGTTGATTCTTGATAAATCATAAAGAAGAATCTGCAATGTTATTGGTCTTCACCTGGCACCTCGGTTCCAGTCATTTTTCCCACAGCCGTAACTTAGCTCTCCTGCTAATACTTTTTATGGCAATTGTCCGGATGAGTTTTCCCCTATAGTTCCTCGACTTTACTAATCTAAGCGCAGTACTACTTTGGCGGCGTGGTCCCACCATATTACAGTGAAAAGGCCAAGATGTTACCGCAAGTTTTTTTTTTCTCGCACTTCTCGCATGTGGAACTCTCTTCCGGCACCTTGCTTGCCTGTCGATTTTGATCTTCAGAAGTTTGAATGCAATGTCAATCGTTATGTTTTATCTTCTAAATTCTTGTCCTTTTCTCAATAACGTATTCTTTTTTTTTTCTCGTATTCTTTCACGCTCTGTAACCCCCTTGCATCTTAACGGCTTTATTTTCTTGCCTGGGGTGAAATGATAAAAAGACACTAGCTCAAGAGGATAGGAAAATGGTCGGTTCCGCTGTCCTCGCTTCGTCCCGCTCTCCACTGATTTTATAAGAAAGTTTTGTAATGTTGTCATATCCAGTAGTGTCTACGAGGCCTTGTGGGTGATGAATTATATTCAACTCTACAAACGAAACGTTGCAAGCGTATCGCTATTATATGGAAAACATTCAGTACACTCCTTATTACCACCAGTTGTACCCTTCACAGCTGAAACCCTCCATGCCAAACACATTGAAGCGATACCGACTTCATTCCCTTCGTATACCATTGGTGAGGTGCAAGATCCACTCGAACAGCTTTTTCCCACTAACCGATGCTTTGTAGAACGGACTCCCAAGAGGATGCTCTCCCCGATCGCCATAATCTGTTAAGTCTAGGGTTAACATTTATATTCCCTACAAATCCTCATAAACTGCTAAACCTTCACATTGAGTTGCTCTTGGGACTTGTACAGAGTGATTCGTAATGTAAAATGAAAAAAAAATTAGAAGCATTTATTATGCGACAAGCCACAGACATGTCTTGTAAATTTCAAATATTGGTCAGAGGGCATATATAATTTCGTTATGAATGAAAAATGGGAGAAGAATTTGATTTTAAAATCGATATCTATGTCCTTATTCTGAAATATGCGAATTTGGGAAATTTTATCATTTTGTGGGTAGGAATAAATTGGTGATTGCTTGTTTACCAGTAGAGAGGGAAAGTATAGGTAGTAGCAATAAATATAGTTTGGTGCTCCTATTTAAAGATTCTTGATAAACTCCAAAGAATCTGCAATGTTATTGGTCCTGACATGGTATCTCGGCTTCAGTCATTTTCCTACTGACGCAATGTAGTTTCTCTGTGCCTTGTCTATAAACACTTTCCTAATAATCGTTCCGAAGAACTTTCCACTATTGTATCAATTTGTATTTTCTTGTTATTTTATTCCCCACTCCCACATATAGGAACTAGTCAGGACTTCATAGAGACTCTGAGGCATTATGTTACCTGTAGTGAGAATGGTAAGTAAGAATGTATTATTTTGGTGTAATTAATACTGTGCTATTTTGGGGTTAGTAATTGTGAATAAGTATAAGTTAAGACAGATTGAAAACCAGCTTTCTCCTTCCCCGCTTTTGACCTTGTGGCACATTTTCATATTCTCAGAATGAATTTTACTTTCCACTACCATACCTAAACTTAATGAATTTAAGTTCAGTACTAGATTTGCAACAAGGTTTCATAGTTTGATAGACGAATTGGATAGATAAAACCATAACTTCTATGGAAAGTTTCTTTTCTCGCACTTCTCATTTGTGGAAAACTCTTCCGGGTTTTACCTTCCAAAATTTAAATGCAATGTCAACTGATATCCTCTCTCTTCTTAACTCTTGATGTAATACAGTTCTCTCTCTTCTCTGCCGCCTTGATTGGATGAAATGATTAAAAATATCTGATGTAGGGCGAAAAGATGGTGTGACCTGCGTTTACCATTTCGTAATTTACTATCTCTGGTGATCCATATATATATATATATATATATATATATATATATATATATATATATATATATATACAGATAGACACACGTACAGACACGCATATATGCGCGTGTGTACGTGTGTGTCTGTGTGTATATATATATATATATATATATATATATATATATATATGTATGTATGTATGTATATATATGATAAGAAGAAGTGGCAATTTTAATTATCCATTTCGTTTGAAATTTTTATTTCGTGAACACCGAGATGTTTATCTCATCAGAAAGAAAACCTTCACCAAGAATGGAGAAAGCACACCGAACGGACACTTTAGATTGATAGTGGGGAGTGTAGGTGGTACTTTAATTATCCATTTCCTTTATAATTTTTATTTCGTAAATTTCGGCTTATGATCTATATGCTCTGTAGTCTACATTGAGCTCTCCCTGGATTTATATCTTCCTCGGAAATATCCCTTCCATTCACAAACTGGTAAAACGTATATATATATATATATATATATATATATATATATATATATATGTTTCATTAATGACGACAGACTAAGCTTTCTTGTATTTTAATAAGTGTTTTTTTTTTCTTCGCCCAAATTGTGTAGAAATTGTCCAAATACTCTGTAATTCCGAGCGCTTTCGGCTATACTTTTAGCCATTATCAAGGATGATTTAATTTTGCTTTTTAATTGGGTATATGGATTGTGTGTATGTTTCTAGCGTTTTAGAGATGTTTTATTTTCCGAACACAGTTATCACGTAGTGG
>OZ010613.1:30177778-30220278 GCA_963932145.1 Acanthosepion lycidas
CCGGTAATATTTTTTCTTCAAAAACTCTATTGTTGGTAATATTTTTTCTTCAAAAACTCTATTGCCGGTAATATTTTTTCTTCAAAAACTCTATTGCCGCCAATATTTTTTCTTCAAAAACTCTATTGTTGGTAATATTTTTTCTTCAAAAACTCTATTGCCGGTAATATTTTTTCTTCAAAAACTCTATTGTTGGTAATATTTTTTCTTCAAAAACTCTATTGCCGGTAATATTTTTTCTTCAAAAACTCTATTGCCGCCAATATTTTTTCTTCAAAAACTCTATTGCCGGTAATATTTTTTCTTCAAAAACTCTATTGTTGGTAATATTTTTTCTTCAAAAACTCTATTGCCGGTAATATTTTTTCTTCAAAAACTCTATTGTTGGTAATATTTTTTCTTCAAAAACTCTATTGCCGGTAATATTTTTTCTTCAAAAACTCTATTGTTGGTAATATTTTTTCTTCAAAAACTCTATTGCCGGTAATATTTTTTCTTCAAAAACTCTATTGTTGGTAATATTTTTTCTTCAAAAACTCTATTGCCGGTAATATTTTTTCTTCAAAAACTCTATTGCCGGTAATATTTTTTCTTCAGAAACATGTATAACTGGTAATAACATATGTCTGGTAATAATGTATTGCTGCTAAAAATTTTTTACAAAAAAGTATATCTTGGATTAAAACCTATTTTTACACTTCCATAGTCTTTTGACCCGAGTTGATATTTGCCCATAGCTGGGACTCTAACAGGTGCTACCACCCCGGGGTCAGGGTGGACCTGGGAACACCAGCAATTAAGAGGTGGTTCCACACTCCTCAAAACCTCCTGATCCTTACTGTCGGACGTAGTTTATCGTCTTACCCAGAACGTGGATGTAGTTTTTACCCAGGACGGTAAAAGAACAGGTTTCAGAAAGACAGAAGATTGTGATTGACGTTGCATTTAAATTTTTGACGATGGGAAGTGGCACGGAAGCAAGAATTCGACTATTTCACATGTAAGAAGTACGAGAAAAAATCTATTAGAATAGAAATTGTGCTTCGTTTGTTTGTTTAACGGCGCATCAACTCCTTATGGGTCATTTAATGTTGAATTTTATTTTTTCTTTTCTCGAAAAATATATTGTTGGTAATTTTTCTCCAAAAATGTATTGCTGTTAATTTTTTCTAATATATTTTTATCCTTTGACCCCAGTTTGGAGGTTTACTATTTGCCCATAGTTGAGACCCTAAACAGGTGCCACCACTTTAGGTGAGGGTGGACCTGGGAACAATAGCAATTAAGAGGAGGTTCCACCCTACTCAAAACCTCCCGATCAAAGGCCTTGCTGCCGGGTATAGTTCATCTTTATACCCTGGCGCTCGCTAGTTCAACAGTAAAACTTGAAAAGGACCTCCAATCGGTTGTAGACTGGGGCAGGAATTGGCTGGTTAACTTTAATGCCTCTAAAGAAAAACTGCTCTCTATTACTCACCGCAGGAGGCATCCTTGCCACCCATTAGAATGTCTGGTGCTCACCTCCACTAGGGCAACTCTTTATGACTGCTTGGTCTGACACAGTCCGCTGATATAAGATGGAACAATTACATTGAATCAATAGCTTCATCCACCGCAAGGAAAGTTGATTCCCTGTGTCGCTCCAAAAAGTTTTTCTCGTCTGAGTCTATCCTTCTACAAATCAACCATTCGCCCTTGCATGGAATACTGCTGCTATATATGGTCTGGAGCCCCCGCTGCTCTCCTTAATGTCCTCGACAAGATCCAGAGAGGGAAAAGCAATGTGGTTGGTCTTGATCTGGCATCTCGTCTTCAGTCGCTCTCTCACAGACGTGCCGTCGCCTCCCTCTGTCTTTTCTACAAACACTTTCACGGTAACTACTCCGACGAGCTACTTTCGCTACTTCCTACTACTGCATGAATTTAAGCGTGCTACTGGGTTGGCATCACGGACCCACCCTTTCACTGTCGAAACTGTTAAATGTAGCCGTCTTTTCCACTCCAATAGCTTCATGTCTCGCACTTCCCGTCTGTGGAACTCCCTTCCTATTACTTGTTTCCCTTATAGCTATAATCTCCAACTATTCAAATGTAATATCAATCGACATTTCTAGATGACCTGACCTATTCCCTATCCTTCTCTTAATCATTTCCTCCATCACACCTCGCTCACACTCTGTAACCCCTTGCGTACTAGTGGCATCCCGCCTTGCTTGGGGTGAAATGCTTAAAAAATGACAAAAAATTCAGTCTAGTAGCAGCATCATTATCCTCTGAGCTGACACAATCTTATATATAGCATCTGCAACAGTTAAACAGTAACCAGCATGCAAGGGGTTGCTGGAAGTGATGGGGAATGGAGAGATTTTGGTATGTAGAAATGAGGAAAAGAGCAATAAAGGAACAGGTTTCAGAAAGACCGAAATTGAATTGAAATTCAACTTCAATTGCCACGATTGAAGTTGCATTTCAATTCTTGAAGATTGCGAGTGGCACGTAAGTAAGAATTCGGAAAGGGAGTTCCACATGTGAGAATAGCGAGAAAAGAAACTGTTTAGAATAGAAATGGCAGTCGTATCTCACTAGTTCAACAATAAAACAGTGAGACCTAGCTACCAATCTAATAGCGGTATCATCAGCCTCTCAGCAGATACAACCCCATATATGACACCTACAACAGCTAAACACTGACCAACACACAGGGTTTTACTGGGAGTGAAAGAGAATGGGGAGATTTTAGTGAGGAGTGAGGAAAGAGGACTAAAGGAACAATGTCCGTGTAGAGAGAAGATGGCGAATGACGGTGCCTTTAAATTAGTGAAGATTGTAGTTGATAGGGAAGCAAGAAACAGGAAGGAAGTTCTACCTGTGGGTATATATCTGATGAACATAATCTCAATGTTGTTTATTGATTAATTCGTTGTTGTTTTTTTTTAGCGTATTTAAAGCAAAAAAAATATTCGTCTATACCTCTGAGATGAGGTATTTTAATTACTTGTATTACTTACTGATATGTCCCGGAAAGGGATATATTTGAAGTAGCTAAGTGGTTTTGGCTACTATAACCAAGTAGAATACGGTAGCAGTAATCGACTGGTACGCGTCATAGTCGCAGGTAAGAAGTGTAGATCAATGGCGTAGTCCAATGGGCGTCGTCATAGACTTAGCTCTCAGACTGAGGCTCTTGACTCTCCTACACGTCCGTCTGTATTTATGACGGACACCAGCCAATCATATTCCAGTGAGGGGGGAACACTGGTGTATTCACAACATTTTGGCAGTTGTACACCCCAGCCTTCTTCAGCTGATGGAAATTCGAACCGAACCCTTTATTTAGTCCACTGGGGTAGATTTTTCTAGCTCCACATGTCATGCCTCTTCTGGTTGTTATTTCCCATTAAATGAATTTATCCAAGTTTTTTGGTTCACCACTGCAGTAGCCTGGTATTAAAATCACAACTCTCTTGGGTCTAATCACTGGATCTAACCAACGTCTTTATCCACTGGGTCATGTGTGCTTGAGGATATCTGTCTATGTATTTATGGACCTTATAAATCTAATGACTCAGGAACCGTTTTCTACCAGGGCTCATATTGTAAAATTTTATTATTTATTGCAAGAAACTATTTTTAGATTGTAAGGAGTTTTTGGAGATAATAATGATGCAAGTATTACTAATTTACCCATGGCTCAGGCGCGAAAAGATGGATTTATACCTTCTCCAAGAGTATTTGCATGCAAGTGAATATAACAAAGCCCATTGGAACTCAGTTCTCCTATTAACAATTACCAACATTTATCCATTACACCAACCTCACATCCAAGCTTACAAGTGGTGACCCATAGAAGGCGGAAGAAAACGATGAATTACCTCGTCAAACCAAGTGATAGTATGTCGCCTGTGTTCTACGGCGTAAAGAGTGGCGAAAAAGAAAGCAACTTGCCGAGAAAAAGGGGCACGTATTCTGCATGATACGCCGAAACCCGAAATGTCAAAAATAGAAAAGAACACAGTCACAGGAGTCGCCATAAACGTATTTCGGATCCGCTAATATTGTGCGTCCTCTCCCAGCTGTCGACGAAAAAATACACCATCAATAAAACAGTTGGTATTCTCGAATTTGGGGGTGGGGAGGTTTGTTTAATTTGCTGCCGTGCTCGTCGGCAAGTGTGGTATTTCTTCTGTTTACAACCATTAGGACCTTCGAATAGAGATTTCGACATTTCTTTCTGCCCCTAATATTCGAGTTTGGACTTGCGATTTGTTTTCTTCGTGATGGACGTAATCTTTGACACGAATTTCTGAAGATGAATTTGAGTTCCAGCTCGACAAAACTGACTACAACCTTTGGCAAATATATGAATCCATTTCTTTTCGCCCCACCCCATTGTAATTCAAAACAATTCAAAATTGGAATTCAAGTCTTCAAGTTTTCAATTCCAGCCGAGTTCTTTATATTCACTAACGCACAAATACCCCTTGTAGCGAAGAAAACGGCGAATTACCTCGTGAAGACAAGCGACAGCGCGCCGCGTGTGTTCTACGACGGAAAATGTGTAAAAAAAGAAAGTTACTTACCGAGAAAAAATGAGCACGTATACTGCATAATACGCCGAAACCTGGAATGTCCAAAATAGAAATAAGTCAGTTGCAGGAGTCGCCAAAACTTTATTTCGGTTACGCTAATATTGTGTGTCCTTTCCCAGCTGTCGACGAATGAAAAACAAAATGCATCGTCGATAAATGTATTTGGTGTTCTCGACTTGAGAGGAAAAAATTGGTTTACTTTGCTAACTCGTTCGTCGGCAGGCGAGTGTATTATTCTGACTGCTTACTTGCATTGTGAATTGTGACATAAAACCAGCGAATCGGGATTTCGACATTTCTTGTTTTCTTCGTTGGGGAAGTAATCTGCGACAAATATTTTCTTTGCAATTCAAGAACTATTACAAAGTCGGTTCAGTCTATCGTGCGATGCAATTGTCCTCTCCAGAATCTATCTTACATATCTATAAATCTACCATTCGTCCACGCTTAGAATATTGCTGCCATATATGGTCCGCTTCCCCTGCTATTTACATTGAACTCCTTGATAAAATCCAAAAGCGAATCAGCAATATTATGACATGGCAGTTCCTAGCAGTGAATAGACTGATTTTTTTTCACGTCTTATCAACCTGTTGCATGTTATTTAAAGCTAGAAAAGGGCATTCCAACATGGCGTAACGGATAGCAATCGTGTCTCACTAAATCATTTACATTTGAGTAGGGAGTTCAATTCTCCGTGAATTCTTCACACTTTCGGCCTTGTGACACATCTAAATTACGCTTAGTAAATCACTATTTAAATCCAGAAAATATTTTGTGACTGTATATTCTTTTGGAGATAATAATAATGATTTACGGATACACGTCTTACTAATTAACCCATAGATGGAGGAGAGAAGAGGTGGATTCGTACCTTTCCTAAGAGAATTGGGGCGAAAGGAACTGGGACTCGGAGAGGACTGGGCTGAAGATCAGTGATAGACGATGCATCGTCTTCAGTCTACTTCTCAAACTATGTCTTGAGAAGAAGCTGAGTTGTACTTCTTCCTTACCAATGGAATACGATAAGAATAAATTTTTCCCTCGCTTTCTCTCTCGTATTTTTCGTTCTCATTATCTCTTTCCATCACTCAAATTCTCTCTGACTCTGTTTTCTCTAGTTTTCTTCTTTCTCTCTGTCTCTTTCTGCCTCGCTATTCCTCTCTACCTTCTTTCTCTGCCACTTTGCTTTCTTTCTTTTTCTTTCCTTTCTTTTTCTTCCTTTCTTTCACTTTGCCTTTCTTTCTTTTTTCTTTCTTTCTTTCTTTTTTTCTTTTTTCTTTCATTCTTTTTTCTTTCTTTCTTTCTTTCTTTCTTTTTCTTCCTTATTTTTTTCTTCCTTATTTTTTCTTTCTTTCTTTTTTCTTTCTTTCTTTTTTCTTTCTTTTTTCCTTTCTTTATTTTTCTTCCTTTCTTTCTTTTTCTTTCTTTCTTTCTTTCTTTCTTTCTTTCTTTCTTTCTTTCTTTCTTCTTCCCCAAAGCTTCTTTTTCTCTATATCTTTTCTTGCCTGCCTCTCTTTATATTTCTTTTGCTGTCTCCATCTATATTTTGTCAGAGTTCAGAATATTTGCCAAAATTTATCAAAATCATATTCGTACAGATATAATTCTTGGTTTTGGTAGTCATCAAGTGGGGACATTGTCGTCTTTGTAGAGTGAATAGAAAGTGCTTTAATCGCTAGATCCGCCACACTAAATTTGCATCCAGGGTCTTACAACATTTCACCATTCTTGGCGGATCTTCTATTATCACAATGTCGGCTATTTAATAACAAAAGTGATGGAAATGTAAAAAAAAGGGCAGAAAGGGCAGATTAAATTAATTTTTCCACTTTATCATACTTCATCCTCCAAATTTCTTCTTGATATGTAAAAAATATATATAACTTAATCCCACATATTTAAATATATCTGAGAATATTCATATTTCTCTCACTTAAACTGTCTTTGACTCCCCTCTTTAAAACTACTCTCTGTTAAATTTTAATCCCCCACTTCATCTTTAGACCTTCCTGTTCTTCCCTAGTCTGTTCCCCCTCCCTATAGCTTTCATTTACTCTAACATTCGTCTCACACTCTCATACAGACACTCTTACTAAATTTTATTTTTTTTATTCCCGGAGATGTTTTTTCTGTTTTCTTTTTTAATTTGTAGCTCTGATGAATTGGATCGTATTTACGATTCCAATGTAATAAATTATGACCATGGAATATTAGTGTTTAAGCCTTTTTATTATATCCTTACTCTGTCCTGGACATTGAGTTCTACCTGGATTCTATCCTCTTGGAATTATTTGTTTATACAAATATATATGTATGTGTATGTATGTATATATATTTATATATTTCAGATATATGATTACATATGTATGTGTATATTTACCACTAATATTATCAATATCTATCTATCTATCTATCTATCTATCTATATATATATATATATATATATATATATATATATATATATATATATTAAATCCGTTATCTGGAATTGCGTAATCGATAGTAATACAGGGGAACCTCGGTTCACGAACGTCTCACATGCCGAACAGATCGATTTTCGAGCAGAAAATTCGAGGCGAAAATACCTCGGTTATCGAACAAATTTCGGTTCTCGAACAACATAGCCGGACCGAGTTAACACGAACCGAATAATTTCTGTGTCGACCGCCATTTTGTATAGATTTGTGCGTTGTTCCGTGCTTTTATTTTTCAGTTTCATTGTACTGTGACTTTTTTTTTTTTTACATTTATTCCTATTGGAAAAATAGTTTCGGTTTACGAACATTTCAGGTTACGAACGACCTTCGGGAACTAATTAAATTCGTGAACCGGAGTTCCACCGTATATGAAAAAGAAGACGAAATTACGAATTTCAAAATTATTTTTATTTAATTTTAAGAAATAACCTTGTATAACCGATGGATTTGTGTTTGCGTCTAAATAACAATTTAGCGGTCATTTAAAGCGGAAAAATAGTTTGTATCGTAAGAATTTCTTATATTTATAAGATTATTACTATATATATATATATATATATATATATATATATATATATATATATATATATATATATATGTGTGTGTGTGTGTGTGTGTGCGTGTGTATATATATATATATATATATATATATATATATATATGCCTGATTAAATAAATTACAGATTCTAACTGTGCTTATTTTAGCAAAATTACAGAAATAGATAAAAAGTACTTGGGAAATAAAAGTGATTTTCACTGTTACAGTGCATTTCTGCATCATTTGATTGTATTAGGTTGGTGCAAAAATAATGACGTAATAATGTCATTTTTTGACATTAAAAATAGGTCAAAAAACGACATTATTTTTGCACCAACCTAATAATACACGAAAAAATATTCGTGGATATGAAAGGATTATGCTAAAAATAAGCAGACATAATATTTGTAATTTATTTAATCAGGCATACCCGAAATAGAATTTGTTGCCCCCCCATATATATATATATATATATATATATATATATATATATATGTATATAGGGAATATAGATATATAGATATGAATTACATTAAAACTCAATTGTACCCCATTTTGATGGGCATTTGCCACCCCCTCCTAATCCTGGATAATCTCCCTGTGTATTGTAAATGCTAAAACGGTTGTGGACCAATTTCAATGCTTTATACTATTAGGATTTACTTGGATTACTTAGCCACGGATTTTTACCTGCATACACACATTATATATACATATATATATATATATATATATATATATATATATATATATATATGATCATATATATATGTTTGATTAAATAAATATATGGGGGGGGGCAACAAATTCTATGGAGGCACGGTGGAGTAATGGATATCGGCTTGGATTGAGGAATCGGAGAGCCGAGCTCGAATTCCAGTCGAATCCATTACATTCACTTACGTGCTAATACCCTTGGGAAAGGTATGAATCCTCTTCTTCTCCCTCCAGCTATGGGTAAAATAGCAGGGCAGACTGGGTTCTATAGCCTTGGATGGCAACTGGTCTAGGAGAAGGACGACTCTGAATTCATAAAACCTGCAGAGGGTCGTTTTGGAACCTTGTGGCATTCGGTGTACCAGGTCTCTGTATTCGTCCCTCCAAAAAGTGTGGATGGTCCTGAACGAGGCCTTCACCACTATAATCAAATCTCATGTGCCGGTGTCGGGCTGTCGGTTTCCTGGGAACTGATCTGCTTGACCCTCATACATCGAATCTCGACGGGAGAGTCGATGATCATATATATGTAAAGAAATATAGTTTTAAGGTGTGCTATATTTATGGGAGTGTTCAATATCAGTGATAGAGTGCATGTAAATATAAAAATGAACATTGAAATCAACACTCAGAGGCATAGGCTGTTTCATGCTGGGCGTAATCGTCAGGCCACCTGACGATTGTGTCCTTCAGGAAACAGTCTGTCTCGTCTGAGTGTCAACTTCTATATATATATATATATATATATATACATATATATATGTTTGATTAAATAAATTACAGACATTTTGGTGTATTTTTAGTATAAGCCGTTCATAGTCACGGATAATCTTCCGTGTATTATCATAAAATGATGCAAGGAATACGCTATAACTGTGAAAATCGCTTTTATTTTCCAAGTACATTCTATTACTTTTTCAGATCAACTAGTTTTTTGTTAATCCGGAGCCATGCTAAAAAAGAAAAAAAAAGCAGCTGTTGCCTCTTTGAAAGAAATACTTATTTTCTCATGGTGTAATTTGCCATCTTCGATTGAGTAACACTGGAAGGCCTTTTTGAGATAATCAATGATTGTTCATTTAATCTTCCGACAAGGGACCACGAGGTGGTGTAATGTTTGTCTCGCGAACAATGGCGACTGAATAGTGAGTTCGATTCTCACTAGGTATCCTACAAATTCGGACTTGTGCTACGTCTAAACTACGCTTAAAAACAATCAACATATGAACTTTGTACAGTTTATGCACAATGTCGGCCACAATATCCAGCCCCTTATTTGAAAAATATAATAAGAAAACAATAATCAGACACTTCTTTTCAGTTCTTTTTAATCAAATTTGTTTGGATGAATACTTGCTGTTGTTGTGTAAATATACTTTTGTATATATATATATATATATATATATATATATATATATATATATATATATAGTTTAAGATAAAACCAGGTAATCTGTATTGTTAAGCCTAAGGAGGATAAAATCCAGAGAGCTCAATGTAAATCCAGAGCAAATAATTTAAATAAAAACAGATCACTTTAAAGTTCCATGTAATAAATTATTTCAGCAAAGCCCTTTTAAAAGGACTGCGGATCATGAGACTTTACTTCCAAACAAAATTAAAAAGAAATTACATGGAACTTTAAAGTGGTCTGTTTTTATTTAAAATACACACACACACACACACACACACACACACACACACACACACACACACACACACACACACACATATATATATATATATATATTGGTGCCAACGAATACTCGTTGTCACTTTCGTAATGCTCGTTATATTAGAGACTTTGTAATCACAGATACAACTATAGTAGGTAACTCTAGGAGATCGCTAAGAAAAGGGCATAGCATGATGAAAAAGACGCGAAACTTGACGAAACCAAAATTTTATCGTCTAAATGTTTATGTTATTATTAAGAAGAAAGATCAAAGTATTTTGCGGGTATTTTTTTACATTTTTTAATCTTTCCTAGAACGTCTGAAATTTTCGCTAAAAATCTTTTTTTTTTTTGAGTCAGCAAAATTGACAGATTTCAACTATTTTTCCATTTTATAAAAAAAATGAAAATCTCATTTTGAAATTCTTTTAAATGCCAATCATCTTTTTTTCTAAACTTATTTTAAGAAAATCAG
This sequence comes from Acanthosepion lycidas, assembly GCA_963932145.1. Lineage (NCBI taxonomy): Eukaryota > Metazoa > Mollusca > Cephalopoda > Sepiida > Sepiidae > Acanthosepion > Acanthosepion lycidas. The sequence goes on from OZ010613.1 coordinate 30,188,253, forward strand.
AAATTATAATGCTTTTTAAAAATATTTTGAACCAAGCTTAACCTAGCTTCTGCGCCGAAAAGATGTAATTTGAAAATAAAACAAAGCAGGTCATAAGCTTTCGCGACACTTGACAGGTGATAAATGACATATTGACGGATTCTGTGAGGATAATTAGTTCTACGGAAGGAGAAAAGTGAAATTATTTACATTTAAGTGAACAAATTATTTAACTCGTTATTTTTTAGGCAAACTTTCAGCGCTCTAATTTATTTTTTGTACTTAGCTTTTACCTTTACGTTTACGATGCTTTATGGAAAAAATATTCTAAACAAATTAAAATAAGACGGTTAAGAATGAGATTAAATTTCATATTTCATAAGAAAAGTATCTAATTTATTTATAGGTACTTTTCTTATGATATTTTATCAGAAGTGTACATAAAATACTATAATTTTATGTACATTTATTACATTTTACTGTGTTATTTGTATTTCCATTCATTTTATTATTAATTTTGATATTTCATTCATGGAAAAATGTCATCACTGAGATTAATATAAAAATAAGATCATATAAATTTCATAAGATGATACTGATACTTGTAGGTACCCTTCTCAGTTGAAATTGAAAAATCAAATTAACTTCGCTACACGTGTTTCGCAAAAGTAAAGGCCTTAACAGCGGAGAACAATGCTTAACTCAAATAACGCAACTTAATTGTATTCTGGTTGGTCTTCCGTACCTTATAATTACAGCTCGATTATAAACATTACATTACATTTTTCTTCTGATTAGTCAAAATGATACAATTTACAACGCGCTAAAAAAGATCTATCTCATAAGGACACTTAGGAAAGCCGATGCGGATTTATCTAATTTTATAATATTTTAGCAACTTAAATGTAAACATCTATTATAATTAAAAAATAAAAATAATAATTGTATTAAAAATTCATTTTTCATCGAAGTTTTTTTACTTTAGAAAATATTGTCCATATTCATAAAAGCAACTAAAACCAAATAAAAGCATTTATTTTTTTCGAATAAAGACGACAGTGACTCAGAATACTCAATTCCTAGAAGAACTTTTGCATCAGCAGTAGTCATCACTGTTTACAAATTCACGCTTTCCCTCTAGAGTGCTCGACTGAATTTTATTTTTTCGGGGGCGTATATATTTTTAAGGAAATGAACTAAATCCGGAAATTATTTTAATATATTTATACGTTATTTTCATACAGATATTAAAGTAAATGCTCTTTTTTTTTTAATAAACAGGATCACCAACATTTACCGGCCTAAGAAATTTCATAGAAAATATGTGTCCTCCGAAAGGAGTCGAACCTGTATCCTGTTAACCGGGGCAAAGTATGTTAACGCCTTCAAAACTGCTCTGTATTAATTATCTGAGAGACCCCTTTTAGCTTTCCTTTAGTTTCCACTTTTGTAATGCTTGAAAATGCTCGAGTCTCTTTCGTAAATACTCATTGTAGTAGAGACTTTATAATCGCAGATACAACTATAGTAACGCCATTGAACAATACTGGTGTCAGACGCCTTCGAATAACACTCGCACTAATAGTACTTGCTTGATAATGCTCGCTCAAAAAGTAATCAACGTATAGTGGTATGGATAGAGAAATATTAATATTACAGTGAATAGATTAGAGAATAGAGGTCCGTATAGTATATATATATAGATGGATGTGGATATGTATGTATATATATATATATATAGATGTATATGTGTGTGTGAACATGTATAATTTTTTTTTTTAAATGGAAGTACATGGGTCATTCTAATGGTGTTTTAAATTTACTCTTTTAGTATTTAATATCACTTTTTCTTTTAATGTTCTATAATTAGAATTATGAGAGTGTATATTTATCTTCTGAAGAGAGAGTTTCATTTCAAAATTGATAACTTAATTTAAGCTTAAATATACCACTCTTTAACTATTAATAGTAATAATAATATTAACGAAATTCCTTTAATAATGAAGCATTTCAGAAGTCACCTAAAGTTAAATTTTAACTATGAAATCAAACTAAAATCTAAATAAATTTCAAATATTAAAATATAGGCAATGATTGGTAAATGTATGTATAGATGAATTATGTATGAAGATAGATGAACATTTGTGTATATTGTTACACGTATATCTATGTGTGTATTTGCACATGTAAATAAACGTATGTATATATGGGATTTGCATGAATATGTTTGTGAGATATAAGAAGAAAACAAAATCTTTAATATTACCCTCAAATATTATTCAATAATGAAACCTAGATCCTAAATAAATTTACCCATATAATAATAAAGAAAAATTGCATTCATAAATTAGATTAAAAGTAAAACTAATAAAGGTGTTACCGAAAACTTTTTTTATAATATTATTAAGAAAGTACAATAGGTCGGGTAAATAAACTATAATAATTAAAAATATTTATTTAATATGTTCTCTATAAATGTACTAATAAAAATAGTAGTTAACTTATATTAAGTCCCTAAACTATTTACTTAAAAAATTAAATATTTAAATTGATAACAATCATCATTTTTTAAACATCTAAATTTCTATCAAGCATTGAAATCTATCTTTTACATAAATTTGTTATAACACAATTACAGCCTCTTTCGATTTACTTCCCTCTCCCCCTCTCTCCTTGTCGTAACACTCAATTGTATATATCTGTATTACTGTCTTCTGTCTCCTCTCTTTTCCATTTTTCCTTTCCTTTTCACACCACTACCCTCCCATTTCTATATATAATTTCCGTTAAGTTAACCATCTAAATAGGTCAAGTTCCCGTCACTCCTCCTACCCCAATATAACGCACGCTTAAGAGAGATATGAAATTAACCCCTCCCTATACTCTACCTTGTCTCTTTAACTACAACCCTCACCCCCCCTGTTAAATTACAAATATTACACTACCCATCAATTTTTAATCTCATTTTTCCTTTCATTTCGATGTTGGAAGTGTTACCTGATGATTCGGAGTCCTTTTTGGTGAAATAAATTATTGTAATGGTACTTTAAAGTGGTCTGTTTTTCATTAACTATTAGCTCCGGATTCACTTTGAGCTCTCAGGATTTCATCCTCCTTGGAATTACCCATACGGTTTACCAAGTTCTTTGTACTTAAATATATATATATATATATATATATATATATATATATATATATATATATATATATATATATATATATATGCGCGGTACTTATTAGAAAGTTCTCAATATCAGTGATAGAGTTAACAATTTTTAGTTGCATGGATATGAGTTTGTGACCCAGGGTTTCACGCTTTTGCGACCATCAGACAATCAATTAGATTCAGTTTCCTAAAAAATTAATCAGTTTGAGATGGCAAAAGCGTGAAACCAAGGGTCACAAACTCATATCCATATATATATATATATATATATATATATATATATATATATACACACGTTTCTGGTTATTTTTATATATTATATTTTCTATTTTTATAGAAAATAAAATATAATATATAAAAAAAAATACACATTATAACCAAAAGCGTTTGGGCTGTCTTCTCTCTTTAATATATATCTTTAAAATGTACATTTTTTCTCTCGTTAGAACAACTATAATTTCTCCCTCATACATATATATATATATATTTTAAGACATTTTTATGTTTAACATTCTTTTTATAGATACAAATATTTAAGTAAATGCGCTTTTTATAATAAACAGTATTAAACAAGATTTACCGGCCTGAATGTCCGAGAAATTTTCACAGGAAATATTCGTCCTCCAACAGGATTCGAACCTGTATCCTATACGTTTAGCTTCACTGATTTGGCTAAGATAGAGGGTTCAGTTAACCATGTCGAATTTACTGTATTTAAACTTCAATCTTCTATGAATCTCTCACGTACATTCATATCTGCTCATGGCGTATCAAATGTAAACAAATGACGTTACACATCATGAAATGGACAAAGTTCGACAATTACTTTAAGACATTTTTATGTTTATACATTATTTTTATAGATACAAATATACATTTGTATCTGTAAAAAGAAAGTTCAACTTCAATTCTTTCAGTTCAATTTTAATAATTGATTTATATTTTAATTTATGAATGAAAATTGTACTTTTATTTTATTTTATTTTATTTTATATAATTGATAGCGTATTTCTATTTTAATTTATATAATAAATGTAATTTATATAATTTGTAGCAGATTTTTATTTTATTTTATATAATAAATACTTTTTTTTAAGTTTATATAATTTATGGCAGAATTTATTTCGAATTTATACAATAAATATAGAATTTTTATTTTAATTTAAGTAATAAATGTCGGATTTATATTTTAATTTATATAAAAAATAACAAATTTTTATTTTAATTTATATAATAAATAACGGATTTTTATTATAATTTATATAATAAATATCGAATTTTCCTTTTAATTTATATAATAAATAAAGGATTTTTACTTCAATTTATAAAATAAATGCCGGATTCTATGGTCGGAATTATTCGAGTAAGTTCGCCTGATTGCTGAATATTCGAACTGATTTCGTATTAAAATCTACGTGATGTAGATAAATGATTTTGGTGATATGACGTGGTTACGTGTCCATCAGCGAGAGGGAAAATTTGCCGAAGAAAAAAAAAAAATATATATATATATATATATATATATATATATATATATATTAGGTTGTTGCAAAAATAATGACGTAATAATGTCGTTTTTGACGTATTTTCTAACGTCAAAAAACGACATTATTACGTCCTTATTTTTGCACCAACCTAATATATATATATATAAATGAGAAATCGACACATTTAAGGAAAACAATCAATACAATTATCATTACGTGATTGCCAAGGAAATGTCAGAGATTAATACCAAGGTTCATAAATATTTTCAGGGTCAGATTTATTCGAATTTATATTTACGTGTGTGTTTGCATGTGTGTATGTGTGTATGTGGGGCGAGGCGAATTAAAATAATATAAGAACGGATGTGAGCAAAGAAAAAATAAAGAGAAAAAGGAAAATTTGGTTTAAATCTCATCAGCCTGCGAGAATTTCTATATGAATACTAAACAAGCAAATATTCACATTTTCCCATATATATATATATATATATATATATATATATATATATATATATATATATATATATATATAGCTGGCCACTCGTATTCGAGGTTCGAGGATACTCGTCTACTATGGCGGCAAGCCTATCCCTATTACAGACGCTCGCTCAGCACATTTGTGTTTGCTCAACACCTACAAGATCCACCAACGGTTTTTCTGCAATTGAATATATATATATATATGTGTGTGTGTGTGTGTGTGTATATCTGTGTGTGTGTGTAGATGGTGGACTCTTCCATCGTCTTCGGTGCATGTAGGCCAAGCATCTCAGTTCCTAGGAACCGACGGCCTGACGCCAGCACATATGATTTGATTATAATGGTGAGGACTTTGTGCAGAACCAACCACACTTATTGAAGCGCTGAATAGAGACCTGGTCCACTACGTGCCACAGCGTCCCCAAACGACCCTCTGCAGGTTTTGAATTCAGAGTTGTCCTTCTCTTAGACCAGTTTCCATCCAAGGCTATAGAAGCCGGTCTGTCCAATATATATATATATATATATATATATATATATATATATATATATATATATATATATATATATATATTGAACAATAAAAAAAATAAAAAATTAAAATCCTCAGACACACTGGGTTGTAGATTAATATTATTTCGTTTTTTTTTATTATTATTCCATTTAGATTCCTCGACTAGTTTCGGCCGAAATGGCCATCATCGGGAGGAGAAATATTTCTGCTTGCTGCTAGCACTAAACTAGTTCTAAGGCGTGATATATTTATATATAAAAGTGCTTAAAATCAGGCATTGATAATTGTGTTCAAAACAGAGTGACATTATTTTGTTCCATGCTTGAATACAACCTTGGGGTCTTCCCATATATATATATATATATATATATATATATGTATATATATATATATATATATAGTAATGTTAAAAAAATATGTTAATCCGTGTGGAATTTTCAGGATGATATAAATCCAGCAAGAACTATAAAATGCTTTTCGATAAAAGTGACTCATTTGATTTTTTTTTTTTTTTGCTAAATGTTCTCTTCTCCGTGAAACGAAAGTTGAGCTAAATTCAAATGATAAGCGATCTAAAATCTGAAGAAGAAGCTTTGAAAGCTCTTTGAATTTAGCAGTAAGTACTGTCAAGCATCCGTTCAGTATAATGTTCTGGGGGATGCTTTTCTTTTCATGAAACTGGTTTCTTAAAACCTATTGAAAAGACCCTCAGGGGCGAGCAGTACAAGAGAATTTTAGAGTCTTGTCTGCTCCCTTCTGCTGAAAGGGTGCAAATCGACCCCTCAAGCTCATTTTTATGCAGGATAATGCTCCTTGTCACAAATCGAAATTGATGAAGGAATACTTTAATGAGAAGCAGGTGAGTGTTATGACATGGCCGCCCCAATCTCCTGACATCAACCCCATGGAGCATTATAAAGTACAGGCTCTCTCGAGAGCAGTTTTTCAACAAATATGATTTGATTGTGAATTTCATATCCGAATGGAATTCAATGCAAGGAGATGAGATTTGCCAAAACATAATCAAGTCAATGCCAAAAAGGGTTGAAAAGGTTATTCAAAATAAAGGAGGACCCATAGATTATTAAATATTTCGAACTATATTACCTATTATAAATAAATTATACCTCTATTATTCTTTATTTAAAGCTGTTCGGTTATGTTTCTATTGATTACTGGTTGCAGGAAATAAGTGAGTGACTTTTTTTTTGCACAAAGGTTTTCCCTGAATCTCATTTATATCCAACATTTTAATTATCAATAGAATACCTTAGCGTGAGTAAACTTTTTGACTAGATAGTCGGGAAGGGACCTTTATATTAGTAAGATTAAAAATTAGTTTGGTCCCAAAAGCAATAGGCGAAAAAAATTTTAAGTAAAAAAAATAAGGTGAGTCACTTTTATCGAACATCACTGTATCTCAAAAGACAGACAAAAATTAATATTTATTAAAGAATATAAAACAATTAAAATCCCATAGGTAATAATTTTTATTTCATGAGAGCTCTAAAAAAGATCTCAATCTTCAAGACCTACGAACAAATGATTTGTTTGTATGTCTTGAATATTGAGAGCTGCTTTTTTTTAGTGCTCTCAAGAAATATAAATTATTACCTATTGGATTTTAAGTTCCTGATAGTCTTAAATTAATATATATATATATATATATATATATATATATATATATATATATATATATATATATATATATATATATATATATATATATATTATAAATTGATTTATTTAAAATAAAAAAATATATTCTAAATAAATAAATCAATTTATAATATTAATGCTCTGTAAATTTACATTGAGCACTATTTTGTAAAAATAAAAATATCTATAAGAACACCGGGTTATATATCTTACTGTTCTTTCTTTTTATTTATATATATATATATATATATATATATATATATATATATATATATATATATATATATAATGTCTGATCAGAATGTATCGGGACTGTTGCAATAAAAAAAAACTATAACACCTATCAATTCGGCATTTAATCTCCTTCGAAGTTTTCTGTCTTTGAATCCACTGTCGATAGCATTCTTGGAGCTCCTTTCTTAGGATTCTGGGAACGTGAAACAATGGACGAGATATGCGGAATCAGGCGTTTGTCGTATCTCGGGAGTGTTCTCTGTGACGAAAGACATCTGTTGAATTTAAGTGGACTGCTGGAAACTGCGATGTGTTGAGACGGCCACAATCTACACACTTTCTGTTTAAACACTGCTATAAACACCGGAAGTGAGCGAGAATGTTATAACTTATTGCACCTGCGCGACGGAATTCAAACTCAATCTGTGCAAAGCGGCTTCATTCTGCATACTTTAACTCCGTTACCATACCAACTGTTCCTATACTTTTCGTTCAGTTATCGTGTATATATATATATATATATATATATATATATATATATATATATATATATATATATATATATATATATTAAAGAAAAACAGACCAGTTTAAGGCTCCATTGTAATATTAGGTTGGTGCAAAAATAATGTAACTAATAATAATAATAATCGTTTTTTGACGTTAAAAAAATACGTCAAAAAATGATATTATTTTTGCACCAATCAGATAGTTTATTTCACCAGGGACTTTTAATTTTCCGTAGATCCTCAGACATCACTTTCCAAATGTGAAACGAAAACTGGAATTAAAATTTACACTTTTGACGGGCTGTATTAAGCTTATATAAGTTAACATAGAAGGTAGCGAGGAATGGTATGAGAGACATGGTCGAGTTTAGAGAGGGAAAGGAGAATTTTAAAATTTATTTTTATATTTCTTTTTATTATAATACTTAATATTGAAGAAGGAGGGGGTAAGGATCAGACATTGACCTATTTAATCGGTCAACTCAACGGAAATGATACGTTGAAAGGGGAGGAGAAAAAGGGGAAAAGAAAAAGGGAAAAAGAAAAAAAGGAAAAAGGGGGAATTAAAGAGAAAAGAGATGTACTTAGGTTTTTCGGGAAAAGAAGAGGGGTTGTATAGCTGTAGCAATTTAGATAAAAAGAGATTTTAATGTTTGACAGTAATTTAAATGTTTAAAAACTCCACGAAGAAATTAATTTAATGCTTATTAGCAATTTAAATATTCAACTTCTCTACAAATAAATTAGTGAATGAGTTGAATACTATATTAATAAACAACAATAATAAAAAAAATATAAAAGTTTACTAATATAAATTATATTATATTATATTATATTATATTATATATATATATATATATATATATATATATATATATATATATATATCTGTGTGTGTGTAAACATTTCACATAGAGTATATTGAGTATACTGTAAAAGGACAATATAAGTAATGACAAAAGGAAAACTTATCTTAGCCGACGCATATTGTTCTTTGAGGGACACTTTCAAGACAAATGCAAAGATTTTATGTAACACATATTTATATACAAGAGCATGTATAGAAATATTGGTGAAATTTTTAAAAGCTTGGGAACTGTCATAAATATTTATGAGGCTAGCCGAAAGGACAGGGAAGCTATGGATGACACGATCTGACACAATTCAATGTCTAATAAATATATATATGGGAGAATGTCATATATAAATTTCTATAAAGCACAGGAAATGAATAAAGAGTTGAAAAAATGCCGCGTTTCTCCATCAGGACTTCATCAAACTAAAGTAATTCTTTTGTTGATGAAATTGTATATTTCTAGGTTGGTAGGTTTATAAACACAAGCGTCGGTTGCAAAAATATAGCGCGAGGAAACGCTGGCTGAAAATGCCGGAACGCTGAAATTTTAAATTTAATTTTCATAGCTGGGACCCTAACATGTGCTGCCATCCTGGAACAGGGTGGACCTAGGAACAACAACAATTAAGAGGTGGTGCTACGCTCCTTAAAATCTTACGGTCAAAAGTCCTTGGTGACAGATGTGTCAGGTCATCCCATAAGTTCTGTCCGAATATTAACTTTTTGTTAAAATGAACGAAATTTAAAGAGTATTTTATAATGTCTAAAGGAGCTGAACATTATTTGTATGTTTAGATGCATTTAAACTGATCAAATTTTATTTCAGAGAACAATAAAATTAAATTTTGTTTGATTAAAACCCTGCTAACATGGAAGTACCCAAGAATCATTTGAGGCACATAATGCTTTATGAGTTCAAGAAAGGAAACTCAGCAGCCGAAGCGGCTAAAAACATTCACTCAGTTTATAGAAAGGAATGTGTGAATGAAAGAACTTGCAGAAGATGGTTTGCAAAATTCAGAGGTGGAGATTTCACCCTTGAAGATGAAGATCGAACCGGACGCCCAGTTAAGTTTGATGAAAAGCTTCTTGAAGCAGGCCTTGAAGAACATCCTGCTGTATCAGTTGAGGAATTGGCAGTGGTTCTCAGTTCAAACCATACAACTGTTCATCGTCATCTTCAACAACTTGGAAAAGTTCCTAAACTAGGAAAATGGGTGCCTCATGAATTGTCTGAAAACAACCTCAAATCCCGAGTTGACATCTGCTCTTCTCTCCATTCTCGCCAACTTGTTTCATCTTTTTTGGATAGACTTGTGACTGGCGACGAAAAATTGATCTTTTATCGAAATGTTAAGCGTCGTAGATAGTGGCTTGGTAAAGGGGAAGGACCCCAGCCACAGCCGAGAAGGGAACTTCATGGGAAAAATGTTCTTTCAATCTGGTGGGTCGCCAAGGAATAATCCACTTTGAATTCTTACCACCTAATGCAACAGTTAATGCTCAAATATACTGTCAGCAATTAGAGCGTTTGAACCAAGCTTTGAGGAAAAAAAGACCTGCTCAAGTGAATCGAAAAGAGGGGATGTTTCATCAGGACAATGCGCGACCCCACACAGCAAGAATTACGTCACAAAAGATCGAAGAACTTGGTTGGGAGAAAATTCCTCACCCACCTTATTCTCCTGATCTTGCTCCTTCAGACTACCATTTATTTCGTAGCTTACAGAATCCTTTGGAAGAAAAAGCTTTTGTAACACAGGAAGAGGTTAAAACTGACATTTATGAGTTCTTCGAATCAAAGCCAAAAGAATTTTACAGTAATGGAATTAGTAAGCTTGTTAATAGATGGAAGGCAGTCATAGATAATCAGGGAAAATACATTGTTGATTGAATCTGTAATTAAATGTAACATTTGGTCACTTGTTTTCTTTATTCAAAATTCGGACAGAACTTATGGGATGACCTGATAGTTTATAGTAATACCGAGGACGAGTGGATGATCTAGCAATAAAATAAAGACGTCATACAACTGAGTAGTTCTACAAAACTTAGCAAAGGTCTCTACCTATCCTGACGATGACTGAAGAAAGTCGAAAGCTCGTACCCTATTTCTTGTACTTTCTCCTCTATTTTTACAAATGATATTTGCTTTAAAAATGCATTATATATATATATATATATATATATATATATATATATATATATATATATATATATATATATATATATTGGGCCGTAAACCGATTACTATCTGAGACATTTAAAGAAGAAAGCAGGCTTGGAAAATTTAAGACTGACGGGGTACATTGAAGGGAAGAGAAACAAGGGGGATAACTATTAAACGCCTTTGAATGTAAGGGCGACAGAATAAGGAGAAAGATGGAAGCTAAAAATTACCTAAAATAGTCAGGACGTTGTGGAGAGCCATGAACCAGCACGCTATGAAACGAGATGATATATGTAAAAAAGATTAAAAAAATCTCGGTACCGGGAAATTCAATCTTTTTATTCATTTCCGAATTGTGAATAGAAATTGATTTAGACGCAATTTTTTTTTTTTTTCAGAATGGCGGAAAAGATGATATCTCGCAATATGTAGATAATGCATAAAAATGTATTCACTGTTTAATTTTTAATTGAATATGGATTTTGTTCGAACGTCTTCATCTAAATATTATTATATTTTACACGCTTAATTTTCGTACCGGAATTCAATTTGAATTTCTGTTCTGATTTGATGTTCTCCTTTCTTCGTCGAAAATATATCGACTGTAAACAAGAAAAACAAACAAAAATGAAAACAAACAAAAATGAAAAAAAAACAAAAATAAAACAATATCCAACTTATTTTCGGCATCAATTTCATCAGCTCATCTTAATTGGATCGTGGTTCTTGAAATTGGCAATTCAGTTTCGATTTCAGAAGTAGTCATTAAAGCCTTTTAAATATTTACTCACCCCCACTACCAAAGCTGCATGTGACACAAGGTCGTTTTAACGTGGGGAGCGCTGTACGCTTACTTATGCATATGGGTCAACGACGAAAAATTGTTTTTTTCCTGATCGCTGTCACGCTGGTACCGAAATTGATATTTTTATCTTTTTTTCATATTTTATGTCGTTTTACAGTGTGGGCGATTATGGCTCTCCACAACTTCCTGTCAATGACTATTTTCGGTAATTTTTACCTTCCATCAGCTTCCCTTTCAGACCCAACCTTATTTAGTGCAATGAGGAAGGCAGTGCCGCTGGGTTTGGAATCCCGGGGCTGAGCAAACTTCTCTTAACTAAAATGAGGAAAAACATAGCTCCACTTAATTCGCAGAGGGTGTTACACCCACACGTCAGTAAGCCCTCATCAGCAATGATTTACTCCAATGCCAGTTTAGCTAATTCAATTAGGGTGTTTCGAAAGCGATTTAAAAAAAAGAAATGTAAGTCAAATTCATTTATTCGTAAATTTATTACTTTCGATATAAAGACAATGTCATCATCAGAATGTTGTTTTTCCAAAGACAAAAATTGTTATGTTCATCATATTATAACTTAGTTACCTTCCAAGACGTTTACATCGTAAAATTTAAATCGTACAGTACATAAACCTACCTTTTCTTCACTTCACAGGTTAAAAAATTTACTTTCAGATATGCACAACTTAGAAAAATGATGAACACGGCAATTTTTGTGTTATTTAACAACAAATAACCTGATGATGACTTTGTGCTAATGTCGGAAGTACTCGGAATAAATAAATATGTATCAACATGGTAATTTTCTCACTTCCTTTAATAAGGATACTAAGAAGCTTATCCGTGAATATGAGAGGATCCTATTGAAAATAAGTAGACAAAACTTGTCTAAATTATTCAAGGAGACATATCTTAATGAAAACATGCTGCCAAAATATACGCAATATATATATATATATATATATATATATATATATATATATATATAATATGAAATATAAGCAATATATATATATATATATATATATATATATATATATATATATATATATATATATAAATAAATATATATATATTTAAAAATATGATTCCAACACGCAACATAAGAGATCTCATGTTTCAAAACAAGAGCCGAAAACATCAATATAATTATTTGAATTAAACTGAACTAAAGTACTAAGCTATGTTCCCTCTTCAAGCGAATTTTTTTTTTGAATAATTTCTTCCTGAAATTTCCGCGTTTTATAAGCATATTCATAATTGAAATTAAAATTACTATGGTAACGGCTAGAGCAATCGTTTAAAGAAAAGGGGCGTAAGTGTTAATAATTTGTATCAATATCTCAGTTACATTCACAGAACGTCAAGTCAGGGTAAGGTTGGGGTGTTTAAATTTAAAGCAGAAGATGACATCGTCTAGTCTGGTTAAGTGTCTATGGAGATTTATTTATTTTATATTTTTTTCTGAAAGGGTTTTGTGTATATATAAAAAAAAAATCAAAGAAAACTGTCGCTAACATTTGTTTTTTTGACGACTTCATAAAGAGTTATCTTTTTTTTTGTAGGGCATTTAAACTATTTATTTAGACTATGGCATTTAAAAATTATATTATTGTTTGTTTGTTTTTATGCTAATTATTCAATGCGAAAATTTGATGATGTCGGGAAAAAACCGTTAACTCGTGTCTATTGTTTAACAGATTTTTATTATTTATATACTTAATAATGTGTAGATTTCATGTAGCTTTTTTTTTTATATATATATGAAAATTTAAAATGAGAGGGGTGGCAATGAACCCCAAAACAAACTAAATATAAACACAAAATTAACTAAACATAACTGATGTTAGCATAGCCCGTCCAACCCTCAAAACAGAGAGGTCGCTGTATTCTGCCCATTTGGACAAAATCAAGAAGCTCTCTCGCTAAGGGAGTGGGAAAAGGAGAAAATATACAAGGACATGGGAAAGAAAAACAAAACTGACCCAGTCGAGATAAAAAAAAAAGGGGTCAAAACAAACTGGGGAGGTTGGGAATCTCAACTTGGATCATAACAAAAGATGTAGCCGGGAACAGGCTAGGAACAACATTTACTCACTTTAACTAGGTACACAAAAGCTTATCTAACCTAACGAGGGGGAGGGCTCCACAGGAAACCACCCGGATGTGACATAGGTTTGACCTAAAAGAGAAAATCCTGTCTAGATTAATATTTGGGTAATATTCTATGGCGGCACGCCCTATTTCACCTTTCTTAACAAAATTACTGCTCTCCCAAACAAACGTACATGACAATATCGTAAAAATCAAAAGAAAATGGTTGAATCAGTCAACACAGCTATAATGACAATATTCTCCACACGTGACAATAAATGACGTTATTTTCAGTTAACAATATGAAAATAACGTTCTCTACATTCTTCCAGTTGCTAAGAACATTCTGCATTTTGTTAATATTAGTTACTTTCTTTAATTCATTTCATTTTTTGCTTTGATAAAGTCCACATTGGACGAAACACGTCAGCAACTACTACAGTTTTCCTATTGTCATTTATAGATATATAATAATAACATACCAAATTTACAATAAAATAAGAGATAACTACATCTAAAAAGACTCAAAACTTCTAACGTCGTATAAATATCTATATAAATAAAGCGCAGTGTACGTGTGTCCGTCCGTCCGTCCGTCCGTTTTCGTTCTCGGTGAATCAGAAACAACCTGAATTACATGCGATTAAACATTAAATAAAGGACTCATTTGCAGAGGTGTTGAAGTCTCACACTTAAACACACGCTTATACTAACATATAAACTTACACACATGATACACCCTCCCAACGAATTAAAAGATGACATACGCATAACAACCCCCCCACCCAGCAACCAATAAAACTGTTAAAATGACCAAGAAGGGAATTCTGAGACTAATGAATCTCCCCAGCCTCTATCTGAAAAACAACTTGAAAGAGGCCGTTTGACCAACACAAGGACCGACCAAAATTAACGATAAAAAAATAAATGTAAACTACAGATTTTCTTCATAAGCGTTCACTCATGTAGTCCACTTCTATAAACAAGCAGAATTTTTTTTCTCCTGATGCTGGCTATGCTGGCCGAAACTAGTCGAGGAACCTAACTGAAATAATAAAACAAGAGAATTTTAATAAACAACCCAGTATGTTTGAAATTTAAAAAAAAAATTGTTGTTCAAAACGTAATAACATACTAAATTCGTAATAGTATAGGACAGTTATAACTACATCTAAAAAAGACTCAAAATTTCTAGAATCACCTCGTATAAATATCTATATAAATAAAGCGCAGTGTACGTGAGTCCGTCTGTCCGTCCACTTTTAGATCTCAGCGAATCATAAATCATTGGCAGAGGTGTTGGGGTCTTACACTTAAACAATCATTCACACCAATATACACACATCATACACACTCCCAAAGAATTAAAAGATAACATACACTTAATAAAACTGTCAAAATGACCAAGAAACTAGTCGAGGAACCTCATTGGAATAATAAAACAAAAGAATATTAATATATTAGGTTGGTGCAAAAATAATGACGTAATATTGTCGTTTTTTGATGTTAAAAAATACGTCAAAAAACGACATTATTACGTCATTATTTTTGCACCAACCTAATAGATAGATAGATATGAACAGACAGTCAGACAGACAGATAGATAGATAGATAGATAGATAGTAATTGAGAAAGAAGGGGAGAGAGTGAGAGAGATAGAGTGACTCTAGTGATTAAAGACATAGTGAATTGAAAATGAGAGTAAACTTTGGGCTACCGAAAGAGAAATTGAAGTTAAACAACCGAGAAAATGGCGACTACAGAGTAGATATAAGTAGAAATTGATGGAGATAGATAGATAAATTGAGAGAGAGTGGGAGAGAGAGGTATAGAAGACATACAGAGAGAATACAGAGGGGGTATTCGTGAGAAACGGAGAGGCACATGTCATTGCAGAACGTGGATAGAAAGTGAGAGAATTAATGAGCGACTAGTGAGAGGGATGTGTGAAAGAAAGACAACGAGAGAGAGAGAGAGAGAGAGAGATGGAGAGATAGTGAGTGAGTTAGTGACAGTGAGAATAGTGAAATATTTGTTCAGAGGGATGAGAAACTCATAGCCACATTTCATTACAGAACGTGGAGAGAAAGGGTGAGTTAATGAGGTGTAAGAGAGAGGGAGGTAAAAGAAAGACAATGAGAGTGTGTATTTGGAAGTGAGAAAGAGAGAGCGAGAAATGTTTGTTCAGAGAGGTGAGAAATCGAACCTGAAAGCGAGGTGGAGCATATGTGATTGAAGAAAGTGGAGAAAAAGAAGGCGGGGTAAGAGGTGATTAGAGAGAAGGTGATAAAAATGAAACCAACTGAATAATTAGAGAGAGAGAGAGAGAGAGAGAGAGAGAGGGAGAAAGAGAGTGAAAGAGAGAGCGAGAGAGAGCGAAATAAAGCAAGACAGTGTGAGAGAGTATATGTGAAACAGAGAGATAGTGATAGAGAGAGAGAGAGAGAGAGGAAATATTCGTCCAGAGAGAAGAGGGAGGGAGAACCACATGACATTACAGTGAGCGGAGAGAAAGGGAAGGAGTGGCTAGAAACAAGAAGGTGAAATAAACACAATGAGAGAGAGAGAGAGAGAGAGAGAGAGAGAGAGAGAGAGAAAGAAAGAAAGAGACAGAGAGAAAGAAAGAGAGAGAGAGAAAGAAAGAGACAGGGAGAAAGAAAGAGAGAAAGAAATACAGAGGAAAATATTCGTTGAGAAAGAAAACGTAAAAGGGGACACATGTGATTACAGAACGTGTTGAAAGAGAGGGCAGTAATAGGTAATCTAGAGACGGGGTGATGAAAAAAGAGAGAATAACTGAAGTATTAGAGAGAGAGGAGGTGTGGGGTTTAATGTACTACGAACGGTAGGAAGAGAGTGAGAGAGAGAGAGAGAGACAGAGAGAGAGAGAGAGAATCAGCAGAAAGAGACACGAAATGATTTACTCATTGAGCAAGCATTTTAATTAAACACCACAAAAACGCCCTGTCAAAAAACGTACTTCAAATAATTTAATGAAATATATTTTCAAATGAAACACAATTGAAACAGAATTGCAACGGGAGAAACAATATTTCTCTTTGTATTTTGTGAGAAGGGAAAAACACATTTGTTGAATTCCAGTCTAATATCATTTTCAAAATGTAATTTGGTTGATGTGCCTTAATTAAAAATCGATTTAAATTAACATATTAACATATATATATATATATATATATATATATATATATATATATATATATATAATGAAACCAGGCATCAAAATTTAAATAATCGGCTTTCCCAAAAAGATAAAAGGGTAACTTCCTGTTTCAGCTATCAATAGCAATTCTCGCTTATTTAAGCAATAATTACCAGTTGTACAGACCCAGTGAATCGCTGTTAGCCCACTCATCAAAACTTTAGTGTTAAAAACTTTTTTTATTGAAATTATTATGTCGAGTCATAAATAATTTCTGTTTATCTGTTTTGTTCTTCAGATGATAAAACACAATTACATCTTATTCAATAATAATTTCACTGTTTACACTATTTAAGTTGTTCGGACTGTTCTCCATATCGTTGTGGTCAGATTCACGACGTTTCGGCAGTTGTACGCTTCGGTCTTCTTCAGGATCTGTATTTTTCTGACATGGGGTATTGTAAATATTTACAGTATTTATATCCTTGAGACATTTATCCTCATCTTTGTTGTCATATTCACGACGTTTCGGACGTTGTACGTTCTGGCCCCCTTCAGGATCTGTGTATACGTCTGAGATGATGTATTATAACTATTTACATTGTTCTGACTGTTATCCTCATCTTTGTTGTCATATTCACGACGTTTCGGCCGTTGTACGTTCTGGACTCCTTCAGGATCTGTGTATACGTCTGAGATGATATATTATAACTATTTACATTGTTCTGACTGTTATCCTCCTCTTTGTTGTCATATTCACGACGTTTCGGCTGTTGTACGTTCTGGACTCCTTCAGGATCTGTGTATATGTCTGAGATGATGTATTATAACTATTTATACTATTTACATTGTTTGGACTGTTATCTTCATCTTTGTTGACATATTCACGGCGTTTCGGCCGTTGTACGCTCCGGCCTTCAGGATCTCTCTATATTCCTGAGATGGGGTATTTTAACTGTTTGCATTGTTTACATTGTTAAGAGTGTTGTCCCCACCTTTATCGTCATATTCACGACGTTTCGGATGTTGTACGCTTCGGTTTTCTTCAGGATCTGTTTATATTTCTGAGATGTGGTATTGTAACTATTTACATTATTTACATCATTAAGACTGCCGTCTTCATCTTTATGGTCATATTCACGACGTTTGTGTCGTTGTACACTCCGGCCTTCTTCAAGACGGGTCTATATTTCCGAGAGGTGATACACACATGGCCCGTTAAGTACAATTACATCTTATTCAATCATGCGTTCACTATTTACACTATTTACATTGTTCGGTGTGTTGTCCTCATCTTTGTTTTCATATTCACGACGTTTCGCTCGTTGTACGCTTCGTCATTCTTCAGAAGATATACACACATACCCCAGTGGATAAAAGCGCTCACTGAATTAATGCAGCGCCTTGAACCAAAGAGTTGTGAGTTCAATACCTGGCTACAGTAGAAATGGACAAAACTTTGAGAGTTGAGTTACTAAAAAAGAAAATAGCTGAAACTGAGATATACAGAAATGGCATAGCATGTGAAAGCTGAAAAGTCCGAAGTGTACGAATATGACAAGGATGAGGACAACAGTTTGAACAATGTAAATAGTTGCAACACCTCATCTCAGAAATACAGACACATATACGTTTATTTTTAATTACAATCATTTTTGCCGCTTTTCAGCTAGGTCTTCAAGACCTTTTGAGTAAAATTCCACAGGTTTTCTTGAGAATATTTGTCGACTAAGTCGTTGAAATGGTTTTCATTAGAGATTGTTTAAAAAGAAAGCGTTTTGCAAACAGCAAAAGCAATTAATACACGGCAAATGCAAGATCAGGTGACAATGACCTATGGACTAGAACAGACCAACCGAATTCCACAACGTTTTCAAGTGTTATCCTTTCTGTATGTCTCTTACCAAAGAAAACAAGATTTTTACAATTTACGATCTCAAGGCGCTTTTCGAACAAATACTGAAGGGCATGTTGCAAAAAAACTGTATATAGCTTTTTTTTTATTGCGCTTTAAGAACTTTAAAAATAATAGTACCCTGGTGATCGCGACACAAGCGCAACATTTCTCTACTTCCATGCGGTTTATTTCATGGTATCGTTTGTGTAGATTTATCTTTGTCAATTCACAGCCTGAGTCGTTTCCAAAATGAGGAAGTGCTTGAGAAATTTTCCACTGCACTGCTGATAAACCCACTTTATAATCCTGTCACATTTCTTCTAAATACAATTTGACTTGGTCTGTAGGACCATTACTGATTGCATACAACGGCAATTACTATTAGGTTGGTGCAAAAATAATGACGTAATAATGTCGTTTTTTGACGTATTTTTTAACGTCAAAAAACGACATTATTACGTCATTATTTTTGCACCAACCTAATATATATATATATATATATATATATATATATATATATATATATATACGTAAAAAAAACGACATTATTACGTCATTATTTTTGCACCGACCTAATATTTGGAAAACAAACACAGCTGTTATCTATCAGCAGATTTAGGCACCTCGAGGCAGTGTAATGGCTAGCAAGCTTGTCTCGCTAGAACAGTTATGACTGAGTAGTGAGTTCGATCCTCACTGGGTGTCCCAAACTTTGGGACTTGTGTCACATCTAAGCTACGCTTGGAAAATCGCTATCTATTTGCTGATTCATTTGGTATAGGAGTTAACCGTAGTCGAGATAATCGAATCAATGTAAAAGATACTTTCCTTAGTTGCATAGTATGTGCTTCACCAGGGCAACATAGATATTAAATACAGTTTTCTTTCTCATAGACAGGTTGCCACCCAAGGCTATAAAACCCAGTCTGTCAAGGAGTCGACCGTATTTAAAATAATCAAGACAACTCGAATGATGCTTTCCTTGTTTATCTAATTTTCATACGGTAATACAGTATGAATCCCCCTTTTCTCCCCCCTGCTATGTGTTAAATAGTAAGACTTGTATCACTAAATTATTATTATCTCGACACTCACAAACAAATTCTTATAATCTAAAAAATATTTTCTGGTTTTTAATAACGAGCAAAGGGTTGCTAAGCCGTTGAAAACAAATCAATCAAATGAAAAGCAATACAAAGGCCAGATTATTGTGGAGAACCATAAGTGCCCACGTACAATAAGGGCACGGCACAAAGCAGCAGCAGAAGAAGAAGAAGAAGAAGAAGAAGAAGAAGAAGAAGAAGAAGAAAAGAAGAGGAGGAGAAGGAGAAGAGTTGAAAGAGAAAAAAGAAGAAGTGGAGGAGGAGATGTGGGGAAAAGGAAGAAGAAAAGAAGTGAAAGAGAGGAGAAGAAGAAGAAGAAGAAGAAGGGGTGAAGAAGAGGAGGAGGATAAGATGTGAAGAAGAAGAAGAGGAAGAGAAGAAAAGAAGAATATAAGAAGAGGAGGAGGAGAAGAGGAGGGGGGAAGAAGAAGTTAGGGGACGGCAAATAGCAGCAGTGGCAGCAGAAGTAAAAGGAGGAGCAAGAGAAGAAGAACAAGAAGTAGTAGTAGTAGTAATAACGAGACGGCACATAGCAGCAGCGGCAGCAGAAGAAAGAGGAGGAGGAGGAGAAGAAGAAGAAGAAGAAGAAGAAGAAGAAGAAAAGCAGAATATATTTGAAGGATCAATTTGCATATATCTACAGCGTTTCGTTTGAATCAATTCCATGGCGATCATTGCTTGAACAGTAATCCAAATTCTGCCTGAATGTGTTTTTTATCAATACCTAAGTTTCGATCACTTCGCTGACTCCGTTTGAAATCAGTAAGATTATTTCTACAACAGTCGTATGCGATGTGTGATGGGGGAAGCAATGAATTATCGGCAGTTACAATGTTCAAAGCCACTATTGTCAGGTTGGTATGTTGACTTAATGGCGAAGCTCAAAGCAGAACGGATTTGATTTTGTACAAAAGACAAAAGTTTTCGATGTTGCCAGTCTCGGAATAAAAATGTCAGTCATATCCAAATAACAGACCCCAAGTCATAAAAAAGGTAATTACGAACAGAATCAATCCCATAAAAAGATACTTATTGACTAAGCTTATACTTCTAAAATAGTTTCCTAAATTAAAAATAAGATGAAGAACATCATTAGTTTATTTGGTCTGAATTTCTGAGATGTGGTTTTATCCTTGCTTGCTCTGTTTATGTTCGGACTGTTGTTCACATCTGTGTTGTTTTTGTCATAACGTTTCGGCAATTGTGCCCTCTGGCCTTCCTCAGGTGCATATCGATATGGGTAACCTACAGGTAATTCCGAACTGAACAATTTATTTCATCTACGGGGGTAGACTGTTCTCGTTCAAATTGCTAGTTTTTATTTTTATTTAGCACTGTACAGTTATTACTAGACCATTTCCATTCAGCAAGTACACAAGCATATATATATATATATATATATATATATATATATATATACACCTAGTGAGCCAAACAAACCTACATAGGTTTCACCTAAACGGATCGTCAGGGAAAGTACGGTTCGAATGTTTACTCGTATCGGGGTTTTTTCTTTGTGCTTCAGACCTGCATCTGTGCGATTTTTTTTCGGCAGAAGTTCATGTTTGTAGCTCTTTCTTTTTTTAAAACCTTTTTTTTCCCTCGAAATTGATTTGATTATTGGCAAATCAAAAATTCGAGGGTTTTTCGCAACGAGTCTAGTTATCTATATTTGTATATATATATATATATATATATATATATATGGGCATGTCAATGAATATGACAGACAAGGTGCTTTTATTTACTTTTTTTTATACAAGTTCACATATGATCTAATATTTTTTTCCTTTCAGATGATAAATTATATAAAAACTGTTAGAATGTTCTTTTTAACCGAGCGCTTTCGGCTATACATTTAGCCATTTTCAAGGATGAAATATTTTAACTGTTAAATAAGAAATAAAAATTTGACACCTCTAACCTTATAGTTAAAAATAATAATTCACCTCTTAGAAGAAAATTAAATAGCGCAAATATTATTTACGAAGTAAAATGCCCATTAAGAAATTGTATTCCTGATCAATCAAAATTCGTAATATAATTATATAGGCCACACTACAACATGTTTGACACGCAGACTCACTCTACACTTTTCCGACAATAGCTCAATTGCATCTCATTTAAATATTCATGGAGACCTACCGTATACTATATGTAACATATTTTTGACAACACTAATATAAGATATATATATATATATATATATATATATATATATATATATATATTACTGTTCTATTATATATTACTATTATATTCTTATATTATTATAAGATTATGTTATATATATATATATATATATATATATATATATATATATATATATATATATATAATTATTTATTTAAAAATATGATTCCAACACGCTACATAAGAGTTCTCATGTTTCAAAACAAGAGCCGAAAACTTCAATATAATTATTCGAATTAAATTGAATTAAAGTAAGCTCTGGTCCATCTTCAAGCGAAATTTATGATCTACTTTTGTATCGAGCACTATTTTTAAAAAACAATAACTAAAATACTAAAGAACTTTGGATTATTTACCTAACGAGTTCTTTCCTATTTTCCATATATTTTCACACGCACACACACACACACACACACACACACATATATATATATATATATATATATATATATATATATATTTGATAGTTGTATTAATATATTTAGGCAGCAATCCTTCCTTTATGCATGTTTCATTAGAAACGACAGACAAGGTACTCTCGGTTAAGCTTTTTATTTAATTTTTCTTGTGTTAGAACAAGAACTTTCTTTTCTGGACAAAGGGTGTGTAAAAACTGTCCAAATGTTTTATATTTCCGAGCGCTTTCGGCTATACCTTTAGCCATTATCACGGATGATAACGCACACACTCAAGTAAGCTGAAAAATCGAGTCATCCTTGCTGTGTCCATGTATTGAACTTAAAACTCTTTGGGCCAAGTCACTGGATTACTTCAACCAACCGATCCAGATCAATTGAGAAGGGTAGAAACTATGTTGAGGACTTCATTTGAAACGTTTTTGTTCATTTTAGCATGCGTTATATGTTTCGGTAAGTTCCGTTAATTTTCGAAGGGGACGTGTCCAGCTCTGTCTTAAAAAAAACAGGAAAGACGGCTAGAATGGCCACTTAAAAATTGGTTGAGGTGCGAAAAAAGATGAATGGTTAAGAATTTTAGCCGCTACGTTTATTAACAGGGCCCTTTTTAAGACTCAAAACACAACGACTTTTTAACCAGCTGAGAAAAAACAAGAAGATTCAGTCAAATCTCCCGGTCGACCAACAGCAATGTTTCCGTCCGTATATTGTGAATTCATCCCTGATCACTTTTATTTTCCCCATCATAATCCTTACCATCACCATCGTCTTCTTCATCTTCTATGGGCCGCGTCCCTTCAGGACAGGGGTGAACATGGTTTTCCAAAACTTCCTATCCCTTATGGCCTCAGTAGTTTTTCTTCCATGTCTAAGGCCACTGTACCTCTGTTCTACCACTCATTCTCTCCAGCTCGTAAAGTAGGTAGCTTACCATCTTCCACTGTCTCTCTTGTTCTCAATATACTAAGTGTTAGGTTTTCCAACCCCTTTCTCCTCATTTGAAATCCTGAAACGTTTTGGTTCATTTTAGCATACTTTATGTGTGTCGGAATATTCTGCTAATCTTCGACGGAGACGGGTAGAGCTGTGTCTTCAAAAGATAGGAAAGACGCCTAGAATGGCTAGGCAATAATTGGCCGAGATGCGAAAAAGATGCTCTTTGTGACGAAGCAGAAAAGTAGAGTGGTTAACAATAATAACCGCTCAGTCTATTAACAAGGCCCAAGGACAATCACATGTTTATCAAGTGTGGGAAGACAAGAAAATCCAGTCAAACTTCCCTAGCAATCAACAGCGGGGCTTCCACTCTTATGCAGAGGGTTCATCGCTGGTAACACTTATTTTCCACATGCGTTTCTAAGTATTAACATCTTCCCCGTCAATTTTTTTAGGGAAAAACCTTTCATTTTCAAACTGTTATTTTATTTGTTTTTAATACAGTAACTAAGAAACTGTTGTTACCAAATAAATGATTAAGTATTAAAAAAAACAGGTTTGCAGATATATCGTATATTAAACAGTAAGTACACCAGAAGAGTATTACATGACTAGTGAGAGTGTATGGAATGAACCAGCGCTTAATCTATTCCCTGTTAATATTTAACAGCCCCACAACGAGGGATGTATATGGCACAAGGCCGAGTTTACCGTGGGTTCTACGAGCCCGTAGTCTCGGCCAAAATTATTCCCTTGAAACCGTATAAACGGGTTCAAGGTTTGTCTACCTTCCCGGACGAAACTTTGGCCTTCAGCAAAGCCTCGTCCGGGTTCCTCTCTGCCCAGTCAGAGAGTTCGACAGTTGAATAATATTCGACGGTTACTGAAGCCTTCTGGGGCACCTTGAATTAACCGAGCAGTGGCTTGCACCTCTACAAGGGCGTATGATTTAACAAATGGTCTCGTTTTAAGTACAGAGGGGTATTAAAAAAGAACCAAGTTCGATGTATAAACACGTCTGTAGCTGTTTTTTTTAACTCTATCTTTTGGACGTGTTTATTCGTCTTTGTCACCAAAAGATACTTTTAGTAAAAACGTCTATACACGTCTACGCCGAAGAAATGCTTAAATGGGTTTTTATAGAAGAACAGACATTACTTTATGACCAACACACTTAGCTCAACAGAGAAGGATTCTATGGTAAAGATTTCATTTCAAATCTTGAAATATTTTTGTTCATTTTGGCATGCTGCTAGTACTAAATCAATTTTTGTTAAAGAAGAAACAGATGTTACCTTTCTTTTATCCGGCCATTGTATCCCGTTTTAGAAAGAAAGTACCGAAATTCCTCATGTATAGTACACCTTCGTCCATAATACGCACCCCTAAAATTGTGCTGAAATTTTATGGAAAATGCTTCTACTCACTCATAATACGCACCCCTTGTTTGGTAATCAAACCCTATAAATTGTACCTCTAATTTCATTACGGCCGTTTTTTACTATTATTTAAAAAAATGGTTTTAAACATCTAATTTAGTTTTATGATAATTGTTATTTTATTATACGGCACTTTATTGTAGCTGTGCATAATGCGCACCTCTGATTTTGCTTATTATTTTTGTTTCGAAAAAAAGCGTATTATACATGGAGTATTACGTTAACAGGACTAAGGATTTGGAATTATGAAACATTTGTTATAATTTTGGTATGTATCATGCGCTTCTATTGTTAAATCGTTACTAATTAAAGAATTGGAATTACTTTTACCCCCCTTCATATTTTCAATGGCTCCATTGGAATTTAAAAAAAAAAAAAATTTTGCCGAAAACTTTGTTACAGGTTTATTGTGTGAAGAAAAAAAACAAAAAACAAAACAAACAAAAACAAGTATAAAAAATAAATCCTGAATTCGTCTAAAAGTATTCGCAATTTAAATAAAAGCAAACTAAGCTCAAAATTCAAATCTGTGCACTAAAAGGCCAAGAAGACCCTCGAACATTTGAATGAATTTATTTTATTTCGAAATACTGTTTATAAAAGACAATTTCAATTTTTAAATTTTTATGCTCGACATTCTCTTTTTAGCTTAGTGTTGAAATGTCTTTGCCAAATGGAAGCCGACTTTAAAGCTTTTTCCAATTATTATTGCATTAATTTAATCGATTTAGACGAAGCAAACGAGAACGGAAAATATCCTATTTACATAATATAATTTGTATCATACTCCGCACGTAGAAACCTTCGATGAAATGCAAGTATTAAAAATAGCAAAGAAAGAAAAAAAAAAAAAAAAAAAAAAAAGGAAAGAAAAGAAGACAGGTGTTTTAAAATAAGCGATCGTTTTAAGAGGCTTATAATATGTTTCAATAACAATTTGGGAACAATTGCAATATCTTTTCTTTTTTTTTTTTTTTTTGGTGGATGATTCGGGACTGGAGTGAAAGCGAAATTTCATTCTAAGCTTATAAGTGTTGAAAAATGTCCTTAAGGAAGGCATGAATCCATCTCTCGCTCATCGAAGCTCAAAATCAAATAGCAGAGTAGAACGCCCCTCCTTCTCTTTAATACGTGCCACGCCCGTTTAGAAGAAGGACAACGCTGATTTCGAAAACGGAGGAAAAACGATATTATACCACTTCATTATCACTTCTCCAAGAGGAAATAGTAAAAATAAATGGACGGTGTGGAGAGCTATGATCACTTTCTACTATAAAAATATCAAATTAACAGTTTTTTTTTTGTGATGTAGGACCTCTTCGCTTGTCACTTTTGCGATGTCAACCGAAAGCTCGTTATCACTTCCCCAAGAGGAAATAGAAAATCACAAATAGTAAAAATAAATGGACGGTGTGGAGAGCTATGATCACTTTCTACTATAAAAATATCAAATTAACAGTTTTTTTTTTGTGATGTAGGACCTCTTCGCTTGTCACTTTTGCGATGTCAACCTAAAGCTCGTTATCACTTCCCCAAGAGGAAATAGAAAATCACAAATAGTAAAAATAAATGGACGGTGTGGAGAGCTATGATCACTTTCTACTATAAAAATATCAAATTAACAGTTTTTTTTTTGTGATGTAGGACCTCTTCGCTTGTCACTTTTGCGATGTCAACCGAAAGCTCGTTATCACTTCCCCAAGAGGAAATAGAAAATCACAAATAGTAAAAATAAATGGACGATATGGAGAGCTATGATCACTTTCTACTATAAAAATATCAAATTAACAGTTTTTTTTTTTGTGATGTAGGACCTCTTCGCTTGTCACTTTTGCGATGTCAACCGAAAGCTCGTTATCACTTCCCCAAGAGGAAATAGAAAATCACAAATACTAAAAATAAATGGACGGTGTGGAGAGCTATGATCACTTTCTACTATAAAAATATCGAATTAACAGGTTTTTTTGTGATGTAGGACCTCTTCGCTTGTCACTTTTGCGATGTCAACCGAAAGCTCGTTATCACTTCCCCAAGAGGAAATAGAAAATCACAAATAGTAAAAATAAATGGACGGTGTGGAGAGCTATGATCACTTTCTACTATAAAAATATCGAATTAACAGTTTTTTTTGTGATGTGGGACCTCTTCGCTTGTCACTTTTGCGATGTCAACCGAAAGCTCGTTATCACTTCCCCAAGAGGAAATAGAAAATCACAAATACTAAAAATAAATAGACGGTGTGGAGAGCTATGATCACTTTCTACTATAAAAATATCGAATTAACAGGTTTTTTTGTGATGTGGGATCTCTTCGCTTGTCACTTTTGCGATGTCAACCGAAAGCTCGTTATCACTTCCCCAAGAGGAAATAGAAAATCACAAATACTAAAAATAAATAGACGGTGTGGAGAGCTATGATCACTTTCTATTATAAAAATATCGAATTAACAGGTTTTTTTGTGATGTGGGAACTCTTCGCTTGTCACTTTTGCGATGTCAACCGAAAGCTCGTTATCACTTCCAAAAATGCTTGTTATATTGGGGACTTCGCAGACGCCAGTACTAGTAGTAACGCCTTCCAATAATATCCGCACTAGTAATACTTGTTCAAGTAGTAATCGCCAAATCTTACAATGATCAGAAGAGAATCGTAATCTGTATAGTAGTAGAGTAGAGAGATTGAAGGGAAAGCATTAACGGATAGACAAGAAGAGTGAACAGAGATCGTATAGTCATCACGCTACTTCCTATTTATTCCCTTCCTTTATGATCACGTGATCTACTTAATAATAAAATCGACCGTGTTGCTCACTGGCGATCTAGTTTCAAACCACAGTGTCAGCAATGACACTTACTCTTATACAACGCAGTGCGAAATCACTCCGCTATCATTATTATGTAAACAGGTCAATTCAGATAGTAAAAATGTACAGCGATCATTCAGTACCTGGGTGATCATGACTCTCCACAGCTTCCTATCTTTTCTATCTCTTTTTTGCTATCATTAAATTAAATTAACCGCTGATTTCTTTTGTCAGTTTTTCCTTAAATATACCCTGTGAGTGTCAAATTTTCCAAGACCACTGTTATGGTCCCAGTTCCTTGTACCACGGTGGTGGTCCAAGGTTAGAACCAATGAAAGACTAACACGAACACAGGTATGGAAGACAAAGATTTATTACAACAGAAATATGATACAAAGAAGTAGAAGTATTAGTAATGACTATCAGATTTGGTTAGAGTGAACTATGTTGTCTCGACAAGTATCACTATTCCAATGTCCTTATAATAGGCTCTCAATTATCTCTCCTCGTCTTACTTAGTTATTTTCCAAGTGTAGCTTAAATGTGGCACAAGGCCAAAAATATGGGGCACCTAGTGAGGATCCAACTCACTACTCATTCTTAATTGTTCTAGCGAGCCAAACTTGAAAACCCTTACACCCCCTGGAGGTGCCCCTTTATTTTCTACGCACTGCTTAGATGTGGCACAAGGCCGGAAGTATGGAGCACCCAGTGTGGATCGAACTCACTACTCAATCGTAATTGTTCTAGCGAGACAAGCTTGCTAACCATTACACCACGCCGAGATGCCTCTCGCCTTACATAATAGCGATTTTCTAAGCCCGTCTTAGATGTGGCACAATGCCGAAAGTATCGGGTACCCAATGAGGATCGAACTCACTACTCAGTCGTACTTGATCTAGCAAGACAGGCTTTCTAACCATTACACCACGTCGAGGTGCCCCTCGGCTTGCAATATATCCATACCTCTTGAGAGGCGCAGTATTTATAATGTCAGGAATAGTCCATTATTATTATGGGTAAGTTCCCATAACAACCACTTTCCTCATTACACGACGTAGAAATTTCAACTGACTTTTTTCTGATGTTAAGCAGAAACGTTCTTTTTTGCTTCCATTTTCTATAAAACTTGCTCACCAGTAAGGTTCATGGAATTCTTAGCATCCTTCTGTAGAACCGCCTTTCTATCTCCTCAAATTTCTTCTTCAAATGTGCGGATATAGTCCAGCATTCACCGCCATATTATGCGACTGATATTGCTTAACAGTTCAGTATTTTTTCTCTGTCTCTAAGGACATTTCTTTGTTTCTTAATACCTTGCTTAGTATTTAGAAGTCATTTTTCGATATTCCATTACTCCTGGTTGTGACGATTAACTACATCCGGCAGCAAGGCCTTTGATCGAGAGATTGAAGGTTTTGAGAGGCATACAACCACTTCTTAATTGTTGTTGTTCTCATATCCATTCTGACCTGGGGTGGTAGCAACTGTTAGCGTCCCTGCTATGGTCATGTAGTGAAACCCCAAAAACAATAACAAAACCACTATGAAAGCATAAAAATATATTTTATAGTAAAATTACCAGCAATACATTTTTATATTGTAAAATGACCATTAGTACAATTTTAAAGAAATACCAAGAATAATTGCAAATAATATAGCAGAATACCAGCAATATATTTTATCTGTAGTTGTAGGAATACAATTTTGTTCAAAATATTTAGACTTCAGCATTTATGAACTCACAGAGGTAGATAGGCCGCTAAAAAAAAAAAAAAAAAATCAACCAAACAACATGGAAGAACTCTTGCATGAGATCAATTCATGTATTAGGTTGGTGCAAAAATAATGACGTAATAATGTCGTTTTTTGACGTATTTTTTAACGTCAAAAAACGACAGTATTACGTCATTATTTTTGCACCAACCTAATAATATTTTAAAATTTTAAAAAATCAAATTGTGTTCCAAAATGTAATAATTTAACTTCTGTGGCGCTTTTTAGAAATCATGTCAGTAAAAATTAGTTAATATTTTAAAACTGGATTTTTTTTTTTTTTTGTTGTTTAATCATTTCAGACGATGTTTTGTCCCTCCATCTTTTGGAATTATTTTTTTGTGAGTTTAATTTGTCTTGAAAGAATTTTAAGTTTAATTTTGAAATTGTCTTACTTTTTTTTTTTTTTGTGAACTGTATTTTGTGAAAAGTTTGAATTTTCTTTTTCATTTCTCATCCTCCGTCGATTAGTCTATTTTCCTACCTATTTTTCTCTAGGCTATTGATTTATTTTTCGTATAAATTATATTGAATTTTCAGTTTTTATTTTAATTTTTAATCCCCACTCGACATTAATTTCATTTTATTTTTTCTCGTATCTTTGTGTTTTAATTTTAACAATATTTTGATTTTAAGTTAATATTAATTTTAACAATATTTTGCGTTTTAATTTTCTACGTGTTACTTCGTTCATTGTTTTTTGGAGTCAAGTAAACACTTTTGTTCTTGTATTTTCTTTTCTCTTTAACCTAGACCCAGCCGATAGGTTTTTTTAGTTTAACTTTACTTTTCCATTTGCTTATTTTTGAAGCTGTTGTTTTTTCTTTAC
This sequence comes from Acanthosepion lycidas, assembly GCA_963932145.1. Taxonomy (NCBI): domain Eukaryota; kingdom Metazoa; phylum Mollusca; class Cephalopoda; order Sepiida; family Sepiidae; genus Acanthosepion; species Acanthosepion lycidas. The sequence continues at coordinate 30,218,755 of OZ010613.1, forward strand.
TTTTCTTGTTATGTTAATATTTTTTGTTAAACTAGGTTGCGTCGCTCATTTGCTTGTATTTATTTGTTTGCCTCGTTAAATTTGTTTTCTTTATTGCGCATTTTTGGCATTGCTCGGACTATCATCCTCATCTTTGTTGCCATATTTATCACAACGTTTCGGCCGTGGTACGTCTTCTTCAGGTGGTTGGAATGTCGAACTGGACCCTTTATATCCTCAAGGACACATGGCACAGTAGATAAAGGCAAAAATCAAGAAAATAAGATGAATTGTCATCTGAGACTAACAACAACAACAACAGAAACGTCATTGAGGTTACTGGGGAACACATTCATGCTGGAAGTCCCCATCATCAACATGAGGGGTTCTTCATGAGAGCCAAGGGTTACGAACAACTTATCAAAGAGGATCAGCTCTTGAAAGATCATGGGGAATTACAGGTTGAAAAAAAGAATTGTCCCAGATTTGTAGTTGGCAAGAAACTAAACAAAATAAAAGATTAGGACGGACAGGTGACGATTCCAACATCAATATTTGACAAACGTTAAATGAGTTTAAGTAAGTTCTATGCTAACAGTTTCTTCTCTCTCACGGTATTACATCCACGGCCTTATAGATTGGCGGCAAAGTCTCATCATTTTACAGTTGAAATGGCTAGATGTAACCGTATGTTCTATGCTAACAGTTTCTTCTCTCTCACGGTATTTCATCCACGGCCTTAGAGATTGGCAGCAAGGTCTCATCAATTTACAGTTGAAATGACTAGATGTAACCGTAAGTTCTATGCTAAGAGTTTCTTCTGTCGCACTTCTCCTTGTGGAACTCTTTTCTGGCATCTTGCTTTCCAGCGAACTTTGATCCTCAAAATTGTAAATGCAATAACGATTTTATCTTCTGTCTTCGTAATTCTTGTTCTTTTCTTTTTCTCGTTCGTCTTAATATTTTTTGTATTAATTTACTATCAGTAACTGCGTACGTTTTTAGTGACTTTATTATTTTGCTTTGGGATAAAATGTTTAAATCAAAAGAAGTCATCATTTATGATGTGCTTTACTAAGCCTCTGCTAAAACAAAACTACGTCTTTCTGCATCTAGCTAATGCGTAGCAATGTGTGGAATTAATGATTTCAATATCTGACACCTTTCCAGTATGTGTAGAATTTACGAATGAAACAAAGAGACATGCACTAAAAGACCAACTCATTTAATGTTTGTCTTCAGGCCGGCTAATGCTGACTACAGTAACTTGAATATATAGACATATTAACAAGTGCAAATATCTGCTTTAAGAATTAATTTAAGAATTTCATGTCTTTTACTTCCCGCGTTTTTCATATTTTCTGCAATTTTTCTTCGGCAGAAATGTGCAACGCGAAATGTAATCAGTTTCTTTTGTTGAAGACTTGGTAGAAACTGAATGATTTTGAGTTTAATTCATATAAAATAGCAGAGAGAGAGACACAGAGAGAGAGAGAGAGAGAGAGGAGGACAGAGGGGTAGGGGGAAAAGACCTGGGTCGAAAAT
>OZ010613.1:30225278-30325278 GCA_963932145.1 Acanthosepion lycidas
ATCTTGTGAACAATTTTGTTTGCTGACTCCTTTGTAGCAACACGTAGGCAAACATATCACCAACAAGTAATTCAATGCACACCCACAACAATAGCCAATCAGTTAACAGCACGCTCCAACCCTATTGTAGAAGGTAGTAAAACATGAAGCAGAGGGAGACGGCGATATGATTTTTTAATGAAAAGATCGGAAAAAAAACGTGATAGAGTAAAGCCACGAAGGTCGAAGTGCGAAGTGGCGAGGGACGATTGTATACTGGGAGCTTACATTAAATAGTACTTACTTAAATACAAAAAAAAAGCATCTGTCTATCTTTCAGAGATGAGGTATTATGTACACTATTTACATTATTCGGACTATTGTCCTTATCGTTGTCGACATATTTATTACAACGTTTCGGCCTTTGTGTATCTGTCTATATTTCTGAAATGAGGTATTATGTACATTATTTACATTATACGGACTATTGTCCTCATCTTTATCGGCATATTTATTACAAAGTTTCGGCCGTTCAGTATCTGTCTATATTTCTGAGATGAGGTATTATGCGCACTATTTACATTATTCGGACTATTGTCCTCATCTTTGTCGCCATATTTATTGCAACGTTTCGGCCCTTCAATATCTGTCTATATTTCTGAGATGAGGTATAATGTACACTATTTACATTATTCGGACTATTGTCCTCATCTTTGTCGCCATATTTATTACAACGTTTCGGCCCTTCAGTACCTGTCTATATTTCTGAGATGAGGTATCATGTACACTATTTACATTATTCGAACTATTGTCCTCATCTTTCTGGCCATATTTATTACAACGTTTCGGCCCTTCAGTATCTGTCTATATTTCTGAGATGAGGTATTATGTACACTATTTACATTATTCGGACTATTGTCCTCATATTTGTCGCCATATTTATTACAACGTTTCGGCCTTTTAGTATCTCTCTATATTTCTGAGATGAGGTATTATGTACACTATTTACATTATACGGACTATTGTCCTCATCTTTGTCGCCATATTTATTACAACGTTTCGGCCCTTTAGTATCTGTCTATATTTCTGAGATAAGGTATTATGTACACTATTTACATTATACGGACTATTGTCCTCATCTTTGTCGCCATATTTATTATAACGTTTCGGCCCTTCAGTATCTGTCTATATTTCTGAGATGAGGTATTATGTACACTATTTACATTATTCGGACTATTATCCTCATCTTTGTCGCCATATTTATTACAAAGTTTCGGCCGTTCAGTATCTGTCTATATTTCTGTGATGAGGTATTATGTACACTATTTACATTATACGGACTATTGTCCTCATCTTTGTCGCCATATTTATTATAAAATTTCGACCCTTCAGTATATGTCTATATTTCTGAGCTGAGGTATTATTTACACTATTTACATTATTCGGACGATTGTCCTCATCTTTGTCGCCATATTTATTACAGCGTTTCGGCCCTTCAGTATCTGTCTCTCTTTTTGAGATGAGGTATTATGTACACCATTTACATTATTCGAACTGAACCCTTTATTTCGCTCTCTGGGGTAGACTTTTCCACGTGCCATGTTTAATGGATGACAGTTGTCAGCTATTTCCTGTTAATTTCCCTCTCTCCTTCTCCACTGCCTTAACCGGGTATTGAACTCACAGCTTCTGTCATTGGGTCTAACGTACACCTTTATCCACCGTGCCATGTGTCTATTAATTTCCTAATGACATCAGCAACCATTTTTTTACCAGGGCTCATTTTGCAAGTTTTGCTGTTATCATTCCATGTTTTTAACAGAGTTCATATTGCAATTTTTGTTGTTATTATCACTTTTCTCTGGCAATCCTTATTACTGGTTCCCATATTGTATTCATTTCTATGCTTGGTCGGCTCAGGAGATTTTTGTGGCCAAGCATATGTGCTGATTCCTTAAGTTTACGAATTTTCCACTGATATTCTTTGTCTATGATCTCAACCTGATCCCACAGAGGGCGGGATCTCCCTTTTCTCTCCATATGCGATCAGCCACACCTGATTTTTCCACTTCCCCTCGTCTTACTTCTTTCTGGTGTTCTTGAAGCCTTAACTTAAGGTTAATGTAAATAATGTACAAAACAACATTTTTCTTGAATACCCCCTGTTAATAGTACACATATACAGTACGTAGCACCGTAAAGAAACTGTTGAAATTTATCGGAAAGAGGAAAGAGGGCTTGGAAAATCTGATACTCGTAGGAAATATTGAAGGCAAGTGGGAAAGCAGTAAGCAGAGGATAATCTATCTACGAGCTTGTATAAATGTTTGGCAAAACATGGATTAGGAAATATATAGAAAAAGAAAGACTTTACACAGGGCTACAAAAATGAGGAATTTTTGGAGTGCCATGATCGCCTACCTCTTGAAGAGAGACTGCCAATAGAAGAAGTGTATCGAGCTTGTGTAAATGGTCGACAGAACAGGGACTAGGAGATATAGCAAAAAGACAAAATTTACTCAGGGTTACAAAGGAGAGGAAATTGTGGAGAGCCATGTTCTCCCACGACTTGGAGGATAGGCTGTGTGTCTGCTCCTGCGATCTGGCCAAAATCTTTTTTTCCAACCCTGTAGTAGACTGTAGTTAAACGCGAAGCAGCGAGGGACCGCGAAGCAGCGAGGGACCGCGACAGAGTTAAGCCGCAAATGTCGAAGCGCGAAGAGGTGAGGGACGACTGTATCACAGGAAAGGGTCTTTTAAAAATAAGACAAGCAATATGGCTTTCGTTTCCCTTGGTCAACTGCTTATGTATTAAGATTTATTGCTCAAAATGTCTATCGAGCTTTCGGTAAGATGGGTAAAGCTTGGGCTATTCCTTTGGATATCTCGAAAGCATTTGACAAGGTTTTTCATACCGATCTCCTTCATAGTTTGAAAGGTTATGGAGTCTCCGGACGAATACTGGAATATATTCAGTCTTTGTTCTCAAACCGCGAAGTGAAAGTTGCCCTTAACGCCAACTCTTCTAGATCCTTTTGTAATAACGCATAAGTCTCACAGTGTTCTACCATCGGACTTACTTTGTTTCAAATTTCCATCAGTGACCTTCCTGATGGCATCAACTCTCAGCTGGTCATCTATGCTCATGACACACCCATTTACTCTTGTTATGATATTAACAGTTAATTTTGTGATTTCTGCTCTTAAAAGAAATCGAAGAAAGAACAATGTTTGAATTTAAATGAAAAATGAATTTGTGAATTTGCATTCACGTAATGTTTCTTCTCTCGTCTCGTTGCTGGAAAAATCTAATTTGCACATACGTGCATACATACACACGATCTCTTTTTGCTAAACTATTACAGACTCTAATCAAATCTGAAGTGGTTAAGCATCTCATATCTCATGGCCTTCTTTTAGACAAGCAATATGACTTTCCCTTCTTTAGGTCCACTGCTGATGTATTAACGTTTATTGCTCAAAGTGTCTATCGAGCTTTAGGTAAGAACAGTGAAGCTCTGACTGTTGCTTTGGATATCTCGAAAGCGTTTGACAGGGTTTGGCATACCTTTCTTCTTCCCAAATTGAAAGATCTTTGATCTGATTCATTCTCTCTTATTAAATCACGAAATTAAAGTTTTTCTGAATGACTGCTCTTCTAAATCCTTTTTGTACTAAATCAGATGACCCCCAGCGTCTCTATACTTGGTCTTTCCTCGTTCTTAATTTTTTTTTAAATTACCTTCCTGATGGTCTTAGCTATCAACTTGGTATCTATGCCGATGACACAACCATTAATTCCTGCCACGATAGTAAGTCTGATCAGATCGATAAGGTCAAATTGGCGGCTGATTTAAAAAAAATGACCTGTAATGATCTTATAAAGGGAACGTTAATGTGAAATCTATGCTCTGCACTCTGAAACAGGTTTTAGAAGTCAATCCATTGATTTTGTGAGCTGTTTTATTTCTTTCTATGAAGCAAGCAGCGTACCATTCAGAATGGCTAATGTAAATTTTCATTTTTCAGAACGCTACACAGGTTTTCAAACTGAGTAAAGTCAAGCGAACGAATCAACAACATTATCAAACGATATGTTTTTTTTAGCACAATTAATTCAATCATTAATTAATTTCTTCGCCTAATATGATACGCTGAATAATATTTTTGAATAATATTTTTGTATTTTTGAACGATGGCTTTTCATCATTTCACCCGAACAAGGCAATAAAGCCACTAGGATACAAAAGGTTACTGAGTGTTAGACACTATGAGAAAAATAATATTAAGGAGAGAGAATAATAGAAGAGCAAGAATTAAGAAGACAGTAGATAACGATTGAAAATGCATTTAAATTTTTGAAGATCAAATTTGACTGAGAAACAAGAAGCCGAAATAGATTTCCACAAGCGAGAGAAGAAACTCTTAGCATAGAACTTACGGTTACATCTATCCATTTCAAGTGCAAAATGATGAGACCTTGCCGCCAAACTATAAGGCCGTGAATGTAATACCATGACAGAGAGAAGAAACTGTTAGCATAGAACTTACGGTTACATCTAGCCATTTCATGTGTAAAATGATGAGGTCTTGCCACCAATCTATAAGGCCGTGAATGTAATACCGTGAGAGAGAAGAAACTGTTAGCATAGAACTTACGGTTACATCTATCCATTTCAACTGTAAAATGATGAGACCTTGCCGCCAATCTATAAGGCCGTGAATGTAATACCGTGAGAGAGAGAAGAAACTGTTAACATAGAACTTACGGATACATCTAGCCATTCCAACTGTAAAATGGTGAGACCTTGCCGCCAATCTATAAGGCCGTGGATGTAATACCGTGATAGAGAAGAAATTATTAGCACAGAACTTGCGGTTACATGTAACCATTTCAAGTGTAAAATGATGAGACCTTGCCGCCAATTTATAAGGCCGTGGATTTAATACCGTGAGAGTGAAGAAACTTTTAGCATAGAACTTGCGGTTACATCTAGCCATTTCAACTATATGATGATGAGACCTTGCCGCCAATCTAGTACTGTGCTTAGATGGAAAAACCTAGGTACTATAGCAGAGTTTGCATCAGAACAATTAGCATGAAATTAATCGTAAAAGAGACACAGGTAAGCTACGTCACGGCGGTGGGAAAGCGACTGAAGCCCAGATGCCAGATCAGAACCAATAACTTTGCCGATTTCTTCTCAGAATGTTTATCGAGGATAGTTACATAAATAACAGAAGCACCAAAGCAAGTACGAATCATAGACTTATAAATGTGTAAGATTCTTGAGAGAAAAACTTGCATAACATAATGTGCCAAATTTGGCAGTTGCAGACTTCATTTATTTCTTAAAGCATCGATGTGTATTAGAATAGTCTAGCAGTTGTTGCTAAATAAATGGTTGAAAAATCAGTCTTTATTCTGCAGCCTATTTCATTCGATTTTCCTCATGGACAGATTGTAGTAATCGATCTAAAGTTTCACCACTTCTCAGTATAAAATATAAAAGTGAATACTGAAGTCAAAACATAGCGGTGACAGTGCCATTCATGCTTAAACACAATCGTCAGGAAATAAGGATGCGTTTAAGCATGGAACAGTCTGTCGCCTGTGTTTGTTGACTGCAATGCCCATTTATATACCGGGGTTAACAGCAAAATCGTCCAATTGTTAGATTAAGTTTGAACTGCTGTAGCTTAGAAATGATTAAAGTTATCTTACTGGAATTCTCAGAGGTTTTTATAACACTATTGGACTCTACTTTGAACAATAAGAATGCATTTGGCTCTACCTGTTGTGACCTTCTGATCCAATTTTGCTTTCGGCTTACATAAGCCATTATCAAAAATGTCAATTACAACATATTAAGCAATATACGGACACGACAGTGATGATAGTCTGTGATTGTTTACATAGATGATTTCTAAGAAACGATAAACACGTGCATATAAGACGCTGGAAGCGAAAATTGCACCGCATCTCATGATGTCACATATGACCACGCGAGAGTGAATTGGAGAAGTATGAAGTAAGGGAAGCCGTTGGTATAAACCAGTGGCTTCTGTTACCAATTATAGAAAACTTAGATTGTATTAAAAATATGGATCAATATTGCGAATTTCTTTCTTCGTTCCATGATAATGTTATTAAACTTATCAGACGTTATGAAAAAAAATTACATCAAATAAATAGACAACACTTGTCTATATTATTTAATGAATCGTGTATATATATATATATATATATATATATATATATATATATATATATATATATATATATGATGTATAAATTTTGTATGATTTTACATATCAACAAACAGTATTTAGTAGAATAGTATGACAAATTAGAAAAAAAAGTTTTGTAGCGCGTTACATCCGTTAAGATTTCATCGAACCGGGTTTTGTTGATGTTACATCTACGCATGCGCATGAAACGTGAGACGCTGGTTATTTCAACATTTTTGAAAGAATTTTTTATTTTTCTTCAGAGAGAATATTTTTTTTCAGACTAGTCAAATTCACCTGTTTTCTTTTTTCTTACTCTCTCAATCAGCATTGTTCCTCACTCTCTCACATTGTGACAACAGAAAATCTATCAATAATGGTGATATATTGCAAGAATTTGGACACAGATTTATTGTGGCTTAACTCGCGATCAAGGTACTTTCCAGACATTTACGTCTTAGTGGATTATATTCTCTTTTAATCAAAGTAGCGTACATAAAATATATAATACAATCCGATAATTCGTAACAAACTTTTAAGAATCTTTCTCCAAATGCCAAAAACTTATAACTCTGTCGGGAATACATACTAAAAATTATTATATCATACATTCCAGACATTCAATTAAAAGTTTACAATTTTTCATAATATATATATATATATATATATATATATATATATATATATATATATAGTATGATTAATGTACAGTGCTTTTCGATAAAAGTGACCCACCTCATCCTTTGAATTTAGCTCAACTTTCGTTTTATCGGAGAAGAGAACATTCTTCCAGTCTTCTACGGTAAAATTTTTGTAATAGTGAGCCCATTCAAGTCTCTTGGCTTTGTTGGCTTTGCTTATTAGTGGCTTAAACCTTTGTGTACAAGATTTGTAGCCTTGTTCTAACAGCCACCGACGGACTGGTGAAGAGGCAAGATTAACACCTTGCTCTTCACTTAGACTGGCTGCAATTTCTTGGCTAGTTATAGTCCTATTCTTCGCAACTTCTCTCTTGATTACCCTGCCAGTTCTATCATCAATCTTTTTCTTTCGTCCCCTTGTTTCCTTTCCTGGAGCAGGAGTGGCATCATTATGTGTCCTAAGCACTCTAGAGACAGTTCATTGCGAGGTTATTTCTGCAATTTCTCTTGTAGACTTGCCTGCTTTTGAGAGGGCAATAATAAATGCCTTAAATGGTTCTGATGCGTGTTTGTACCCTTTTGTCTGGTTAGTGACTTGATTGGCTATTTCAAGTTGTTTTTATACAGTATAAGGCTTTCTGGAATATTCTGAAACACTCTAGATTTAATTTAAGCTGTTCTAGACTTCTCTAGAATATTGTTCTGAGTGTACTGTAAAATAGTTTTCAATATTTTGTCAAAAGCTCTTTAAATTTACCAGTTTACTCATTAGAATGTGATATCAGAGTCACTTTTTTTGCACAGAGTTTTTTCCTGAATCTCATTTATATCCAAAATTATAATTATCAAAAGAATACTTTAGGGTGAATAAACTTTTTTTCCAAGGTGGTCGGGAAGGGGTCTTTATATTAGTAAGATTAAAAATTATTTTAACCCCAAAAACAATAGACAAAAAATATTTTTAGTAAAAAAAATCAAGTGAGTCACTTTTATCGAACATCACTGTATATTTGTATAGCAACGTTTCTTTTTAGCAGCTTTTCTTAAATATGAAGGACATGGAAAATTTTATTAATTTTTATTATATTTTCTAGCGTTCGTTCGTTTCGTCTGAGTGGAGGTGCACAAAAACTGTTTATACCGTCCATTGTCGCAAGCGTTTTCGGTACCTTTCTTGACAATTTTCAAGTGGGTTTTGCTTTGGTGTTGTTAATATTTCGACAGTTTCAGATGCATTTTTGTGTTGTTTTGAATGCTAGTAGGAGCCTTCGCGTGTTGAGTAAATATATATATATATATATATATATATATATATATATATATATATTAGGTTGGTGTAAAAATAATATCGTTTTCTCACATATGTGAGAAAACGACATTATTTTTGCACCAACCTTATATATATATATATATATATATATATTGGAATGAATCATTCATACAAAAAGTATATTAGTAACGTTAATGATATAAAATAGCGAAATCCCTTCGCTAACAAAATTTTAAAGGTACATTACCCTATACAAATCACTCGTTGAATATTATGATCCTTGTTTTTTAAACAATTATAAGCCGTATAAGGCATTTCTTTAATACGCAAGTACTTTCAACCGTACATTCAGTCATCTTCAGGCATGGAAATTATTCTGTTTTTTGGTAAAATTCAGGTAGCATCCGAGGCGAAAAAATGTAATGCGAATCGAAATTGAATAAACCGGTGAGGTGACCCAAAGAGTTGTGGTCAGTATCTGGCCACAGCAGATGTGAAAAAACAAATCTTGGTGAACTCAGTTACTAAAAGAAAATAACTGAAAGTGAGATGTCCAGAAAAGTCATGGCACGCGGAACCAGAACAATTTACCCCGGTGGACGATATAAAGGATTCGAAATTCAAATCACATAAAGAAGACCAGAGCGTACAACAGTCGAAACGTTGTGAAGACGACAACAAAGGTGAGGACAACAGTCCGAACTATGTAAATAGTCTAAATAATTACCCGATCTCAGAAATATAGACGGATCCTGAAGAAGGGTGGCGCGTACAACTGCCGAAACGTCGTGAATATGACAGCAAAGATGAGGACCCCATTCCGAACAATGGAAATTTGTATGAACGTTATATGTATTTATAAAATTCGTGAATCTTTCTCTGCCCAAAGCAGAAAGTTTGATTTTTAAAAGTCGGGGGGAATTGTCTTTAAGTTTAAGAAAGAAAAAAAATGGAAGACGATTTTAGTGAATGTTTGAAAGTAATTAAAATATTTCAATGGTAAAAAAATAGTCATCGTTCGATTCTTGATAAGACTTCTGAAATCGGATAAATACTGAGATTGCCTCTTGTCGACAATGATAAATGATAAAGTGCCATCCGAAGAAAACAAAAGGCTTGGTAGAATATAAAAGAATTTCACGTTAAAGAAAAAAAAAAAAGAAAGAACGAAAGAAAAAAAGTCACTGACTTAAACATAAAGCAACATGGCTGAGATATCGTCAGATATGTGTTTCTAATTCTGCGAGCGAAGCCATGACGAGATCGATTTTCCAAACACAGACTTTGGAGGAAATCTTTTTTAAATTGATGTCTGAGCGAAAATCAAATTGTCCATTTTAGCGAAGATTATTCCTTCGGCAGCATAAAGTTAGTAAAAGTTTTTTTTTTTTTTTTTTTTTTTTTTTTTAAAAATAAAATAAAATCAATTTAGAAGACAGGTCCTTTATATTACTTGTCTCCATTTCTCCTGGGCAGATCCTTTGCTGACATGACAAAATGTCTACAGAAGCAGAGAAGGTGATTAGCTTTGTAAACGATCCTGTCGCAGTATCAGTTGATATTAGAGATTGAAGGTGAGTGAATGTTAGGCCGGTAATTTCGAAGGAAAAGCCGCGCTGAGGTCGAATGCTGGTTCTGTATCGATCGAAAAGTCAGGTGAATATTTCGAAATGGAAACACGGCAAGATTTGGAAGAGAATAGTTGCGCAAGCTGTAGTCCATCACCGAAAGCTTCATTTACACACACACACACACACACACACACACACACATATATATATATATATATATATATATATATATATATATATATATCAAGTATGTGGTGCAGTTCAATTTACATTACATGAATCATTCATACAAAAAACAGATATAGAAGTTAATGATATAAATGGCGAGAATACATCTTCGCAAACAAATTTAATAAAGTACATTAACCCCGAACCTGTAGATGAATGATATGATCCCTGTTTATAAATTCCAGTTGCATAATGTCTTTTTTCGTTTTTTACAAGGTTTCATCTGTTCCTACAGTCACATTCAGTTATGGAAATAGATATTTTTTCGTTTTTTACTTCTCGGTAATAACAGGACAACGAAAATATGGATGTAATCCGAAAAAATGTTTTTAGAAATGTGTTATTGTTAATTGTAAGAACTTTTTTGGGAACGTGCGGTCGCAACGCTGAGGTTGGATTTTTAAATTTTAAGGTTGTGCGTTTTTGTACTAATATGGTAATAGGAGAATTCTTTTGAACTGGTAGGTTTTTCAATCAATGTGGCATGAACTAAACTGTTCAGTAAATAGAGGGATGTTACAGTTATTATCCGAAATTTTCACGTCGGATCAGTTATTTTAATATCAAGTATGAGGTGCACTTTAATTTACATTACATGAATCATTAATACAAAAAACATTCATATAAAAAACTAAAAAAAGACCTTATGAAGCTGGAATTTATAAACAGGGATCATATCATTCATCTACAGGTTCGGGTTTAGTGTATCTTATTGAAATTGTTTGCGAAGATGTATTCTCGCCATTTAAATCATTAACTTCTATATCTGTTTTTTGTATGAATGAGTCATGTAATATATATATATATATATATATATATATATATATATATATATATATATATATATATATATGTATGTATGTATGTATAATATTATAAAATAACTGATTTAAAACATGATTTTTCGTTACACATTAATAACCATGTTTCAAAATTGGAAGCTAAAACTTTAAATTTAATTATATAATTAAATTAAAAGCATTAGTTCCGTATCATCTTGTACAGACGCTATAAAAAATGGCCCACTCCTGTAGCGCTTCAGGAACTGCCTGGCGGCAACTGACAAATCAAACAAAAATGTTACCATATATTTATTTCATCAACGACCTTACTAGTAAATTTGATCGGATCTATAGGGCCAAATTATCCGCTCATCTAAAAATAATCTTAAAATCAGTTTTTAATTGTGGCAAGGAATGGTTTGTTAATTAATTGTTAATTAACTCCTCTATTTTTATCGTCTGGAAAATCTCTCCTTTATCGAATACATACATACATACACACACACACACACACACACACACACACATATATATATATATATATATATATATATATATATATATATATATATATATACGTCATATTATAAATTAACTGATTTAAAATATGGTTTTTTCGCTACACAGTAATAACCATGTTTCAAAACCTGAGGCTAAGAACTTCGAATCTAATTATATAATTAAATTAAAAGCATTAGTTCCATTTCATTTTCAAGCGAAAAAAACACATTTTAAGTCAGTTAATTTATAATATTTATACTCCGTAAATTTACATTGAGCACTGTTTTGTAAAAATAAAATTAACAAGAACACCGGATTATATATCTTACTGTTCTTTCTTTTTATGCTATGACAGTATAAAGGGCACTGAAAAAAATGAAAAATGAAATCGTACGTGAAAAGTGTGAGACATCTTGTAACTCTAGAACATAAATTAAAAGGTTAGAGAGGGCGAAGATCATCTTGGAAAATGATCCTGGATATATATATATATATATATATATATATATATATATATATATTGTTGAACTTTATTTCAATAATTCATAAGTTTCTGATCCTTAGCTATGATTAATCAATGATGAATATGTCATTCTCGTTTATGATCGATTTCATCACGATTCTTCTGTTAAAGTTGGAGAGTAATTGTGCATTCTTATTGCACAAAGTAGATGTCCAATCGTATTATAAAATCCTCGGAGAAATCCAGTAAGATATCTTTAATTATTTTTAAGTCACAAGGGATCACATCGTAATCTAACAATTAGACAATTTGGAGAGTGTTGCTCTGTCACACCCGGTATATTGATAAGCAATTTCCCGCGTTAAAGAAATGTCGCGACCTCCCAGAAGGCAAAAAAAAAATAAAAATAAATAAATAAAGCGTAGATGAAGCACATAGTGTTACACTGGCATATCTCTCGGCTATTGTTTCATTTTTCTCGCTAAGGTTTTGACAATTATTATTCAAAACCGATCAAGATTCTGGAATTATATGACCATCTTAACTTCTTTTGCTTTGTCAGTATATATATTTTAAGACATTTTTATGTTTAACATTCTTTTTATAGATGGCATTTATCAATCCACCCACGAGGATCGAATGTGGCACAAGGCCTTTTTAATGTGGGTATCTCCGACCCCGTAGGCTCAGCCAAAAATAAATAACAATCCAAACCCCGCGAGGGGGGCCAGTTCCGTCAACCTCCCCCAACGAAACCCTACCCTTCGGCAGAGCTTCGTCAGGGTTCCTCCCTGCAAGCAGAGAGTTCGACAGACACCCAACCCGGCAGCTCACAAAGCACAGATACTACACTTTGATCCTAGCCACCGGACCGAGCGGGTATGCTTTTTTGAGATGCAAATATTTAAGTAAATGCTCTGTTTATAATAAACAGTACTAAACAACATTTACAGGCCTGAATGTCCGAGAAATTTTCATAGATAATGTTCGATCTCCGACAGTATTCGAACCTGTATCCTATACGGAACCGTCATATAGCCTGACGGGCCTTTTTAGCGATTTGGCCACAGGGGATCGTTCGTTTGGCAAGGTCGACTTTACTGCATATAAATTTCAATCATCCATTAATCTCTCACGTACATTTATATCTGCTCATGGCGTATCCAAATGTAAATAAATGACGTCACACATTATGAAATGGACAAAGTCCCACAATTATTTTCAGACATTTTTATGTCTATACATTCTTTTTATAGATACAAATATTTAAGCAAATGCTCTGTTTATAATAAACAGTATTAAACAACATTTCTCGGCCTGAATGTCCGAGAAATTTTCATAGAAAATATTCGTCCTCCGATACAGGTTCGAATCCTGTCGGAGGACGAATATTTTCAAAGAATGTATAAACAGAAAAATGTCTTAATATATATATATATATATATACATATATATATATGTAGGTAAATAATCCATGTGAATCCTTATATGAAATGTTAAAACTGATCCACAAAGAGAGCTCAATGTATTTATTATAACAGAGCATTAAAAATAAATAAATTACATATGAGAGAAATTCAAAAATATCTCATTTGTATATAGCTATTTCCGCCGCACAAGTCATAAATTTATTTCATTGAATATGAGCATATTCATCTCATCAGACCCACTACATTTTATGAAATGGAGTCAAGATTAAGAATCCTTACTAATTACATTTTCGTATTACATCTCTCTCTCTCTCTCTCTCTCTCTCTCTCTCTCTATATATATATATATATATATATATATATATATATATATATATATTTATAATTATTATTATTATTATTATTATTATTATTATTATTATTATTATGATTTCATCCCAAGTACAAAATCACCACGCTGGCCACATTCTGTGAACGTGCTTGTTGCATGTACCGACTGCTAGTAAAAATGAGGGAAATTCTTCATGTACACACCTGTCAGTGTGGAAACCAGATCGGAGCCAAATTTTGGGAGGTTGTCTCTGATGAGCATGAAATCATGTAAAAATTCATAATTCGAAATACATAATCAAGATGCAAAAGCTTATTCAATTGAATTGTAACTGGGGTCAAAACACTGTGAAAGTGTAAACTAGTAGCACTCTTAAATTCATGTAGTCGGGGCAACAAGGAAGACAGCTCGTCAGAGCAATTATCGTGAAAATAATTGTAGAAAAGGCAAAGGAAAACCACGCTACGTCGGTAAGAAAGTGACTGAAGTCGAGATGCCAATACAGGATCGATCCTGACCAGACATCTCGACTTCAGTCATTTTCTGATTATATTAAAGATTCTTCTTTCGATTATATTACACACCGTTCTTTATATATATATATATATATATATATATATATATATATACGAGTATATGATTGGTGTATACGGAATAAATTCCAATAACCAACAATTACTATTCTCAAGAGTGCTCAATACAGAGTAGAGCAGATATAATTATTTATTTCAAAATTATAACATAAATATGTTATAAAATCACTACAAAAATAGCCATTTTGCTTCAACATATCCGGTGTTTTATCAAGTGATGATGTTGAATGTAAAATCAATCAATTTTATTTTACATTCAACATCATATATATATATATATATATATATATATATATATATATATATAACGTCATCAACAGACAGACTGTTTCGCAGCTCATCAGTGTGGCTAGACATCCGGTTGCCTCTAGCTCGTATCGAAACCCGGCTGAATTGGTATCAGCCGGAGATTCTACCACTAAGCGGTCGGCGCACGGCAAGGAAGCAGGTGGTTTTTTAGCGTATTTATTTTTAGAAACACGCCCAGTGACTGACAGTGACTCGATTCGCTATGCGAAGAGTCTCGCTATATATAAGCTATAATAGTCACTGTTTACAAACCCAAACCTACTCCCTAGAGAGCTCAACTGAAATTAATATTTATTTCAGATTATTATTATTATTATTATTATTATTATTATTATTATTATTATTATAAGGAGAACCGATACTTTAAATCTGTAGGAATTTAAATATTAAAAATATGACTCACTCATATTTAGATTACCCTTTCAGAAATTATTTGTGTATAAAAATATAAATTAAGAGGATAAATAAAAATGCGAACATATTTTTTGTCATTGAAAATCCAAGCTTACACGCTGAATAACAGAAACAGATGTCTATGTTTGTAAGCAGGCACCCCATCCCACTTAGTCTGGCTTTGTAAGCAACATATATTTGATACATAAGTGGTCTGGGGAAATTAAAACCCAACCACCCCTAATCAAAATTAATTGAACTTTCCTTAACCTTAACAACTCAAAGTATTAAGATTGTCTGCACTTATAAATTAAGTAAATTTCTTAGAAAGTAATTCCTATTATATATATATATATATATATATATATATATATATATATATATATATATATATATATTGTGTGTGTGTATTTAGGAAGCATATATGCGCGTGTTTATCGTTGCTTAGAAATCATCTATGTAAGCTTTGACAGACTATCATCACTGTGTTGTCCGTATATTGCTTAATATGTTTTAATTGACATCTTTGATAATGGCTTAAGTCAGCTGAAACCTTAGATTGTATTAAAAAAAATATGGATCAATATTGTGAATTTCTTTCTTCGTTCAACGATAATGTTATTAAACTTATCAGACGTTACGAAAAAAATTTACATAAAATAAATAGACAACACTTGTCTATATTATTTAATGAAACGTATATATATATATATATATATATATATATATATATATATATATATTGTCCACTGTAGTCAATGTGCATATGGTTGCAATAAATATGTTGTCTGTGGTATATATATATATATATATATATATATATATATATATATATATATATATGATAACTAGATACCTGTCAACTAGTGCGGCTAGCCAATACCTATTGCAGACGCTCGCTCAGGCACAATACCTGGAATTGGCGTGTCATCTTGCGTGGTCAACAATTTGAACAGGGCCAGACAGCTCGGACACAATTTCTGGCTTTGTGCTAGGTCTATAAGAGTTCCATCTACTTCCCCTCTGGGAATTTCACTCACAAGGCTTGGGTCAACCCTTGATTTGATTTTCATGCACTTTCCAAAGGAGCCACATGCTGGGAACGATCTCGTTGAAGTCTCTTTCCTGACAAATCGGCAATGGTGAGATTCGAAGCCTGGTCTCATGGTCAGAAAGCGAACGTTCTAATCACTCGATCACGGGCTCATATATATGTATGTATATATGTATGTATGTATATGTATACATATATATACATATATATATATATATTCATATATATATATATAAATATATATATATATATATATATATACATACATATATATATATATATATATATATATATATATATATATATATATATATATATATATATATATATTGATGAGACTTTACTGCTAATCTAGAACTACATTTAAATTCATAAAGTGTACGTACCATACAAAAGAGTTCATCATAACAATTCAGTTATGTGCCAAGCGTGATACATGCTTAGGCGATCATCTATCTTTCGATACATGACTGACGAGTAGATTTTTTTTCCAGCAGTAGGGTGTCATTTCTTTTTGCGGTAGACCAGTTGTCGTCCAAGGCTAGAGAACCCGGTCTATTTTTCTATTTACCCATAGCTGGGGGGAGAAGAATAATATTCATACCTTTTCCAAGGGTGGTATCACCTTAGTCAGTTATGTGCCATCTATCTTTCGATACATGACTATCAAGGCAGATTTTTTCCCCGCCGCGTCAGACCAGTGTCCATCTTCTCCCCTATAGTTGATTCATAGATTTCCCAAGGGTATTAGCACATAAGATTCAACTGGAATTTGAATTCGGCTCTCCGATTCCACAAGCCGAGACGCTATCCATTACTCCACATCAGAGCAATTATCATGAAAAGTAATTATAGAAAAAAGCTACGTTGTGATGGTGGGTAAACCGTGATGACAGGTGAGGACGAATAATATTGCAGCTTCCCTGGAGTTTCATCAAGACTGTTTAAATATATAGCAAGAACAGATGTATTAGGTTGGTGCAAAAATAATGTCGTTTTCTCATATATGTTACTATGTGAGAAAACGACATTATTTTTGCACCAACCTAATACTAGATGTACCAGATATATTCAAAACAGACGAAAAACGAGCCATACCTCTTCCAGGGGTATTCACGCGAAGTAAATGAAATAATTAGATAATAATTTGAACTGGGTACGTCTGTTTTCTTAACTATATAAATAAACACGGCGCGCCAGTACCCTTCCTATATAAACAGTCAAGTTCTGAATTTGAACTCTGAGCGCCAATTCGCTTACATGTATAAACAGACTAGATCAGGATTTGAAATCGGCGCGTCAATTTCCTTACTTGCATAAACAGAAAAGACCAGGATTTGAACTCGGTACGGTAGTTAAAGTATCTGTTTAACCAGACTAGGCCAGAATCTGAGCGCCTGTTTTATTTTCCGTGCAGAGTCATGCTAACAGCACGTTCTTATATAAAGAGTATACACGGTAAGCAAAAATTAATTCCTATATAAGACTTTACTGGCAAGAGTTTTAACAACTTCCGTTACGTCACTTTATATTCACGGGAGCACTGTTCCCTTCAGTGGTCTCAAAGCTGTAACGATTTTCAAAATTGAATCTGAATTCCTCTCTATCATGACTCGTTCCCTCACATTACCGAGGCAAACAGAAGTTAAATGAACGATGGGAACTGAAGTGTGAAGTTAAAATAGTTCTAGAATATAAAAAAGAAAATTGATAAAATTAGAAAAATTGAATTCTGCTTTTATAAACGAAAAATTCTTTCAGCCCTCCAATTTATGATTTGTATAAGTCCATGAGAGCAGAATGAATCATTTCATTTTGTATAAAGGAGAAAAGGAATATGGACGTATATGTGGATGTCCGTCATATGTTTAGGAAAAAAAATGACAGTATATTTAAAAAAGCCTTTCTGTTTTTGAAGAGTCATTGCCATGACCACGGGCAAGGATAGCACATACGCAGTTATAGCGCAGACATGTTTATCATAGTAAACGAGTGGAGTAATATATATATATATATATATATATATATATATATATATATATATATATAAAGGGAAGAGGTTATAGTAGTTCCAACGAGATACAGTGTCTATATTAAAAAGAAGAAACAGTAAACATTTTTTTGTAATGTGGTTATTTAAAAAAAATATTATGTTTTATTTATCATAATTTTGCTACACTCGTTTCCAGTCTCACGACCTTCATCAGGCATAGTGTGGAGATTTTCACATATTATTAAAAATAAATAATTTTTTCTTATGTTTTTCGATGTTAAATATTCTCGATACGAGAGATTTTTTGTGACCCAAATGTCTTTCTTGAACTGGCAGCGAAAAGGTCTTCGTGAAGGGTTATAAAATAATTAAGATTGGTCCAAGAACTGGTGAAGGAGTTATCGGGTATTCTTATCTTTTAATGATCTCTGTGTTTTCTTAGATCTATTTCCATTTTCTTGTGTTTTTATCAGCATGCATATGTATATGTATATTCTCTCTCTCTCTCTCTTTCTCTCTCTCTCTCTATACTTATATATATATATATATATATATATATATATATATATATATATATATATAAGGGTGTTCCAATAACTTGTTCCGATTTTAAATGTGAATTAAGTAAAGCGTCTAATGATTTTTTTCTTTTCGTTTCAGATTTAAGAACTTAAGTCTTTGGCAGTTTCAACCACGTGAAGATTAACGATCAAACAATGTATTAAAGTTATTGAAGCCTCTTACGAATATGAACGTTCAAACAGAAATGAAATGAAAAGTTTCCAGGTCGCATCATCTCTCGAAACAGAGAAATCAATTGGCCACCAATTGGTACTCGGCTCAAGATTATTAATTTCCTGTGTCTGCAATACAAATATAAGGATAACGTTATTCAAGGAATTAATAGTAAGTTAATGTCTTATTAAGTCTTGTTAGCGAAGTGATTTCGTTATTAATCGCATTAACATTGCTAAATAATTCTTTGTATTATTACTTCTTTATGATTTATATAAATATATATATATATATATATATATATATATATATATAATAAAAAGGCTTAAACACTAATGTTCTATGGCTATAATTTATTACATTGGAATATTAATCCAATTCATCAGACCTACAAATTCAAAAAGAAATCGGAAAAAATAACACCGGGAATAAAATTAAAATTTAGTGAGAGTGTATATATGAGAGTTGGGGACGAATGTGAGAAGTAAATGAAAGCTCTAGAGAGGGGTAACAGACGAGAGAAGAACAGGATGGCCTAAAAGTGAAGGTGGGGATTAAAATTTAGTTCTACCTGGATTCTACCCTCTTGGAAATTATATATATATATATATATATATATATATATATATATATATATATATATATATATATATATACGTATGTGTATGAATGTATGTATATATATTTATATTATATTATATATATTAGGTTGGTGCAAAAATAATGTCGTTCTTTCAGCAAAGTAACATATGTGAGAAAACGACATTATTTTTGCACCAACCTAATATATATACACATATATATATATATATATATATATATATATATATATATATGTATGACTATTTCGTAGATAATTTTCCTGGTATTTCGTTCTATGATGAGATTCATAATGACAAAAAATTCTTGCGGACTTGGAACAAGTACCATATCCAATAGAAGGAGACATTTTTCAAGTTTTTTATGTTGAAAATGAGGAAAAGAAATTAAGAAAAAATAGTAAAAAAAAAAACAATGTACAGCGCAAAAAAAAAGTCTATGCTCTCGATCGCCTATTAATGAGGTGCGAGTAGGAGTGAACATATGGCCGCTTAAATAAAACTACATTCAGAGTAAATGTAAAAGCAATGTTACGAAATGCAAAAAAATTATCGTCTTCATGTTTGGTTTGCATTCCTAAGCTCTCCCATGTTATAGATGCTATATACAAATTATATAGACTGTGTTTCAAAACCTGAAAAAAAAAAAAAAAAAAAAAACTGAAACCGAGGCACTTCCGTTCTCAATCTATCTATCTATCTATCTATCTATCTATCTGTCTCTGTCTCTGTCTCTGTCTCTCTGTCTCTCTCTCTCTGTCTCTCTCTGTCTCTGTCTCTCTCTCTCTCTCTCTCTCTCTATATATATATATATATATATATATATATATATATATATGTCGGGTGTAACAGCAAAATTGCCCAAATCGTAGTAACAGCAAAATTGTCCAATTGTTAGATTAAGCTTTGAATCGTTGTATCTTAGAAATGATTAAATATATCTTACTGGAATACTCCGAGGTTTTTTTTATAACACTACTTGACTCTACTTTGAACAATAAGAATGTATTCTCAACCTATATATATCGGGTGTAACAGCAAAATTGCCCAAATCGTGGTAACAGCAAAACTGTCCAATTGTTAGATTAAGCATTGAATCGTTGTATCTTAGAAATGATTAAATATATCTTACTGGACTACTCCGAGGTTTTTTTATAAACACTATTGGACTCTACTTTGAACAATAAGAATGTATTTAGCTCTAATTTGAAATGATGCTCCTTCTTGCTGTTGTAACATCTTGACCCAATTTTCATCTCTACTGTTCCCTCTTTTTAAACATATTCACCGTTCTCTTAATAGTTCTTGAATGTAACTTGAAAATAAAAAGCCAGCTCGTACCATTGCTGAAAGCCTAAATGATCTTTTCCCTCTCACCATTGCTCAGTTGAGAAAACTGTGGGACTGGCGCAAAAAGATTTTAACCTGCTCTATTTTTATCTAAATAACTCAAAGGGTTTTTTTCAGTGATTCTTACGACAAATGGTGTCAAGATGACTGTCTCATCTGAACACCTGGCAAAAAAGAAACTCAATTAGTTTAGTGTTTTTTTTATATTAAACATTTTGTGGGATGAACAATTATCCCACGCTGTTACACGATTTGGACAATTTTAACGTTACACTCAGAATATATATATATATATATATATATATATATATATATATATATATATATATATATATATACAAGTATAGGATTGGTGTATACGGAATAAATTGCAATAACCAACAAATATTATTCTTAAAAGAGTGCTTAATACAGAGTAGAGCAAATATAATTATTTATTCGAAAATTATAACATAAAAATATTATAAAATCACTAAAAAATAGCCATTTTGTTTCAACTCTTCTGGTGTCTTATCAAGTGATGGAGTTGAACACCATCATTTGATAAGACACCAGTGGTGTTGAAACAAAATGGCTATTTTTGTAGTGATTTTTTAACATTTTTATGTTATAATTTTCGAATAAATGATTATATATATATATATATATATATATATATATATATATATATGAAGAAATATAGTCTTAAGGTGTGCTATATTTATGGGATAAAGTGCTCAATATCAGAGATAGAGCGTGTATAAATATAAAAGTGATCATAGAAGTCAAAACTTAGAGGCGACAGTCTGTTTCATGCTATATACAATCGTCAGGCCACGTGTGCTGTTATTTTTCTTGGCTATTTATATATATATATATATATATATATATATATATATATATATATATATATACGGGTCAGTGGTGCATTGTGGGTAGTCTATTATGGCGGTTATATATATATATATATATATATATATATATATATATATATATATAGACACATGTTTCATTGAATAATATAGACAAGTGTTGTCTATTTTATGCAAATTCTTTTCATAACGTCTGATAGGCTTAATAACATTATCATTAAACGAAAAAAGAAAATCATTCATACATATTTTTTAATCCAATCTAAGCTTTCGGCTTACATAAGCCATGACCAAAGAGGACAAATACTGTACAATATATTAGGTTGGTGCAAAAATAATAACGTAATAATGTCGTTTTCTGACGTTAAAAATTACGTCAAAAACGACATTATTACGCCATTATTTTTGCACCAACCTGATATTATGCAATACACGGACACGAAGTGTTGATATATGCATATGTGTGTGTGTGTGTTAAGAAAGTGAATGGCAAATTTTTTTTCATGTGACGACTTTAGGACTTAAATGATGTTCATGTTGATGAGACTATCCATGCACACAAAAGGCCCAGGCGTTAGAATATTGAACTTATAAATTAATGCTTTTAAAAATTTTTGTCCAATTCTTCAAAGCCTTTTAAATTTTAACGCACCCAAAACACAACCGCTCTGTTTAATCGTCTCATCTGCGAGGCTCTGTAGTCATCTTGATTTTTCGAGGGGCACCCATAACCCGTGTTATCGTCTGCCTATATATTTGCTAACGAGCTGAGATAAGGAAAAATTCATTTAGAATATTCAGAAGATAAAACGACAGATGACCTTGCTAGTCGTAAATAAATGCGTGGATGATCATAGGCAAAATCTCAGAAAAGACAACTTGGTATCAAAGATGACTTGGTATCATGAACTTATATCGAAATCTAAAGTTATCATTATTGGTAAAATTCCAAATATTCTTTTAGTGACATTCAATGGAGAAAAATTGTCAGTGGCTTAAGTTACAAGTGATTTCTATATTTCAGTTCAATTCACTTGAAAGAAATATAAACATTCACTAAGCCTAGATTGGCCCAAGGCCGATACGATCATGATGTCCCCAGTGTAGGTCTTTCTTTATTAATCATTTCACCTTAAGCAAGGCAGGAATTCTGCTAATACGCAGGGCGGGGGGATTTAAAAAAAAACAAACTTTTCACCCAAGCAAGGCGGGAGTACCACTAGTACGCAAGGGATTACAGGAAGTGGGAGCAAGAGTAAAGAGGCGTGAAAGAGGAAAGGATGAAGAGAAAAACAGGGAATAGATCAAGGCATCTGGAGATGTTAATTGACATTGCATTTGTATAGTTGGAAGTTATAACTGTCAGGTAGTAAGCAAGTACGATGAAGGGAGTTCCATGGGCTGGAAGTGCGAGATGTACAATCAGGCTTAATTCTGACATATGTAATGTAAGACTCCTTGATAATATTGTTGTATACACGAGTTTATCGTTGCTTTGAAATTTTTCATGCCAGAAAAGACTATCATTATCGTTTCGTCCATGTATCGTTTGGTATATTGAAATGTAATTGTCATCTTTGATAATGGCCAATGGAAGCTAAAAGCAAAGATAGGATTAAAACATGTATCAATATTGTGATTTCCCTTCTTCTTTCAATGATAATGTTATTAAGCTTATCAGACAATATGAAAGAAACTTACTTAAAATAAATAGACAAAACTTGTTTATATTATTTAATGAAACATGCCTCAATATATATATATATATTAAAGACATTTTTTATGTTTAACGTTCTTTTTATAGATACAAGTATTTAAGTAAATGCTCTGTTTATAATAAACAGTATTAAATAACATTTACCGGCCTGAATGTCCGAGAAATTTTCAGAGAAAATATTCGACCTTTGACAGGATTCGAACCTGCATCCTATACGGAACCGCCATTTAGCCGGGCGTGCCCAACCGATTCGGTATCTATAAAAAGAATGTGAAACATAAAAATGTCTTTAATAAATTGTCGGACTTTGTCCATTTCTTAATGTATGACGTCATTTGTTTATATTTGATACGCCATGAGCAGTTATGAATGTACGAGATTCAAGCAAGATTGTAGTTTATAAGCAGTAAATTCGACCTTGCCAACTGAACGCTCCTTTGTGGCCGAACGGTTAGGCACGGCCGGCTAAATGATGGTTCCGTATAGGATGCAGGTTCGAATCCTGTCAAAGTACGAATATTTTCTATGAAAATTTCTCGGACCTCCAGGCCGGTAAATCTTATTTAATACTGTTTATCATAAACAGAGCATTTAGTTAAATACTTGTATCTATAAAAAGAATGTTAAACATAAAAATGTCCTTAATAAATTGTCGGACTTTGTCCATTTCTTAATGTATGTATGTATATATATATATAGGCAGCAATACTTCATTTATGCATGTTTCATTAAAAACGACAGACAAGGTCCTACGGTTAAGCTTTTTATTTAATTTTCCTTGTGTTCGAACAAGAGCTTTCTTTTCTGGACAAAGGGTGTGTAAAAACTGCCCAAATGTTTTATAGTTCCGAGCGCTTTCGGCTATACCTTTAGCCATTATCAAAGGTGATTCAATTTTTCAGCTTAATTGAGTGTGTGCATTATGTGTATGTCTTAGTGTGTAGTTGAAATGTTTTAATTTCCGAATACGGTTAGTACATTGTGGCCTTGTTCATAGTTTATATTGTTAAGAGTTGTTTTTTTTTTCTTTTATATTATTAAAGCTTCCATTATTCTTTATCTTTTTTTTACAGGTGGATGCAGTTAATATATTTGTATTTTCTACTAGTATGTTTCTAATGGAGTCTGGTAAATTTGTCTGTGTGTGTATTTAAATGGAGCTGTTGGGGATGAGCGAACAGTGTGGGGTCTGGAAAATAGATGATATTGAATATAAGGAAAATAGTTGATAATACAGTAACGTCACCACAACGTCACATACGCAGCAAGCAAACTGCAACATGTTTGCAAAGATGTTCTCTGTTGGCTTGGAGGTTTCCGCCTCTCGGTGTAGCCGTTAAATTCTTCATCATGTAGGCGATCGCGACTCGAGTTAACGAGTTCACGTCATACTGGGACTCTTGCAAAAGGCATAAAACCTTTTTTTCCCAAAGAAGTTAAAGTTATAATCGCAAGGTAGACCGAACTATTTCGACATTCAAAGAGCATCGAATTTGAATTCTGACACTGAATTGGAAACAACCTGAACCCCTAGACCGGAGGTCTCCAGCGGTGTTAACACCAACTCTCGGGCGAAGATAGACTGTCTATGGGGTTGATAACCTTGAGGGTGAAACGGGAGTCAGTAAACACCAGGGAATTGATTTGCCTTTCACAACAGACGACATTCATGAAATGAGAATTCGTGAAATAATAGAATAAAATAAAAATCGCGATTATGATTTTTATAGAATTTGTTTGGTTCGTGCCGTTTCGTTGAAAGCCAAATGGCGATATTTGAAATTTAAATTACTTCTTCATGCAAAACTGTATCTTTTATATAAAGGATATTATTTAGTTTAAATAGAAATAGTCTTTGAATAAATTAGAGAAGGGATCGGTGATTTATGATTTAAAGGCACCAACCAAATATTAATGACTTTGCTACCGCTCATCAAAAACATCAGTGGTTTTACACGCGTTGCTAGATGTGGTACAAGGCCGAAAGTACAGAGCACCCACGTGGAATCAAACTCACTACTAAGTCGTATTTGATCTAACAAGACAAGCTTGTTAACCATTGCACTAAGTACGCTTGCTAACCTCTACGCCAATGATTTTCTATGCGTAGATTCTATGTGGCACAAGGCCGAAAGTACTGACCCCAAGTGGAGATCGGAATAATTTTTAACCGTGGCTTAAGTGCGGCACAAGGCTGAAGCTTGGGGTGCTCACTGGGAATCGAACTCACTACTAAGTCGTATTTGATCTAGCGAAACAAGCTTGTTAACCATTACACCATGTAAGCTTGCCACACAGTACCCCAATGTTTTTCTATGAATAGATTAGATGTGGCACAAGGCCGAAAGTATGCGGTATCCAGTGAAGATCGAACCTGCTACTCAGTCCTAAATGCTCGAAAGAGAGAAGTTTTCTAACCACTACACCACGTCGAAGTCTCACACCATTCCTCTTAGTAAAAAAAAAAAAACAGCAAAAGAAAGATATTTATTTTTTGATTTTATTATTACTTATATTACTTACAGAGTTTTCTGCTTCTCCTCGTCCCCCTCCTTCTCATCGTTCTTATAATAATAATAATTATTATAAAGATAATAATAATAATAATAATAATAATAATAATAATAATAATGATAATACATCAAAAAAGTGCCTCCTTATTGATATGGCAGTCCCTGATGACTGTAATGTATCTTTGAAGATATTCAAAAACTGTCAAAATACAAGTACCTTGAAATAGAAATCTCGAAAATGTGGCATATGGGAACATCAACAATCCCTGTTGGAGTTGGAGCCCTAGGACTGGTTGGAAAAGATTGCAGTAGACTAATTGATGGGATTCCTGGAAGTCCATGCCTCAAGGAGATACAAAAAATTGTTCTGACAAGTACAGCCCACACTTTACGAAGGGCTTTATCTATGTAATTTTTTTTTTTTTTTTTTTTTTTGTCAGTGGAAAGTGTCATGATGTCATTTCTAACTTTAGGTCCCTGGGCGGAACTCGGAAAGAAATGTGTAAACGCCAGAAATCAAAGATAATAATAATAATAATAATAATAATAATAATAATAATAATAATAATAATAATAATAATAGTGTGATGTATCTTTGAAGTTCTTCTACAAACTTCTTCAAAATACAAGGATCTTGAAGTGAAAATCTTAAAAAAATGTGGTACATGAGGACAAGAGTAATCCCTGTTGGTGTTGGAGCACTCGGATTGATTTGAAACGGTTCCAATAGACTAATTGAAGGGATTCCTGGGAGCCCTTGTCTTAGAGAAATAGGGGAAAATTATTATTATTATTTTTCTTGATTTCTGTTGTATACACATTTCCTTCCAGATCCCAACCAGAGACCTAAAGTTAGAAATGATTTCATGACATTTTCAACTGATAATTTTAGCAAAAAAAAAAAACAAAAACAAAAAAAAGACAAAAGAGATCACACATATCTTACATGAATAAAACTCATTGCAATGTCTGAGATCGACTTATGAGTACATTTTTTTTGTATTTTAAAGTTCCATAAAACTGTTACGGGTTCAATCTCTGTAACGGGTGTGGGTGATGTTCACACCAATATGTTGCAGTTTCCTTCTCGGAAAAGTTGCAAATTTTCCGGTGCGGATATTGGGCCACTCTATCAGGCCGAGATTTATATTTAGTAGATGCTAAAACCGTATAACCTGATACAACATCCTTCTGGTTATACCTGCATTTTATGTTAACACGATTCTGCAGAGAAATTGCAATATGAGCTCTGGTAAGAACATGTAATGATAACAGCAAAAACTGGTTAAAAATGGTTGGTGAAGACATTAGGTTTATAATACCCAGAAATTCATACACAGATGTCCTCAGGGTGTTAGTTATATCCAGTGACAGAACCCAAAGAGTGTGAGTTCAATACCCGGTTAAGGCGCTGAAGAACTCCCTTCCCTATTCCTGTTTCCCTGCGAGCTATAATTTCCAACAATTCAAATGTAATGTCAATCGACATCTCCAGTTTCCAACACCAAAGGGGAAAAAAAGGTATAAAAAAGAAAGAACCAAGAACATGTACGTTAGCCGAAAATAATCGTCCAGCATGCAAGTGCAAGGCCCAAAGAAAAAAACTCCGATGCGAGGAAGCAAAATAACTCAATAAAGTGCTCAATACAATGAGTAGAGCAGACCTAGTTAAACCTAAAGAGCCAGACAAACGTACCAAGGTTTCACCAAAGCGGATCGTCAGGGAAGGCTGAAGATCCGCTTAGGTGAAACATTGGTACGTTTGTCTGGCTCTCTAGGTTTAACTATTCAAATGATATATATATATATATATATATATATATATATATATATATATATATATATATAGATAGATAGATAGATAGATAATGAAAAATGATTGAGATAGATAGATAGATAACGAAAAAAGATTGTAATCGATAGTATTGTGGCCTTGTTAGGGCCAAAAATAAAGAACACAAGAGAGGAATTGAGTTAAACCAATAGATTAACAGAAACAGTAATACAAGCCTGCAAATGAGAGTTACAGCGAGCATGTTCGGTGTGACTTTCAGAGCTGACGTCCTGACACTTCCCTCTCCAAAAGGCAGTACCTGTTCCTATTTATATGTGAGAGAGTCGATGCGTGCGTCGGTAAATTGCCATAACAATAACAGACGACAAGCGAAGATTCTGCTGAGAAAAGGTCAACCAACTGGAAAATGGAAACCCACGTAGATTGGAATGAGAAATCGAGAAAATAGATTCGAAGACAGTCGAGAATTATTGAAACAAAGCAGAAAGGGAAAAAATTAATTAATGATCGCCTACTAAAAGTGCCAGTTACGAAAACACCAATTGAGAGATAAAATTTGGTAATTTTAAAACGAAAGCAAATGGAGAAAAAAACTGATTGTCCAAAATCAGAAGACTGTAAAACAACACGAGAGAAAGAATTTTATACTTCGCCTAAAAGAATTTAATATATGAAGACTAGCAGCATGGCCCGGCGTTGACCGTGCTTGATTCAAAAGTCGTACGACTCATACAGCAATCGCTATCACTTGACTTAAAATATTTTTGCCCTTCCCGCCTTTAAAAGTGTGCCCTTTGCCGTGCTGATGTTGCTACATGCCTTACTTCTTACCTATCTCACACTGCGAATTTTTTCTAAGCTCTATGCTATATATTAAATCTGTTACGAAAAAACTAAACAAAATGAACACAAAACGATCAGCTTTAAAAAGGACTCGTAACTGGAAACATCGAATGAAAAAAGAATGTTAACAACAAATACTTTTTCACACCCAACCCAGTTCTGCGGAATCAGAATCAACGTTGAGTTTAAGCAAGCGAATGAGCCAATTGGAGTAAAGTGCCATGCAGATTTAAATTTTTCCCACTTGTGACGAATGCAGCTATCGATTTTCTTTTGCATGCTAGCATGCTAGTTAATATTCGTGTCAGTCAGCTGTTGGCTCTCACGCTGGCTAATAGAATCTTCCTGCCTATTCGTGGCAGCCAGCTATAGGCTTTCACTCTGGCCAGTAAAAAATGGCCGCAAACTACATGAAAACTGCCGTAGAAGTATGAAAAATTCGATTATTTCTACTACCGATGGGAGTTGGGAAATGCAAGGTCGGTCTTGGCTTCCCACTAACTTGGAGAATGTGCATATAAATTTTGGTGCAAATCCGTCGAAAATTGCGGCCGTGCATTCGTTACACACACACATACACCCTGCCTTTTATAGATAGAGATTACGGTAAAAGGTAAGAAACTAGTTAGTTTTTGATTATAAAGACAAGACAACAAACCGGAAAAAAATGTGCTGACGACAGTTAAAGTAATAAATATGATTAATGACTAAAAGATAAGTTCAACCCGTTCACCCCTTCACCGTTTTGTAATTTGAAAATCGGAGAGACTTACGTGAAATACCAAGAGAGACGGTGGTATTTTTTATGTCCATTCTTTCATTTATAATGGGAGCAGAAATGATAGCAAATTTAAGCTCAGAGTACCCAGGCAAAGTATGGCCGGAATAAAGTAATCATTTGATACTTATTCATATTTGTAGCAAAAATTTATGAGGGTTAGTTATCGACCGTGTCTTTTTCCTCGGTTGATTGTTGGATAGATCCAAACTCAATGTTACTGGTGAAATCGACATTGGTCGTGGACCACCCCGTTGCTGGGTGAAGGGTCGACAAGGAATTTTGGACCGCCGATTTGGTCGTTTCTCATAAGGTGTAAATATGATGCAGTGCTAGCTTGTAAAATCGCCACGATGTCAGGCTTTTTTTTTTTTGACACAAGAAAGGAAATGTTAGTCAATGGCCACCAGGAGAACCGTCCAGTGTCATGTGAAAATATGCATATATTTATTTGAACAAAGTATCTATAAACAAAAAAATAATATTTTTTGCTATCTTCTTCCAGCCGCAATGATGGAGAAAGCATTACCTCGCACCATCGTCGCTGCAAGAGACACTCCGTTTCACGAGGCTCGTCCCTTAATCGAGACGCCATCCCACCAATCCTCTGAAGGAACGCAGTCAAACGAGGGCCAATAAGCCCTGAAGTCTCCACTGACACAGGAGTATAAATAAATCTATCAACAAAAGAAGAATACTTAACTATATATTTTTAATCTCCGCATCCCGAGAGACAGACCCCGGCTCAACCGCGGACCTGATCAAATTACCGGGGTCAAAAATGCATCCCAAATCAACGACTTACCAACTTTAAAAGGGAAAATGGTAATCCCACCCGGCCGCTTTCCATCACCACGGTCGAGGCCTACGGTTTTGAACCCAGCTGCATCCAGACCACTTCTGGTCATGTCGTTTATTGTTGCAGGGCTTGAAAAGCGACCGACACCATGACGACAGGAGAGACGATGAAAAACAAACTCGTCAATGGAAGGCTCCTTATCTGCATCTGTGACGCTGACATAATTTTTGCCCAAGACGGATCGCGACTCCGACTCGAGTGCACACATCATCTAGAAGGGTACCGGTAGATGTAGAGGGCACTGCGTTGAGCCAGGTGCCACTACCTGGTTGTGAAGCAGATAGACAGGTGAGATGATGCTGATCCAGAGAGAGAGAGAGAGAGAGAGAGAGAGAACTTCAAATTAATAAAATTGCCCTCGCAATTTATTTTATCCTAGCTTCATTGTTTTGATGTGTCTAGTGGGATAGAAAGCAATTCTTGGGCCCAGACGCTGCAAGCGTGTTCGAAAGAACTACACGAGAAACACTATGTCGATCTCATCAATTAATCCGCGACTGGAAGAAAATGAAAAAAATATATGCTGGAAGGGCCAAATCTACCGCTGATCGAAGCCCCAGGCCTCCGAAACTCAAAGAAACCTTTGCCTGTCTCCAGCCTGTCGTCGTAATTAACGTTGCAAATTAACTCTGCGCATCTCTCAATTGTGATATATATCTCATTTCAGAAATCCTGTTCGAGGTAGTGAGGGGCACTTCGGAGAGTGTGAAGGAACCTCGGTAGCGAAAAATTGTTCTTCAAGAGGAAGAGGTCTGGGTGTGCATCAGTTAATTGCAATTTCTCAGTCATTCTTGTTAGAATGCTTAGTATCCAAACACTCTCGAATGGGCACTGGAAAGACTGGAGAATCAAGAATGTGTAATTACTCTTTAGATGTTTATTTTTACTCGGTAAAGAAGAAATATTGATTTTTATATTTGTGGATTTGATATGAGATATATTTTGGTAATAAAAAGCTTATTACTAATGAGGTACACTGTCTGGCGCTGGTGAATGAACCATGAAATTTAAAGTGACAGAAGGTCACAAAGACTTATAGTTCACATTGGAGGGAAGATTGCCTGGGATCATATTGATAGTGTGACACTATTTAGCTATGGTAATTGGCTAACTAATTAAGCATGGAAATTAAAAACGGGAAATATTAGGTTGGTGCAAAAATAATGACGTAATGATGTCGTTTTTGACGTATTTTTTAAGTTCAAAAAACAACATTATTACGTCATTATTTTTGCACCAACCTAATGCTTAAGACGAGAAAAAGCTATAACGAAAGACATACTGAGCCATGTTAGTTTTTTAACAAAAGAAAAATAGTTAAAGATTTTATTTTCATTTGCGAAGAAAGGTATTTTTTTTTCGCAGAAGACAGAAATTTCGTAAGATCTCGGATCTGTCAGAATTAATTAATTAATTGAATATTGCCTGAAGATACCAAAAAGCAGTTTATTGAAAGACAACTTAAGATATTAAGACTCGCCTAAGAAACGCAAAGTGTCACGAATCCATAGAAGCGGTTTGGGAGAAAGACGCAGTCCTGTATTCAGCAAACAGATATAACGATACTTATTATTTTTTGTTTCAACACATTTGAATCTTTTGTGTTATTACATTATTTTCTTTTACATATACTTGTGCGGTATCACCTTTGTCCCGGATTCGGCTTGCACTACGGCCCGACGCCTGATTGATTTTGTCTACCTAAGATCAAATCACAACGTGGGTAGGTTAGACTAGAAATCAAAGCAGTTACTTCGGTAACCAGACGTTGGAAGCAAGCTGGGAACGACAAAGCTGATATCCAATCTAACCAGATTTCCATCCGAATCAGCCAACGGTTAGATCGTCACAGGATAGCACAGGAGCAGAGACCGGGGTGACGTCACAATAGTTAGCACTTCTAATTTAAATAAAAGAGAAATGTAAGTAGTGATTTTCCAAGCGCAGCTTAGATGTGGCACAAGGCCAAATGTAGGTGGCCCCCAGTGAGGATCGAACTCACTATCCAGTCGTAATTTTTCTAGCGAGACAAGCTTGCTAACCATTACACCGCCTCGAGGTGCCCAAAAGAGAAATGTAAGTAAAATGGTATGGATGGAATCGGTGTGACTGCGTTGGGTTCATTATAAGAACGTATTCAGTAAGATAACAGGAGACATTTGTCGAAGATGCCGGAGGTGTGGACAGCACGCCATGAAGGTCAGAAGAAAAACTTATTTATTGGTGCTGACGTTGGTATCGGTGAGACAGGACCTCTGGGCGAAAGCGCCACATACCTGTCTGAAACGAATTAACCTGCTGAAAGTTGATTAACACAAAGAAAGGTTGAAATTAGAAAATTAAGAGGAGGAAAAAGTGGGAATGAAATAAATAAATACGAAACTTTGTAAGGACTGAATGGTCAGTGGAAAAAAGCGAGGAAATCTTGTTACACTTGCAAAAATAGCTGACAGAAAGAAGATGATAATATTGATAATGGTAATGGATGGAGCCTAAATGCACAGCCAGAATAGGATTTTCAAGGAATCAAGTGAAGTGATAATAACAAGTTCAAAATGGTTAGTCACTTTTGGGATAGATTTGAACCAATACGAGTTATTATTAAACAAAGTGAAAGGTGAGCTAATTAAGCCGTATATGGCTAGAGGTAAGGAACTGTACCACAGAATACGAAGAGAAAAAAATTAATTGCGAGTTTGATTGAAACGGGTCTGAGTAATAGGACTGAATTATGGGAAGCAGCGGTAAATAAAATACCAGAGGTTACATTAAAAGATAATCGTATAATGTAACCACAGTGGTAAAGAAATTCCCTGCGGTTACATTAAAAGATAATCTTTTAATGTAACATCAGAGGTAAAGAAATTCCCTGCGGATAGGTTAAAAGATAATCTTTTAATGTAACATCAGAGGTAAAGAAATTCTCTGCGGATAGATTAAAAGATAATCGTTTAATGTAACCTCATTGGTAAAGAAATTCCCTGCGGTAACATTAAAAGATAATCCTTTAATGTAATATCAGAGGTAAAGAAATTCCCTGCGGATAGATTAAAAGATAATCTTTTAATGTAACATCAGAGGTAAAGAAATTCCCTGCGGATACATTAAAAGATTATCTTTTAATGTAACATCAGAGGTAAACAAATTCCCTGCGGATAGATTAAAAGATAATCGTTTAATGTAACCTCAGTGGTAAAGAAATTCTCTGCGGTTACATTAAAAGATAATCTTTTAATGTAACATCAGGGGTAAAGAAATTCCCCGCGGATAGATTAAAAGATAATCTTTTAATGTAACCTCAGTGGTAAAGAAATTCCCTGCGGTTACATTAAAAGATAATCGTTTAATGTAACCTCAGTGGTAAAGAAATTCCCTGCGGTTACATTAAAAGATAATCTTTTAATGTAACATCAGAGGTAAAGAAATTCCCTGCGGTTACATTAAAAGATAATCTTTTAATGTAACATCAGAGGTAAAGAAATTCCCTGCGGATAGATTAAAAGATAATCGTTTAATGTAACCTCCGTGGTAAAGAAATTCCCTGCGGTTACATTAAAAGATTATCTTTTAATGTAACATCAGAGGTAAAGAAATTCCCTGCGGATAGGTTAAAAGATAATCTTTTAATGTAACATCAGAGGTAAAGAAATTCCCTGCGGATACATTAAAAGATAATCTTTTAATGTAACCTCAGTGGTAAAGAAATTCCCTGCGGTTACATTAAAAGATAATCGTTTAATGTAACCTCAGTGGTAAAGAAATTCCCTGCGGTTACATTAAAAGATAATCTTTTAATGTAACATCAGAGGTAAAGAAATTCCCTGCGGTTACATTAAAAGATAATCTTTTAATGTAACATCAGAGGTAAAGAAATTCCCTGCGGATAGATTAAAAGATAATCGTTTAATGTAACCTCCGTGGTAAAGAAATTCCCTGCGGTTACATTAAAAGATTATCTTTTAATGTAACATCAGAGGTAAAGAAATTCCCTGCGGATAGGTTAAAAGATAATCTTTTAATGTAACATCAGAGGTAAAGAAATTCCCTGCCTATACATTAAAAGATAATCTTTTAATGTAACCTCAGTGGTAAAGAAATTCCCTGCGGTTACATTAAAAGATAATCGTTTAATGTAACCTCAGTGGTAAAGAAATTCCCTGCGGTTACATTAAAAGATAATCTTTTAATGTAACATCAGAGGTAAAGAAATTCCCTGCGGATAGATTAAAAGATAATCGTTTAATGTAACCTCAGTGGTAAAGAAATTCCCTGCGGTTACATTAAAAGATTATCTTTTAATGTAACATCAGAGGTAAAGAAATTCCCTGCGGATAGGTTAAAAGATAATCTTTTAATGTAACATCAGAGGTAAAGAAATTCCCTGCGGTTACATTAAAAGATTATGAAAGCCAGTGAAAATACCTGAGGTTACATTAAATGATTATTATTGGAATGATTGGTAGAGAAATTCACTGAGCTTACATTTAATTATGATGGGACAGATTGGCAGAGAAATTAACTGAGGCTACATGAAAAGATTATGAAAACCAGAGGTAGAGAAATTCCTTGAGGTTACATTAAATGATTATTGGGCCCAGCGTTAGGAAATTTCCCTGAGGTTATATTAAATGATTATGAGAACTAGTGGAGGAATAATTCCCTGAAGTTAGAGGGAGAAATAGAGAAATCTGATTCGAGTATTATTGAAACGAAGAATGATCCTCTACTAAAAGTGCCAGTTACGAAAACACCAAATGAGAAATAAATTTGGTAATTTTAAAGCGAAGGCTAATGGAGAAAAAACTGATTGATGGTTTTGTCAAAAATCAGGAGACTATGAAAACAATCCCAGATAAAGGATTTTATACTTCAGCTGAAAGAAATATATGGGGATCACGGTTAAAAGGAAGCAACTGATTAATTTCTGACTGTAAAGACAAGACCCCAAAACTGGGGAAAAATGCACTGGCGACGATTTGAGTCATAAATACGATTAATGACCAACAGTCCAACCCGTTCACCCACTGAATTTGAAAATCGGAATTGTCAAGATCACAACGAAGTGGAGAGACTTAGATGAACTATTAATGGAGACGTAGGAATTGCCTACGCTCATTAGCAAGTAATGTTGCGAGACATAGATATTGAATAAATAAGCGGACCTGTGTCTGCAGCTACTTGCCGTAAGAAGAAGGGATTTCCCAAATTTGGAGAGATCGTTAATTTTCTAAGGCTATAAATCAGAGAGCTCCGCAATCTACAGTTGCCGTCGACCCCATGGCGGTCTTGAGTGAAAGTCATAAGACTGAAGTGATCAGTCGAGTATCAGTTGGAGAAGAAGACAACGAGAGATGACCACGCTGCTAAAGTGTTATGGAGTGGTTTCACAGTGGAGGCTTGTATTTGTACTAAGTCGGTCCTAAAATAGGTTCGACGTACAAAATGTTAGGGACTTGATATAATAGGTAATGACGCAGAGAAATCTAGTTGTGGTCGCTGATATTTTAGTATTCAACTAACGGTCGTCCGGCATCGACTGACTGACCGACCCACTGAGCAATATTCAGTCACCTTCCCCACGAGGGCATCATGTGGCACAAAGCCGGTTTAACGTGGGATCTCCGAGCCCGTGGGCTCGACCAAAAATATGCCCTTTAAAAACCGTATAAACGGGTTCAGTGTCGGTTTACCTCCCCGAAAGAGACTCTGCCCTTCGGTGTAGCCTCGTTCGTGTTCCTCCCCGTCCGAAGGCAGTTCAACCGGTCAGCCGACTTCAGACTGAACTCAGATCGACCCACTGAGCGGTATTTAGTCACCCCTCCCATGAGGGCATCATGTGCCACAAGGCCGGTTTAACGTGGGATCTCCGACCCTGTGGGCCCGGCCCAAAAATATACCCTTTGAACGCGTATAAACTGGTTCAGGGTCGGTTTACCTCCCCGAAAGAGACTCCGCCCTTCAGCGTAGTCTCGTTCGGGTTCCTCCCCGCCCGAAGACAGAGAGTTCAACCGATCAGCCGGTCAGTTGGTCGTCCGACTTCAGACTGAACTCAGAGCGAACCACTGAGCGACTCCCACTACTCTTCCTACTCCTACTTATTATAGTTGGGAGAGTCTATTAACTATAGAGTAGGTGTGTTCCACATAAAACCAACGTGACTTGATACCAAAGAGAACTCCTGACTTAAGTTTTGTTCCAGATTTAGTTAAAATGAGCAAAGTGTCACAATAGAAGTGTGAAGGGTTAATATTTCTGTATAAACAATGATATAAAACATAGAAAATTGACCAGAAGTAATGCATGTGTTCTTTTGTTTCGTCTGCAAAGAACACTAGTTATTTTCCTTGTGACACGTCGATGTCCGAATCAGCGCTAAAATCGCTGACAAGAAATCGGGATGGGGTGGTGCAGGGCGCAGGCTGGGACGGCCACTTCAATGAGCAGCGGTAGTATTGACCAGCAGTAGTTTGACCAGCGTAGGAATAGATGATGTACCGACCGGCTAGGTGTGTCATAGTTCTAGTTGAACTAATCCTCTACCTCTTTCGGATCTGAACACATATAGACGATCAACATCAGCTTTAGGATGAAATATATGGTGGCAAGTGATAAGATTTCTCGTTTTGACATTCATTGGCTTAATGTCAGCTATGGTCTAATTAAGGATGTTGAAAATATATTGCACTACAATGACAACAAAAATTGTTTATGGCTGATATTCTGGTTTGTGAATTCAACTCGGTGTGTAACACCAGACGCACACGCCTGTAATATTCTTTCAAGACTTTCTCCTTCAGTTGGGTATGATGTATTCCATCTCCTTTTTTGATTCCTAGATATTTATTGGCTTCTTGTTCTTCCAGTTTTCTAATTGTCATGGCTCCTTACCTATAACTACAGAATGAACTCTTCCTAACACTATGTATACTACGCCTCTCAAGAGAGAGAGGGACGAATCGAGCCGAGCTTCTCGGCTTGACGGTCGAACTCTTTGCCTCTGAGCAGAGAGGAACCAGGACGAGGCTCCGCCGAAGGGCAGAGTCTCGTTCGGGGAGGTTGACCAACCCGATCCCGTTTATACGGGTTCTACGGGCATTTTTTTGGCCGAGCCTACGGGCTCGGGAAACCCACGTTAAACTCGGGTTTGTGCCACATGCAACACTCGTGGTGGGGTCGCTAGATACCGAATCGAGCCAAGCTTCTCAGCTTGACGGTCGAACTCTCTTCCTTTGAGCAGAGAGGAACCCGGCAGAGCCTCGTTCGGGGAGGTTGACCAACCCGATTCGGTTTTTACAGTTTCTACGGGCATTTTTTTTGGCCGAGCCTACGGGCTAGGAAAACCTACGCAAAACTCCGCCTTGTGCCACATCTTTCCCTCGTGTGGGGGAGAAAGTAAATATCGAATCGAGTCGAGCCGATAGTAGTTCACTCCAAACCAGACTGACAGTCATACTAACACCTTCCACACCTTGTATTATTATTTCGTGTAATATGCCTTCGTTATTTCTACTCTTGTGTTCGTTTTGTTCTTCCTTGGTCCTAACCTGGGCCATAACACTAATCATTGTGGCAAAATCTAAATCTATTGAGTGTATTTCTGTAATTTTCCTTTTCATGTTACTTTTGCCCTTTTATCTGAACCGAAATCCATTTATTACTTCTAATATTCCTTTAGTACTGAATAAAGCTTCCTATTTCTTTTATGTTCTTTGGCACAGATCATCATTCAGTCTTCTTTAGTTTCCAGGTATCTTTGAAAACCGATTGCTGTAGTTTTATAAGGCAGTTCTAGTTGAACTAATCCTCTCCTTCCTTCGGATCTGGATATAGATACAAGATCAGTATCAGCCTTAGGATGTTGCATGCGGTGACAAGCGAGAAACTTTCTCGTTATGGCATCCATTCGCTTAATGTCAGTTATGGTACAATTAAGGATGTTGAAACTGTATTACACCACAGGGACACCCAAAGAATTTATGGCTGATATTTTGTTTTGTGAATTCAATTTGGTATTTAACATCAAACGCACACAGCCGTAGAATACTTTTCTTCTTTTAACATTCATTTTGGTATGCTGTATTCCATCTCCTTCGACGACTTCTTGGTATTTATAGGATTCCTTTTCTTGCAATTCCCAAATCGTTGTGACAAAATCTTGATCTGTGAAATATGTTTCTGTAACTCTTCCTTTCTTGGATGTCACTTTTAAATATTTACCTAATGCGTAATCCATAGCCATGTCATTACTGAAACATTTTGCAATATTGAGGATACCCATCAACTCATTGTCGTCTTTACCAAAGATGTTGATATCATCCATGTAGAATAGTTGATTAAGCATTCTCTCTTACACGGCATCCATAGTTATTGGTATTTATTTGACGTGAAATGGAGATTAAAGACATGAAGAACAGCAGAGGAGACATGGTGTCTCCTTGAAAGATTCCTCGTCGGATATTCAGACAATTGGAAGAGGCAGTACCTAGATTTAAGTATAATGCGGTTTTCCACCGTTACATGTCATATTTAAAGAAATTTACTCTGACTGAGGAGAATCTGTACATTACCAAAACCTTTAAGCTTAAGGATCCAACAGTGTGGCGCATTATCACAGGTTTTATGGTAATCTATCCAAGTTGTGCTGAGGTCTCTACCTTTTACCTGCAAATTTCCAGGGTTTTTTTTATTTATTAGTTGTTGAGATTTGCAACTATAGTGTGCGATGAGTAAATCGTCGCCATTTTATAGTTTTATTTTTCACTGTTCCTATAGAAAGCAGCAACAAAAATACATTACCGCAGAGACATCTGAATGCACTAAATCAACTAGCGAGACATAAAAAAATCCACATCACTCCCTCTAACAATTGGGGGGGGGTGTTATCATGATCAAGAATACGTACGAAGAAAACATTAACTTGCTATTCAAAGATACCAACGCATAAGACAAAAAAAAAAAAAAAAAAACGTACAGAAAATAATTACTGAAATACAAAAATTTAACAAAGACATTAGGAAACTAATTAAAAATGAAAACGAATTATGGTATATACTCATAGAATAACACCCTAGAATACTGAAGTTTATAAATGATATCAACATTTTATCGCATCCTACCGGGTGTGATAGTTCAATTGTCGCCATATTATATTTTTAATTTCGCGCATGCGCGTTGTTTGTTTTTGATGTTGTCGACTGCACAGCATAGTAGATCCAGTTGGGCACCGTATATGAGAAAAAGAGCACTATGACGTAATTAACTCCGCTAGAAATTTGGAAACAGCATGCTGTAATACTTGGCATTGGCGCTGCAAGCTGCATTACGAACGTTTCAGGTTTTTCGATGTTAACTTAAGGACAGTGCAGAGGATTCGGAAAGAGTTGGGTGAGTCTATTGGTGATTACGAAGGTTTTCGGAGTGGCGAGGTTATGCCACCATTCATCTTCCCATAGGATCTCAGACTCAACACAGAGGCCTAGATCAAATGCTTTGAGGAGGTAGTACTGCCCTGGGTCAAGAGAGAGGCTGCTAGAAAAACCTATGTCTGGCAATATGATCCTGCACCATGCCACACAAGCGGGCGAACCCAATCTTAGCAGTCAGACAATTTCTGCGACCACATCACCCTGTTATATCTTGTCACATAGACTGTAAACCCCTTGATTATTATGTGTGGGGCGCAGTAGAGCGAGAGACCAGCAAAACTTCTTGTAACACCAAAGATGGCAAGGATTATTTGCAGCCTTCACCAGCTTAACCAAGGAGACTGTCCAGAAGACAGATTCCGAAGTTGTCTGGTGGCCTATGGAGATTCATTGTATAAATTCACTCTTTCGTGTTTCAAGATATTTTTGTGTAATTTGGTAAAGATATCTGTTAAAATGAGATGTCAGTATTCATTTTTGCGACAAGTGTAGACGACAGTTTATCCATCGCACTCTGTCTATTAACCTCTTTGATCTCCCTTCTGTTCCATGAGAAAGACGTTGCTTTTATCTAGAAAAGAGAAAGTACAGTTCGCCAGAACAGACGTGATCAGTTTATGTAAGGTGGACAGACATGTTGTTTAATGTTTTGGATCATCTGCTTCACCTATTTCTGGTTAGAGATCCGTAATACATTCTGTGATCCGTTCTGGAAGACCATTGCGGTTCTTAATTAGAATTGATAAAGATAATTAAAAGAGTCTTATGGATTTATGGCAGATGATAGTGCCAAAACTTGGTTACCTTGTGATTTCCTGGGAATTTCAATTGGCTAACATTATTCTTGGTTATATTTCTTTCCATTTTTGCACAGATTTCTTCTTTATTCTTGTTTTAGTTTGATCCATTCAGCATTGGAATTATATTCCTTTGGTTTGCTCTAAATTTTCTCCCCAAAAATGTTTGCAATTCTTTAATTGATGGTGGATTTTTGACTTCTAGAACTGCTTTGCCAATTTCCCTGTAAAACTTCTTGAGGCCCGTTTCAAATATTTTATTTTGTCGAGGGAACCTACAAAACTTTTCATATCTTTCTGTCATTGCCTTTGAAGTTTCTGTCTAAGTATTTTCTTGATTGGTGCAATTCTCTTTCATTCTGCGGCCATTTTATATTTCTGCTTGAGTTCGCTTTTCCGTGTTGAAACATTTGGATTTCACATTTGTTTATTATTATTATTATTATTATTATTATTTGTGTATCGTCCTGGGTAAGACGATAAACTACATCCAACAGCAAGGCCTCTGATCAGGAGGTTTTGAGAAGCGTGGAACCACCTCTTAATTGCTGGTGTTCCCAGGTCCACCCTGACCCTGGGTGGTAGCACCTGTTAGCGTCCCAGCTATGGGCAAATAGTTAACTATTACCAGCAATACCTTTTTTGAAACAATTATTACCAGCAATACAATTTTGAACGAAAAATATTACCAAAAATAGATTTTTGACAAAACAAAATATTACCAGAAATAAAACATGTTGTTGGCCTTAAATAACCCATTAAGGTTGATATGCCGTAAAACAAAATAAACCAAACCAATCTAAACCAAAGAATACATATTCTATTCATACGAATCTATCCTAAAAATGTTTTTGGCATTAAATAACCCATTGAGGTTGATATGCCGTAAAACAAAATAAAACAAACAAATCTAAACCAAAGAATACATATTCTATTCATATGAATCTATCCTAAAATTGTTGTCGGCATTAAATGATCCATTGAGGTTGATATGCCGTAAAACAAAATAAACCAAACCAATTTAAACCATCGAATACATATTTTATTCATATAAATCTATCCTAAAAATGTTGTCGGCATTAAATAACGCATTGAGGTTGATATGCCGTTAAACAAAATAAACCAAACCAATCTAAACCAAAGAATACATATTCTATTCATACGAATCTATCCTAAAAATGTTGTCGGCATTAAATAAGCCACTGAGGTTGATATGCCGTAAAACAAAATAAACCAAACCAATTTAAAGCAAAGAATACATATTCTATTCAAACGAATCAATCCTAAAAATGTTGTCGGCATTAAATAAGGCATTGAGGTTGATATGCCGTTAAACAAAATAAACCAAACCAATCTAAACCAAAGAATACATATTCTATTCATATGAATCTATCCTAAAATTGTTGTCGGCATTAAATGATCCATTGAGGTTGATATGCCGTAAAACAAAATAAACCAAACCAATTTAAACCAAAGAATACATATTCTATTCATACGAATCTATCCTAAAAATGTTGTCGGCATTAAATAAGCCATTGAGGTTGATATGCCGTAAAACGAAATAAACCAAACCAATCTAAACCAAAGAATACATATTCTATTCATACGAATCTATCCTAAAAATGTTGTCGGCATTAAATAACGCATTGAGGTTGATATGCCGTTAAAAAAAATAAACCAAACCCATCTAAACCAAAGAATACATATTCTATTCATACGAATCTATCCTAAAAATGTTGTCGACATTAAATAACCCATTGAGGTTGATATGCCGTTAAACAAAATAAACCAAACCAATCTAAACCAAAGAATACATATTCTATTCATACGAATCTATCCTAAAAATGTTGTCGGCATTAAATAAGCCACTGAGGTTGATATGCCGTAAAACAAAATAAACCAAACCAATTTAAACCAAAGAATACATATTCTATTCAAACGAATCAATCCTAAAAATGTTGTCGGCATTAAATAAGGCATTGAGGTTGATATGCCGTTAAACAAAATAAACCAAACCAATCTAAACCAAAGAATACATATTCTATTCATATGAATCTATCCTAAAATTGTTGTCGGCATTAAATAAGCCATTGAGGTTGATATGCCGTAAAACAAAATAAACCAAACCAATTTAAACCAAAGAATACATATTCTATTCATACGAATCTATCCTAAAAATGTTGTCGGCATTAAATAAGCCATTGAGGTTGATATGCCGTAAAACGAAATAAACCAAACCAATCTAAACCAAAGAATACATATTCTATTCATACGAATCTATCCTAAAAATGTTGTCGGCATTAAATAACCCATTGAGGTTGATATGCCGTTAAACAAAATAAACCAAACCCATCTAAACCAAAGAATACATATTCTATTCATACGAATCTATCCTAAAAATGTTGTCGGCATTAAATAAGGCATTGAGGTTGATATCCCGTTAAACAAAATAAACCAAACCAATTATTTGTGTATGTTATGTTTCCATCTTTGTATCCTGTAGAACCGGATCCAAACTATGGTCCTAAGACCCTATAGGAGAATTGTCATTTAATTGATAGCACTTTTATTAGTATATGGGATGTTCCTAGTGGGGCGGTCTTCTGGACATCTTGCATCTTGATGTTACCTCTGACACTGTTAATAAAAATTGTCCATTTGTTTTCTCACGAGGCCCAGAGCTCTGATTCCTTTTGGTACAGTCTCGATCTTCATATCCTCCATCCTGTTAATCTCGAGATCCAAGACAATTAGACAATTTGTGAATGTTATGTTTCTGCCAGTTTACCTTTTTTTTGTAATTTCATTTTATCCAAGTTATTTTGCTTTCTGTTTTTACTCGTTTCGCGTAGATGTTATTCACTTTGGTAGGGTTTCAGGAATATTAAGCTTTCTTGAAGACTGCAGCTTCTTCGTTGATGGATTGTATTTGGTGTTTTACTATTTCTAGGAGGGGGGGTCATTGATTTTTGGGAGGTAAGTTTCCAATCCGACTGGTACGTACAGCCTATGGACATCTGATTTCGGGTAGTGTATCCTCATTTGGGAAAGCATTGTTCTAGACGTGGCGTCCAATCTTTTCAAATTCCATTTTAATAATGTTGAAGTTGTATGTTACTACGGGCCCCTAGGAGAATTGGCATTAAATTGATAGCACTTTTATTAATATATAGAATATATGAAGTGCTGATAGCCTTAATTTTATTGTCCCGCATTAATTAATCCAAAGATTTTTTT
The DNA here is from genome assembly GCA_963932145.1 of Acanthosepion lycidas. NCBI lineage: Eukaryota > Metazoa > Mollusca > Cephalopoda > Sepiida > Sepiidae > Acanthosepion > Acanthosepion lycidas. Next base: position 30,268,547 of record OZ010613.1, read on the forward strand.
TCGTATTGAAAATTGTTCCTCTGAAGTTTCTTAAATACTAGATTAAACCCAGAATTTTTTTTGGTTCACACCCGGCTATTCAGCCGAAAAAAAAAAAAACACAGAAATAACTTTTTCCGGCCATACCAACGTGATTGTTCTGATCACAATAGACCTCTCTATGTGTCCGTTACTAATAAAGTGCAAAGGTGTCCTCGATGCCTAACTTCGCTGATAGAACGAGTCATAGCTCACAAGTTCCCGTGAATACTAGTGGTTATGTAAGAATGTGTTAGACAAGTTTTAATCCTCAATCCTTCTTCTCGTCAATCGATTTGAAATTCTTTCATGGTCGAGCGATATAGCAAAATGCTTTGTTCGTAATTTTTTTTTTCTAGTTCTACACTCGTCTCACCATGTGTACATTTGGTTTTTCACTTGACACACTCAATCCCTTGCGGTATTTTCTTATCTTTTGATATTGTCCCTTTTTTTTTTTTGGGAACTTATCATTTACCATTCCTATAGATCATCGGATTTCGCTGTTGTAATTTCTGCCATCTTTTCCTTCATTGACCAATTTGAACGTATTTCTTTGGCTGCCTGATTTTGGCGCGCTGCAATACATTGCCCACACATTGGATTGCATCTTTCGATGACAACTATAAATTATGCCTGCTTTTACTTAATTATTCGTCCTTCCGTATATTTTCTCGTTTAATCAGCAGTTAAAGACGGATTTCCCCTCAAAAAACTGATTGCAGGCGGACCATTTAATAGAAAGAAAGCGTCAGATGATTTTTACTTTGCTTTTCTGTGGGATTTCAACAAGTCATAATGGCGACGGAAAGATCACCGCTTAGGTAATTAATTGCTCATATCAGAGGATTAGTTAATTAGAATTAATTATCATTACGTTCACGGTTAATAATTAATAATAATAGATAACTTATGATAAGAAAGGAGGGGGAAAATCAAAATTTTGATTTCCCTTCTCCTTTTTTAACTCTGAAATGAGCTACCAAATTGTTTCTGATTTCCCAAGTAAATCCTTTTCATCAAAACTTATCTAACAACGCCTGAAGAGGGACAGTTTTAAAGTTCCGAAACATGCAAATTTTTTGTGTAGTAATGTAAAATATTATAATAAAAATATTATAATATATATATATGGAGATTTGTATGTATATATATATATATATATATATATATATATATATATGTATATATATATATATATATATATATATATATATATGTATATATATATATATATATATATATATATATATATATATATATATATATATATATATATACTCGACTCTCCCGTCGAATTCGAGGGTCAAGCTGGTCAGTTCCTTGGAAACCGACAGCCCGACAACGGCACATGAGATTTGATTATAGTGGTGAAGGTTTCGCAGGACCATCACCTTTTTTTGAAGGGCCGAATACAGAGAACTGGTGCACTACGTGCCACAAGGTCCCCAAACGACCCTCAGCAGGTTTTGAATTCAGAGTTGTCCTTCTTCTAGACCAGTTGCCATCCAAGGGTATAGAACTCAGTCTGTCCTGCTATTTACCCATAGCTGGAGAGAGAAGAAGAGCATTCACACCTTTCCCAAGGTTATTAGCACGGAAGTGAATGTAATGGGTTCGACTGGAATTCAAACTCGGCTCTCCGTTTCCTCAACCCAAGCCGCTATGATATATATATATATATATATATATATATATATAGACTACCCACAATGCACCTCTGACACGAATATATAAATAACCGAGAAAAATAACAGCACTCGTGGCCTGATAATTGCATATAGCATGAAATAGACTGTCGCCTCTAAGTGTTGACTTCTATGTTCACTTTTATATTTACACACGCTCTATCTCTGATATTGTGCACTTTATCCCATAAATATAGCACATGTTAAGACTATATTTCTTCATATATATATATATATATATATATATATATATATATATATATAAGAATAAGCAGTTCCCTAAAGAGTTTATGCAAGCTTGCAGACTTTACTTCAAATGATTATCACTTGCTTAGTTATTTTTTTAAAACGGTATCACCCTATGTAAGGCAGTGTAAAGCCACTAAAATATAAAGGGTTACAGAGTGTGAAAGAATTAGGAACAGAAACATTAATAATAAGCAGGAAGAGGAAAGTAATCAGGAGGACAGCAGATAGCGACTGACATTTTAAAAACTCTTTTCGTGACCTAGGGTTAACATCATGCGGCTGAACATGAGTTGATTTCGTATTATATATAAAAAGCAAAGAATACTACAAAAGTGCCATCTACAAATTATTTTGACATATTGAATGATGTTCTTGGAAGTAACAAAGATTAGACGGATGATTAAATATTTCGATAAGCATGAGAATCTTCATTTGGAATATAGACATATAAATTATGTTATATAAATTATTTGACTGTTTGGCTTGGATCTTTCCTGTAATTCAAAGCTAATGAATGTTATCTGTAAAGCAACTAGAGATAGAACTTCATGAAGCAGGTTATTAGATTAGCCCGAATTAGATAAGCTATGAAGATATGACTATTTAATATATATATATATATATATATATATATATATATATATATATATATATATATATATATATATGTGTGTGTGTGTGTGTGTGTGTGTGTGTGTGAATTTATGCAACAATACTTCTTTCATACACATTTCACGGAAAACAACAGACAAGGTGCTTTTATTTAGTTTTTTTTATACAATTTCTCATGCGATCTAATAATTTGTTTCTTTTCGGATGATAAATTATATAAAAATTGTCCGAATGTTCTTTTTATCCGAGCGCTTTCGGCTATACATTCAGCCATTTTCAAGGATTATATTTTAACTGTTAAAATAAGAAATAGTTTGTTGTATGTATGTTTTGTAAAATGTTTTCATTTTTAAAACACAGTCAAAATATTTTTTCCGTGTTCAAAGTTAATATTATTCAGTGTTGCTTTGTTTGTTTTTATTAATAAGGCTTCCATTGTTTTTAGCCTTTTTTTGCATGTAGATGATGCTATTATATTAGTGTTGTCAACAAGTATGTCTCAGATAGTGTCCAGTTGGTCTCCATGAATATTTAAATGAGATCTTATTGAGCTATGGTCAGAAAGCTGTAGAGTGAGTCTGCGTGCCAAACATGTTGTAGTGTGGCCTATATAATTATTTACGAATTTTGATTGATCAGGAATAGAATTCCTTAATGGACATTTAAAAAAAGAACATTCGGAGAGTTTTTATATTATTTATCATCCGAAAAGAAAAAAAATTATTAGATCGCATGAAAAATTGTATAAAATACTAAATAAAAGCATATTTTCTGTCGTATTCAAAGAAATGTGCATATATATATATATATATATATATATATATATATATAGATATATATATATAGTGTCACATAGAATGTTTGACTAAACGGTATCATTATTCTGATATATATATATATATATATATATCAGAATAATGATAACTTTTAGTAAAACATTCTATGTGACACGTTTCGACCCCTGAAAATGTTTCCATCAGACGAATGAAGACGAATTGTGTCACGTTGAATTATTTTCACTTTACCATTCAGTGAGTTACCTAATATTGTTTTGATATATAGCAACCCGGATATAAGAGATATATGTAACCAGGATATAACAGACCCGGGTATAAGAGAAACCTGGATATAAGATATATTTTGTCCATGTTCAAAATTTAATATAATTAAGCATTTTTTTTTATTATTATTAATAAGGCTTCCATTATTGTTAACCTTCTTTTTGCATGTAGATGATGCTATTATATCAGTGTTATCAACAAGTATGTTACAAATAGTGTCAAGTAGGTCTCCATGAATATTTAAATGAGATCTTATTGAGCTATGGTCAGAAAGCTGTAGAGTGAGTCTGCGTGTCAAACATGTTGTAGTGTGGCCTATATAATTATTTACGAATTTTGATTGACCAGGAATACAATTACTTAATGGGAATTTAAATTCGTAAATAATATTTGCCCTATTTATATATATATATATATATATATATATATATATATATATATATATTAAATATATATATTAAGCATATATTTAATATATATGTGTGTGTGTGTGTGTGTGAAAATATATTGATATAATAGGAGAAGAACCGCTAGATTAATGAACCGAAGTTCTTTAGTATTTTATTCGATACACTTTCCAAAAAAATGCTTAAGGATGAAACTGTCACTTATTGGTTAAGGTTTAATATTGGAATTAAACTTAAATACTGCTCACCAGTTTCGAAATATAGTAATTTCTGTCTCGTGATGGAATCTTATTTTTAAAAAAATAATATTGTATATATTAAATCGTCATATCTTCACACCTTGTCTAATATATATATATATGCATATACATTTTTCGTATATACAAATAAATGCTCTGTTTATAATAAACGGTATTAACAACATTTACCGGCCTGAATGTACGAGAAATTGTCATAGAAAATATGCGTCCTTCGACAGGAATCGAACCTGTATCCTATACGGAACCGTCATTTAGCCTGACGTGCTTTTACCGATTGAGCCACAGAGGAGCTTTTACGGTTAGCAAGGTCGATTTTACTGTTTTTAAACAACAGTTTTCCATGATTTTCTCACGTACATTCATATCTGCTCGATTCGTATCCAAATGTAAACAAATGACAAAGTCCAACAAATATTTATTATAAACAGAGAATTTACTTAAATATTTGTATCCATAAAAAAGAATGTATAAACATGAAAATGTCTTTAAAAATTGTATTTAAGTTTATATATGCTTTTGGTTGAATGTCGTTGCATTTATGTGTATGTACGTATATATGTGTACTTGTTATGATAGATAGGTATTTTTATGTATATATTTATGTGTGTGTATATGTATATATATATATATATATATATATATATATATATATGTGTGTGTGTGTGTGTGTGTTTACTTATGTATGTTTGCGGTTGTATATGCGTATGTTGACACCTATTGTATATGAGATTGTTTGTGCGTATGTGTAGGTATGGAAACTTGGGTATGTCATTACGCCACATGAGTTAGTATATGTGTGTATATATGTTTACATTTGTGTATTGCTGTGTGTATATATGTATATATATGTGAGTATGTGCGCATATATGTGTGTATATTTGCGGGTATATATGTATATATGTATGTATGTGTATGTGTACTTGTTATCATGGAGATATATACGTATGTATATGTTTATGTATTTATGTGTATGTATTTCTGTGCGTATGTATGTATATATATATATGTATATGTGTGTGCGTATATATATATGTGTGTAAAGAAAAATTATATATATATATATGTGTGTGTGTGTGTGTGTGTGTATGAGGTAGACATCGAAGTTACCTATGGGTGTTGACTTTGATGTCCGATTTTATATTTACATACACTATTTTAATATATTAAATAATATTATTTTTAATCATTTTTATCTTTGTATATTTGCTCGCTTAAGTTATATTTCAATAAGTGGTTAGCATTTGTTTAATGACACTTTCAGTCTTAAATATTTATTGGTTGTGGTATCCGATTATCTTGGTCAATGTCTGTGGATGTGTGTGCATGTATTTATAGGTATCTATGTGGATGGAAAGTGAATTCACTTTTAATTGTGTATGTATGTACGTGTGTGTTGGTTTCACTTCCCCCAACTTCCTTTTTTTTTCATGAAGGACCGTAGAGATGTTCTGTCTCGTCTCTTTTTGTGTGTGTATATATATATAAATATGTCTGGGTGCTTATATATTATAATCTGATTGCGTTTGTTCTATGCGTGAGTTTAGGGCCCCATTCACACACTCTTAGGATTAAAATGTATACATATTGTCAAAGGACCGGATATAAAATTAGCTAAAGTAACTTCAATGAAGAAATAAATTGAATAACATATATATTTCTTCTTTTCTCCTCAGTAATTCTATAGTTGTAAATTTAATAGCGATTAAATTTTGATTTTGAAATTAGCAGTTTTTAATTTTAATAATTTTATCATATAATTTAGTAATTATTCGTTAGAATAAAGTTTTTTTTAATACTACCCATATTTTAAACATCTGAATAGATATTATAACATGACTTCGTTGTCAAGCTTTTTGAATTTTCCTATACTTGTATTTTGATTGGTCAATCTAGCTTTTGTAACAACGTTTTCCCCTTGCGAAGGATTGCTAATTAATCTGAAACTTTTAAAAGCATTTATTTTACATTCAACATCATCACTTGATAAGAGACCGAGGGTGTTGAAACAAAATGGCTATTTTTGTAGTGATTTTATAACATATTTATGTTATAAATTTTTTTTAAAATAAATAATTGTATATATATATATATATATATATATATATATATATATATATATATATATATAGTTATACGTTATTTATATAGACTCAAATATTTACGTAAACAGTATTAACAACGTTTACCGGCATGAATATCCGAGAAATTTCATAGAAAATATGCGTCCTTCGACAGGAATCGAACCTGTATCCTGCACGAAACCGTCATATAGCCTGACGTGCTATAAAATTTAAGTACGAAGGAAGCGTTTGGTTAGCAATGTAGAATTACTGCTTTTAAACTACAAATTTCTCATGATTTCCCTCGAATGTTCATATCTGCTCGAAACTTAACGTAAAGAAAAGACAAGGGAAATCATGGGAAATTTTTCGTCTTATTTTGTCCCGTTTCCTGATGTCTTTGGACAGTATAACACACTCTAGTTCTGGGAATTATTTCTTTTTAATTTCTCAGTTTAAATATCCTTCTTTTTTAAAGTAATGATCTCTTGTTTTTTTTACCAAGTGTAAGTTCACGTGTTTTGGGCATTTTTGTTGCGAAAAAAGTTTTGATCCGGAAGAAAGTTGCAAAATTTAGGTTTTAATTTAAGCAATATAAGAATAACAGACTTCAAGACATTGGTTCAGTTGTGCAGTTATGTTTGGAGCAGTCAGCCTTCTGTCACACAAGCTGGTGACTCTGATGCAATTGTCCTCTGCTCTTATTGCTGTTTTTAGTCTCCCAGACTTACTTATTGTTTTCTTTAGTCCCGTTTCCTCATAGATCCTAATAGTATAATGAACCGTAGTTCTGGGAGTTTTTAAAAAAATTCTCTGCCTGAATAACCTTCTTTTTTTAAAGTAATGATCTCTTGTTTTTTTTACCAAGTGTAAGTTCACGTGTTTTGGGCATTTTTGTTGCGAAAAAAGTTTTGATCCGGAAGAAAGTTGCAAAATTTAGGTTTTAATTTACACAAAGGAAGAATAACAGATTTCACTACTGGGAAAAGGTACATTGGCAGCGTAGATAAAACAATATCTAGAAACCAGTAATTCAACACAGTAGAGTCCAATGTGACTTCAAGTAGTGGTACAAAGAGACTTTGGGAAAAACGTTTTATTCATGCTCAGTACTAAAGATAAAAAACGCCTTCAAATCAATTTTTTTTAAAATATCTAAAGGTATATATATATATATAATTTTTCTTTACACACAGATATATATACGTGAAGTTAAAGTGACTGAGGAACACTTTTATCTCTATCTATAAAAGGCAGGATGTGTGTGTGTGTGTGTTTTGTGTAACGAATGCATGGCCGTAATTTTCGACGGATTTGCACCAAAATTTACATGCACATGCTCCAAGTTAGAGGCAAGGGCAAGACCGACTCTGCATTCCCCAACGCCCATCGATAGTGGAAATAATCGATTTTTTCATGCTTCTACGGCATGTAGTTTGCGGCCATTTTCCACCGGCCAGAGTGAGAGGCTATAGTTGGCTTCAACGAATAGACAGAAATATTCTACTGGCCAGCGTGAGAGCCAATAGCTGACTGACACGAATTTTAACTAGCATGTTAGGAAGCAAAAAAAAAAAAAAAAATCGATAGCTGCATTCGTCACAAGTGGGAAAAATTTTAATCTGCTCATTCGCTTGCTTAAACTCAACGTTGATTCTGATTCCGCAGAACTGGGTTGGGTGTGAAAAAGTTTTTGTTGTTAGCATTCTTTTTTCATTCGGTTTTTCCAGTTACGATTCCTTTTTTAAAGCTGATCGTTTTGTGTTCATATTGTTTAGTTCTTTTTTCGTAACAGATTTAATGTTTAGTATAGAGATTAGAAAAAATTCGCAGTGTGAGATAGGCAATAAGTATGGCATGTAGCAACATCAGCACGGCTAAGGGCACTCCTTTAAAGGCAAGGAAGGGCAAAAATATTTTAAGTCAAGTGATAGCAATTGCTGTATGAGTCGTACGATTTTTGAATCAAGCACGGGCAACGCCGGGTCATGCTGCTAGTTTAGTATAATAAACAAAACCATTGTGGTGTTTAAATTGTTTCATTAAAAATAACTCTTTTAGGATGAGAAATAAAAAAGTTTTGAGGGTCGCCTAATACTTTGACTGGTAGTGTATATACGGTGGGGTAATGGATAGAGACTTGGATTGAGGAATCAGAGAGCCGAGTTCGAATTGCAGTCGAATACATTACCTTCGCGTACGTGTTAATACCCTTGAGAAAGGTGTGGACTCTCTTCTTCATTTAGCTATGGGTAAATAGAAGGACAGACTGGGTTCTATAGCCTTGGATGGCAACTGGTGTAGAAGAAGAACAACTCTGAATTCAAAACCCGTGGAGGGTTTATATATATATATATATATATATATATATATATATATATATATATATATATGTGTGTGTGTGTGTGTGTGTGTAAATGTCATGTTACAGATAGTTGTGTGCCAAATGTGTGTTTCAATTAACTAATACATATATGATCGTGTATTGATTAACTAACAGAATTATATTAAGCAACGTCTAAAGAATTAACGAATTTTATTCATCATCCATCATTATTTTTTATTACTAGAAATTATATCTAATGGTACAAGTGTTTGAGTTGCTAAACTAGATTTTTTAATTAATATATATCAGAGGTGCCCGACATTCACCATCGCACACTGTCACACGGAAAATTTTCCCTTACCCAACTCTATAGTTATTGTTGTAACCTAGGGAAGATTACTGAATAGAATAATCGCACGAGGGTTTGTAGTGATCGATAATAATTAGGACAAGAACAACACATATAAGTTTCGCCAGCGGTGCGTAGAATAATTAGTCAACTGCTAGGAGGGAGTCAAGTGAATTTCACAATGAATTTCTAACTGGAGAATAGCTACAACCGCCCAACGCTAACCTAAGATGTGGCACAAGGCCGAATTTAACAGAAACAACAGTTTTTAGTTACATGTACTTACCAATTCAACAACTCAGGGACTGGTAGAATACAATTTTGTGAACTGTCATGAAGTTTGGCAATTTCGTGGAATATTAATAAATGAAAGTTACGATTGGTAAATAGTTGTAACGACCTATTTAATACTATTTCCCAAAATTACTTTCCATTTACGAGAGTTCATACTGCTAGTGCCAGTAAAACTAAAAGTCATGCTGTTATGACAATTTTACTGATAAAAACAAGAGACGACTAACATCTAGAATGTGCAGCGGAATAAAAAAAAATGGTGTCTTCAGTTCAGAATGAAAGGCAAATCTGTGTTTCTGTTTTTTTTTTTAAGCATTTCACCTCAAGCAAGATGGGAGTGCCGCTAAGCACGCAAGAGGTTACACGTAGTGAGAGAAAGAGTGAAGGGGAGTGTTTGAGGTGAGGATGCAGAGAAGGACGAGGACCAGGATGACGGCTTCAGAAGATGTCGATTGACATTACATTTGGATATTTGAAGATTATAGTTATCAGCGAAGCAAGTAAGAGGAAGAAAGTTCCACTGTAGGGAAGTGCGGGAAAAGAAGCTGTTGGAGTAGAAGTGGCGGTTACATTTAACAGTGAAAGTGTGAGACTTGGATACCAACCTAGTAGCACGCTTAAATTCGTGCAGTTTGGGAACGAGTGAAAGTAGCTCGTCTAATAAGAGCTACGAAAGATTGTAAAGGGGCATGACTGCCAACATTCTGAAGGTGTATGGCACATAGAAGAAGAAGAAGAAGAAGAAGAAGAAGAAGAAGAATGAGGAGGAGGAAAAGGAGGAGGGGAAGAAGAATATACAGATTACAATGTTACTATCAGCCATTTATCAACAACTTTCCATTTACGAGAATTTATACTGTTAATGTTAGTAAAACTAAAAGTCAGGGTGATATGACAATTTTACTGATAAAAACTAGAGACGACGGGCATCTACAATATGTACAGGAATGAAGAAAAACTGTGTTATCAGCGATATAATGCACGAACCTGGTCATATGCCAGTCGGCGGGAACTGCGTTAACAGCGATACTATGCACGTACCTGGTCTTGGGACGGTCGCCTTGAACTGTGTTATCAGCGATATTATCCACGAGCCTGGTCTTGGTACGGTCTCCCGGAACTGTGTTATCAGCGATATTATGCACGAGCCTGATCTTGGGACGGTCGTCCGGAACTGTGTTATCAGCGATATTATCCACGAGCCTGATCTTAGGCCGGTCGTCGGGAACTGTGTTATCAGCGATATTATGCACGTGCCTGGTCTTGGGACGGTCGTCCGGAACTGTGTTATCAGCGATATTATCCACGAGCCTGGTCTTGGTACGGTCTCCCGGAACTGTGTTATCAGCGATATTATCCACGAGCCTGGTCTTGGGACGGTCTCCCGGAACTGTGTTATCAGCGATATTATCCACGAGCCTGGTCTTGGTACGGTCTCCCGGAACTGTGTTATCAGCGATATTATCCACGAGCCTGGTCTTGGGACGGTCTCCCGGAACTGTGTTATCAGCGATATTATGCACGAGCCTGATCTTGGGACGGTCGTCCGGAACTGTGTTATCAGCGATATTATCCACGAGCCTGGTCTTGGGACGGTCTCCCGGAACTGTGTTATCAGCGATATTATGCACGTGCCTGGTCTTGGGACGGTCGCCCGGAACTGTGTTATCAGCGATATTATCCACGAGCCTGATCTTAGGCCGGTCTCCCGGAACTGTGTTATCAGCGATATTATGAACGAGCGTGATCTTGGGACGGTCGGCGGGAACTGTGTTATCAGCAGCGCTCTACATCATACTAATACGCAGATCAGCAATATACACCTAAATAATGTATAGTACAAGATATTTTTGCCTATCGTCCAGTTACCACCCTTCTTTTAACACCACCACCTAAACACTGAAATTTTAATTATTATTTATTTAATTAAATATTTGTATGTATAAAAACGAATGTATAAACATAAGAATGTCTTAAAACATTAATCCATGTAATATCGTACAATTTCTTCAATCAAATGTATCTCTATCTATAAAAGGTAGGATGTGCGTGTGTATGTGTGTAACGAATGCAAGGCCGCAATTTTCGACGAATTTGCACAAAAATTTACAAGCACATGCTCCAAGTTAGAGGAAAGGCCAAGACCGACGTTGCATTTCCCAACTCCCACCAATAGTGGAAATAATCGATTTTTCATGCTTCTACGGCAGTTTCCATGTAGATTGCGGCCATTTTCTATTGGCCAGAGTGAGAGCCTATAACTGGCTGCCACGAATAGGCAGGAAGATTCTATTGGCCAGCGTGAGAGCCAATAGCTGACTGACACGAATTTTAACTAACATGCTAGCATGCAAAAAAAAATAAATAAAAATAAAAATAAAAATCGATAGCTGCATTCTTCACAAGTGGGAAAAATTTAAATCTGCATGGCACGTTACTCCAATTGGCTCATTCGCTTGCTTAAACTCAACGTTGATTCTGATTCCGCAGAACTGGGTTGGGTGTGAAAAAGTATTTGTTGTTAACATTCTTTTTTCATTCAGTTTTTTCCAGTTACGATTACTTTTTTAAAGCTGATCGTTTTGTGTTTATTTTGTTTAGTTCTTTTTTCGTAACTGATTTAATGTTGAGTAGAAAAATTCGCAGTGTGAGATAGGCAACAAATAAGGCATGTAGCAACATCAGCACGGCAAAGGGCACTCCTTTAAATGCAAGCAAGGACAAAACTATTTTTGAATCGCACGGCAACGCCGGGCCATGCTGCTAGTTCTAAAATATAACTTCAACGAAAGCACAACATTAAACACACATATCTCCGCATAATCATGTATAAGCTCAAAAGCTGAGTATCATTTACCATGTATTCAATTGTGAAAGCAGAATAACACATATCATAATTTAATTACTTAAAAAAATTAAATGACCCCCAAAGCAGTTGATATGCCGTTAAACAAACAAATCAAACACTTAATCGACCGTCCTAATCATTTTCAATAGCCGTGTGGTGTCTCTGGGAAGGAAGCTCCCGTTGGGCTCATCCTGTTATTCGTTAGAAAGTTGAAGGTTTAAAATAGTCCGCAAAAATGTCGACATGTTTAACGCTTAACAAGAGTGAGATCTCACTAGAGATCGGACACAGATGAACTTCACTCTCTCGTAGGTTAACTTGTCACCTGTCTTAGCTCAGGGCAATTCGTGCACATATCGGCCAGCAAATTACAGGAAACACAAAATACTGCTATCAGCCTAAGATAAATATTAGTTGGCAACACCAAAATACAATACAGCTACTAATGCAAAGAAAGACTCCAATCCAGAGACGTCATTATAATGCAAAAAAAAAAAAAAAAAATCTAGCTTAAATAAAATATGTTTCACCACAGGAAGCATTATCTTGAACTGTCAATATGCGTATAATCCTGACCCCACAAAACAAAAAAAACCCCCAAAAAACAAAACAACCCCCCCCCCAAAAAAACGCATTCCTTTTCCTCGCTAGAAACTATCTTACATATTTATAAGTCTAACAGTCGTCCTGGCTTTGTTTATTTTTGCCACAACTTCTCTGGTTCTCCTGCTATGCATTTAAGAATCTGCAATTTTATTGAACCTGACCTGGCATCTCGGGTTCATTCACCTACCCACTGTCGTAGCAGTGCTCTCTTGTGCCTTTTCTATAAATACTTTCATGGTATAGTGTAACCCGGATATAAGAGAGTTGTCGGAACCGGTGAATAAGTCTCTTATATCCGGGTTTCTCTTATATCCGACTTGGTCTATTTTGTATACATTAACACAAGCTCTAATTTGGGACCAGAGAAACTCTCTCTTATATCCGGGTTTATCTTATATCTGGGTTTCTTATATGCGGATCACACTTGTTCTGTTTAAAATTGCCCTACGGTACGTAGAATTTATCAATTTAAGCGCAGTACTAGACTGGCGGCTAGGTCTCATCCTTTTACAATTGAAATGTCTAGATGGAACCGTAAGTTTTATGCTAATTGTTCCTTCGCTCGCACTTCTCGCTTGTAGAAGTATCTTCCGGTTTCTTGCTTCCCTGTCAATTGTGAATCTTCAAACATTCCAAATGCAATCGTTATCTTCTGTCTTCTTAATTCTTGTTCTTTTATTGTCCTCTCTCCTTAATCGTTGCTTTTCTCATATTCTCTTAAACTAAATCCTTGTGCCCTAGTGGCTTTATTGACTTGCTTTGGGGGTAATGATTAAAAAGATGCAGCCGTTAAAGGCGTTAAACGAAATGACAAAATAGAAGGAATATCTGATTTAAAATGTTCTACTCCAGGGCGCGTGTCTAGGCAGGGTTTTATGCCGGGTTTTCCGGTTAGCGAAGTTATTCACGGGAAAAAGTGTGTAAATTACTCCCTTGAGCGGTTTGTAACACCTTATTTATCATCTCAGTTGCGTCTCTGCCTTTGGACACAATGCACTCAGGAGCGACTCCATCAAAGGAAAGAATTACGACTGAGGAAAATTATATTGAAGGGTGGCCACCCCTGGGGAACAGCTGCCCTAGGCCGCGTCCTCTCATTGCATCAGACAGAGGGATCAGTGCTCGCACTAAGGCCAGCGCAACGTACGGTTGCTGGGGCTGTTTGGCAATTTTTTGGTCCTAGCCCCGGAGTACGTGCTCGGGCCCCCACCTTAAAGAAGACCTTGTGTCGCAACTCATTTTAGTGGGGAGAAAAATTAAGTACCTAGTGTGTAAATTTCTCTCGAGGAGTTTGTAATACATCTGTTTATCATCTCTCAGTTTCGTCTCTGTCTTTGGGCAGATTGCACTCAGGGGTGACTCCGTCAAAGGACAGAGTCGTAACTGAGGAAAATTATACCGAGAGGTGGCCAGCCCTGGGGAACAGCTGCCCAACGCCGCGCCCACTCATTGCACCAGAGAGAGAGAGAGAGAGAGAGAGAGGGAGATAGAGATCGGTGCTCGCACCGAAGTCAACGCAACGCACAGTTGCAGGAGATGCTTGGCAATTGTTGTTGGTAGCCCGAGTGTACGCACAAGGGCTCCCCACATTAAACAGACATTGTGTCACAACCTGACCTCGTGGGTGTGGTGGGGAGGGGTAAATACAAATATTCACGGGAAAAGTAGGCTTGGCATCGTCGTCAACCCAAGAGTTGCTAGTACGAAGTTGAATATAACATCGGACTGTCTTCGGGACTCCGAGTCAGGATTATATATATATATATATATATATATATATATATATATATATATATATATATATATATATACACACGTACACATTTTACATATATATATGTGTGTGTGTGTGTGTGTGTGTGTGCATAATACAAAAATACTTTATTATACACAATGCACAAAACCCTTTTATTATTCAAAATATACATGTCACATTAAATAAATTATTTTTCGCCATAGGAGTTGGTATGTTAGTGTCTGTAGGTATATTTAATTAGTGTATATACGAACACACACACACACACACACACACGCACACACACACATATATATATATATTCTGTTATGTATACCGTTTTCCTTTTCCTTTCTCTGAAAATCTTGTTCGATAATTGTGTTAATTTCTTCGACAAACAATATCAATATATACACTCAGCTGTCTGAAAAGGCCACTAAAGCCTCGTTGTATAAATGAACGTCACCGGTGTACAACAGACAATTTAGTAATGTAATATGGACGCGTTGTTGACAGCTACCACAGTTTAATCAACGGTGATAGACTAAGATAGTCGGCCATTAGTTAGTTTTCTCGTAGATCTCGCTGTCCGTCCATCAATGAGACGCCTTGCAGAGACAATTCTGTAATACAACACGACTCAGATATGGCTAGTTGCTATGGTAACGGTACTCGAGTTACGGTTTTATTTACTTGTCACCGGACTGCGATGAAGGTGTAATAATCTCTTCTCCTCGTGTATATTTACCCGGCCTCCCCACAGAGACTGGATGTGACACAAGGTCGTTTTAACGTGTTGAGCGCCATACGCATACTTATGCATGTGGGCCAAACACAAAGACCAGTGTTACGCTGGGATCGGTTTTACACCGGCCCAAACTTTTTAGTGCAATGGCGAAGCTTCTGCCGCTGAGTTGAAATTCCCGGTGTTGAGTAACTTATCTAAAATGAGGAGAAACATAGCTCCACTTACAGTACACAGGGCGGTAACCAGGCCTCAGTAAACCGTTATTGGCTAATAATTAACCCCTGTGCCCGGTTCTTCTCATGCCCAATGGTAATTGTATTTTCTGTTTCCTAATAAGGAAACATTCGGTGTTCTTTGAAGGAGAAGCCAGTGCTACGTAGTAATGGTTTTCCTCAATCCCTGATTATTAGACTGGGATCAGAGTGTAGTATCTTTTCTAATGTACAATGGCATTATTTAGCGCTTACTTTATCTTTCTTCTCTTTTTTTAAAATAATTTCACCCCAAGCAAGGCGACAATGCCAGTAAAACATAGTGGGACGCAGTAAGTGAAAGTGAAAGTGAAAGTAAAAGTCAGAGAGAAGATTACAAATAGGGGGGTGACGAAAGGACAATAAATGAAAAGAGCTGAAGAAGACAGAAGATGGCGATTAATGTCGCATTTAAATTTTTGAAGATTGTAGTTATCAGGGAAGCAAAAAATCCGTGTCTTTATTTTTCAGTTTGCTAAAATACCTTTCGGAAATCTATGGATCGTCTTCTTCTCCCCCAGCTATTATAGAAATCTTTAAAGGCATCTCACTGAAATTCTGCGAGGTTTTTATAACAAATTTCCCATTTTTCCCATGTATTAATGGTAACCTATTTCTACACTTGCTCGGCTTAGGAGATTTTTGTGCGTATGTGCTGATTCTTTAAATTTTCGTATTTTCCACTGATGTTCTCTGTCTATTATTTCAACCTCATACACTGATGACCTTCAAGAACACATGACTCAGTGGATAAAAGCGTTGGTTGGATCCAGTGACTCGACCTAAAGAGTTGTGAGGTCAATACCTGGCTGTTGCAGTGGTGAACAAAAACTTGGAGAGTTGAGTTAAACGGTGATAATTGAGATGTTCCGGAAGAGGCATGGCACGTGGAAGTAGAATAATATTCCCCCTGGTGGGCGAAATAAAGGATTCAATTCGAAATTCCAATCGCCTGAAGAAGGCCAGAGCGTACAACGTCGTGACAATAAAGATGAGGATAACAGTCACAATGTATATAATGTAAATAATTACAATACTTCAACTAAGAAATACAAATAGATATTAATAAGCACAGTCTAAATTAATGCATGCAAGATTTCACATCACTTTTTTATATTCAGTCTATGTTTTTTTTTTCAGCCCTCCCTCGTAACTATTAAGATGTTCGGAAAATAATAATCGATTTTAGAATCACGTTTTGCCTCTGAATTAATGTATTTAAATAGTGTTTAAATCAGTCACATTAGGAACGCTTAATATCTATATACTTTGGTCATCGAGTTGCAACTTCATTTCTGCCTTTTCGATATTTTAGAATCAACTTTTATTCCTGAATTTATGTATTTAAATAATGTTTAAATCAATCAAAATAGGAAGCTTGGACATCTATAGAATTTTGCCATCGATTTGCAAGGTCTATTCTACCTTTACGATATTTTGGAATCAACTTTTATTCCTGAATTTATTTATTTAAACAGTGTTTAAATCAATCAAAATAGGTAGTTTGAACATCTATACCGTTTTGCCATCGTATTGCAAGGTAATTTATGCCTTTTCGATATTTTGGAATCAACTTTTATTCCTGAATTAATGTATTTAAACAGTGTTTAAATCGGTCAAATTAGGAATCCTTAACATATATACATTTCAGCCATCGATTTACAACGTTATATATGCCTTTTTACGATAAAACTATAAAGATTTGCATGCAGTTTTCTGCATCTTTGCAACGAAATTTCGTTTGGCTTAAGGAATGGTCAAAATGCTTGAAAACAGTGAGCGAGATCTCCGAAGAATATGATGGATGCGGCAGAGTCTTGTATTCTAAGTCGGTAAGCTTCTACAGTGTCATTCTGGCAATATGTGACCGTAGAAATATTTCTCAGATAGTTAAATTTCTGAACATTTTTGGCGTCTCCAGTTCGTAGCTTTCATACTGGATTGTTCTTTTTTGTTAACGCGCACATCATGTTCCTGCTTTCAATTGTTTCTTTCTGATTGTAGAAAAAGAAACCAATGCCATCGGAAACATTTGACGAACCAGTCTGTATCGGAGACACTCGGAGAGTACACATTTTTGATCCCACAGAAAACTCGTCTGTCAGCTCAAATGGGGTTATCTTGCTCAGATAATTACAATAGATAGATTTGAATATAAGTGGTTTCCTCTAACCGAATCTAGTGGAGTACCTAATTTTCTTTCTTTGTTGAAGTGCGTGCGAATCATATTAAAATGAAATCTGACAAGCGTCGCAGCTTCGATTACCGCATATCAACGGTAATTACCTAATTCTCGAGAGGAAGTACCACAGATCTTAATCGAATATCCATCAAGAACGTTTAATCTAAACATACTTGATATGTGCTGACTTCAATATGTACTGACTCCCCCACCCCGCCCCGAGTGATATTTAAAACATTTCAATATGTCATGTGAGTGTTAGATTCGCCAAGCCTTCTTTAGTCATATCTGTAAAAAATTTCGTAAATTTGCTTTTTAACCCCCAAACGTCCCCTCGCTAAATATCTCTTAAAATTTTCCCTAAAAATTACACTGGTTTACGGTTATTTTTTAATTTGGCAGTTTTGCTTTATTTAAAAAAAACAAAAAACAAAAACAAAAAAAACAACTTTTTAGCTTTTTTTTTAAATTGTAATTTTTGTTTGTTTTAATTTTAAGTAAAACTACTCTTATTCCCCCCCCCCCAAAAAAAAATTACACAGCTTTACAGTAGTGCGTATTGATTTCGGAAACGTAAAGGAAGTAAATAGGCCCAAATTTAAGTTTGCGCCACCGGATGTACTCGGTACTAAATTAGTAATGGCGAACGAACGACTAATAAGAAGTCCGATTTTTCTTGTCGATAAGTCCAAAAACAGTCGGTTTCTTCGCAATCTAATTTTTAACTCGAGTTCAGCTTGGACATTTACACGGAATTATGACGATTTTGAAAAATTTTAAGAGATATTTAGCGAGCGTTCGTTTGGGCGTTAAAAAGCACATTTACCAAAATTTCAACTCTCCCTTATTCTGTCATTTTTGTTTCAATTACCCATAAAACTCTCTCGTTCCTTACATGCATAGTTATGGCATTCTCAGCATGTTTCTGTAGGACCACATTTCTGTTGTTCTCCTTTTATTCTGTGAGGAGATTCTCCAAAATTCCTTACAATATAGGAGGAGTTATATTGCAGAGTAGTTTAACACCCTTTTCTTTGTTTCTAATGAAATTTTGGCAAACATGAACACTCGTGTTCGCCAAAAAACGGAGTGCCAAAAGGACAGTTTTTCCCTTGACACCGCTATTATTTAAACTACCTTCACTCCTCGGCAATGTTCATTGTTTTAAAAAGCGATGATTAGAATTTGAATAAAACTCAGAGATATGAAAGTGAATGTCTTTGTTCTTGAGAATTGAGAACAAAAATAATAAACATTATTTATTTATTAGATTGTTTATTGGGGTGGTTGGCGAAACAACGGTTTATTGTCAATTGATTCGAACTTTATAAAATGGTAAATAATAAGGATTTCTTCATAACTGGTTCACATATTTTAATAATTTAGTAAACGTTTATAAATTCATGAATAAAAATTGTTTTCATATTTATTTCTCCATAAATTGGTAAATAAATATTGCATTAGTTTTCATCTATCTATCTATCTATCTATCTATCTATCTATCTATCTATCTATCTATCTATCTCAGTCTGTTCATATCTATCTATCTATCTATCTATCTATCTATCTATCTCAGTCTGTTCATATCTATCTATCTATCTATCTATCTCAGTCTGTTCATATCTATCTATCTATCTCAGTCTGTTCATATCTATCTATCTATCTATCTATCTATCTATCTATCTATCTCAGTCTGTTCATATCTATCTATCTATCTCAGTCTGTTCATATCTCTCTATCTATCTTAGTCTGTTTATATCTATCTATCTATCTATGTCTGTTGATTATCTATATTTATCTATCTACCGTATATATCTATGTCAATATGTTCATAGCCTTCCATATCTATCTATCTATCTATCTATCTATCTATCTATCTATCTATCTGTTATATATAAGAAATTAATGGAAATAAAATAATAATAATAATAATAATAATAATAATAATAATAATAATAATAATAATAATAATAAAGGATCCTTGATAGCGTATGCCTTAAAAAAATACAAAAAATAAGGCGATAGGACCTGTAACAATTTTATGGAACTTTACAATAAACATAGGCAGATAAATCAAGGCTAATCGCCGAGATATCGTGATCAGAGACAGCAAAGACAAAAGGTTTCTCCTTATTGGCATGGCAGTCCCTGCAGATTGCAATGTATCTTTGAAGATTTTCAAAAAATAACTAGCAAAATACAAGGAGCTTGAGATTGAAAACTCAAACATGTGGCGCCTGAGGACATTAACAATTTCAGTTGTAGTTGGAGCCCTCGGATTGCTTCCTCGTAGACCATATCTTTAAAAAAAATACAAAATATTGTTCTTACAAGCACAGCACACACACCTTACGAAGGGTTTTATCGATGTAAAATATGTGCAATTTTTTTTTTAAACTTCTCTGTGGAAAATGCCATGATGCCATTTCTAATATTAGGTCTCTGGCCGAACCCGGAAAGAAATGAGTATACACCAGAAACTAAAAAAAAACAAAAAAACATACACCCTCACCACCACCACCACCACCACCACCACCACCACCACCAGCAACAACAACAACAACAACAACAAAATTTTAGTATGGTATTAAAAGTTGTCAGTTCGACACAATGCCCAAATCTAAATAACTACAGTGGTACCCGGATATAAGAGACCCGGATATAAGAGAAACCGGATATAAGAGAGATTTTCTCTGGTCCCAAATCAGCGCCATACTTACCTAAATAAAATAGACCAAACCCGGATATAAGATAAACCCGGCTATAAGAGACTTTGTATCCGGTCCCGACAACTCTCTTATATCCGGGTTACACTGTAATAAGATTGTATTTATTTTTGAAACAGTCTTTTGGTCCGGCTGAAATCTTTGCTGCATTTCTAAGTAAAATGACAGATTTTTTTTATTACTTGTCCTTTCAAGACAAAGTCGATCATGGCTCTCCACATTTATTTTCTTTGTTATTTGCGAATTACCATGACATTTTTCCCCTCAGAGAATACTCAATGGCAAAGCTCATAATGTCATTTCTGATCTTAAGTCTCTGGTTGGGACCCGGAAAGAAATGAGTATACATCAGAAATCAAAGGAAGTAATAATAATAATAATAATAATAATAATAATAATAATAGCAAAGAATGTCAAGACTAAGCACTTGCTACGAATGTCATAAAATACCATACTCACAAAACATGAGTCACTCCGAAATATAAGCTTCGTGTTGACTCACGTGAACAGTCGTTGCAAAATGCTAGCCCCAAAAAGAATATATGTGGCTCCATAATAAGGGTATGATTTTATGGACATTGGTTGTTGTGTCAAAAATATGGATGCCAAATTGTAGAAAAATTAGTGCCTTGCAGAAAAATTGAAGAAAAAGGAAAGCTAAAAATATTCTGGATGATTTTTTTCAAAACTGCTCAGTGTAAAATGTCCTGATGTCACTTCTAACCTTAAGTCTCAAGTTGGGAACCGGAAAAAAAATAAGTATATACCACAAAACAAACCAAACCAAATCAAACAATAATAATATTAATAATAATTTAGTAAGGTACAAAATAGTTGTCAGTTCGACACGATTTATAAATTCCAAATAACTTATAATATTTTTTGGTCCGGCGGAAATCTTTGCTGCATTTCTAAGTAAAATGAGATTTTTTTATGACGTGTCTTTTCAAGACATAGTCGATCATGGCTCTCCACATTTATTCTCTTTGTTATCTACGAATTGCCATGATATTTTGGGGGAAATATAGTGTAGTAGTTACCCCTTCACTTCTTCATGGTTTTGGATTAAGTATTTCCATCTCTTAGGCAGGTTTTTTTTTTTTTTTTTTACCCAAGAATAGACACTACCTTGCTATTTAATCTATAGCTGGGAGGAGAAAAACATATTTACAATTTGCGCGAAAGTGAATGAAATAACGAACCCCGAATTTGAACTCGGTTCACCGTTTTTATTATCCACGGCGATATCCATCTCCCTACGCGCTTGCACTGTTAAAATTATAGCACCCTTGAGCGTTCCCAGCGCTCGCAAGATGGCGCTAACTCCACTGCTGAGAATCAACGGATAAGAGAGAATTGTGACTGATTAGTAAATCGACCCGACCCTCAAGGTAGGGCCTGAAGCTGACGAAAAAACAAACAAAAAAACAAAAACAAAACAAAACAAAAAAAAACAATCGTGCTAATTTGAATCAATCAACCTATAGAATCACACTTTGAACAATTTCTCTTCTTGCGCCAATCCCTAACTTCACAAGAGTAGACGTGATGTTAAATTAGTGAACTTTAAAAACAACTGAACCCCGAAACTTAGAAATAGCCCGATGAGCAAGCAGCCGCTCCTTTTATTACCCGTGAGGAAAATCTAACACGTGCGATTCGCTTGTCAGCATCGGGAAAAGTTTAAAACGTTACGAAGTCTAATTGATATATCGACATCGTGTCTCTTGTGAAGTTAAAATATATGGCGGATGAAAAGAATATTTTTTCCTTACATACATTACTTTTAACAATCTAAAAGCATTAGAAGGTTACACGTACTGTGGGTCTCCACGGATTTGTATGGAAAGAGGCGGGGGTGAGAACAATCGAAAAAGTTGAACTCAATATTTTCAGCAATAAATTTCAACACGTGGAGATATTTTTATATATTTTTATTATTGAATTAACATAAGATGAAAAATTGTTTGTTTGATTTGTTTGTTTTACGGTATACCAACCCATTGGGTCATTTAATGCAGAAATTTAATTTTTTTTTCCTAAAGTCTTGTATTTAAATATTCAACATTTTAAGAGTAAGATTCATGTTCGTAAAAACTCTTATAAGATCGAGGCTCTTATATTGATGTCACACATGGCACCAGTCCCGTATAAAGATATTTAAACTGTCAGTTTTTTTTTTGCAACCGCTTTCTCAGATTAAAGGTTACAAAGGACATTGATAGAATGAAGTCTGTAGTTCTTAGAGAGAACTTATGCGTCTTCAAGTCTCATGGGCTGACGCTACAGAAACACAAACTATACCAAATAAAAGAAATGCTGTAGAGCATTGTATTTTGTTGATGTTAAAGATTATCATTACGCTTCCAACTCCCGTTTTGGTTATTCCTCATTCAGTAATCTTTTATACGCTACAGCACAAAGATCTGTACCAAATAACAGGGACCACATCATATGAGAACTACCGACGGCTGCAACACGTAAAAATGATTAGCACATGTCACTCGAAGAGAAAATAATGATCTAATCAAGAGGCTAGCGTTCCACACTACTTCAGATGTAATGTTAGGAACGAATTCTTCACGTCAGTACTGTAAAGAACTATTTCTTTCTGCGATAGACTAGTTGCCGTCCAAGGGTATAGAAGCCGGTCTATCCTGCTATTTACCCATAGCTGAGAGGGAGAAGTGGAGGAATCATACCTTTCCCAGGGTTATTAGCACGTATGTGAATGTAATGGCTTGGACTGGATTTCGAACTTAATCCGAGCAGCTATTCATTACTCCACCGTTCATCCTGATTAAGGATTACGAATGGCTTTAGAAGAATTAAACCCCTGCAGGTCTTAGGGAGGATTATACTTATTCGATCCTCGCTGACTGATGTTACAGAATCGCAAACAATTGTACCAAATAACTTAAATCTTATCACTTGAGGACTTCCAACAGCAGCAACAACTAAAATGATTAGCACGTGTAACTTTAAGAGAAAATAATGATATAATCATGATGTTGACATGCCACACTACTTTAAATAAAATGTTAGGAACAATGTCCCCACTGAAAAGATTGATAATAGCTACTCGACTTGAACAACATATTTTCCTGAAAGAATTCTTTTAAGAGATAGATTTTATAAAGTTCAGCCGTCAGTAATATCAGCTTCTCGGCCAGTGAAGCCTATCGGTCTTGATGAAGACCATACTCATTTGAAACTTGTGGACTGGCGCTACACAATCACAAACAATGAACTGTAACAGATAAGAGAAGTCACATGGGTTGAGGACTTTCAAAAGCATCAACAACTAACTTGGAACTTGAAGAGAAGATAACGACATAATCAAGATGTTGACATTCCAGACTACTTCAAAGAAAAGGTTAGGAGGAAGGGAAAAAATTAACCCAGTACTTGGAGAAATAGTTGACCATTGTGGGCTGGCGCTATAGAATCACAAAGAAAGATAAGAGAAGCCATATCAGTTGAGGACTTTCAACAGCAGCAATAACTAAAATGAATTGCACATGAAACTCGGAGAGAAGATAATGACATAATCAAGATGCTTACATTCCAGACTACTTCAAAGAAAAGGTTAGGAGGAAGAATGAGAACTAACAGTTACTGAACTTGGAGAGGCATTTGATCATTGTGGTCTGGCGCTACAGAATCACAAACAAACAAATGTAACAGATAAGATAAGCCACGTCAGTTGAGGACTTTCAACAGCAGCAACAATTAAAATGGATAGCATATGTAACTCGAAGAGAAAATAATGGCATAATCAAGATGTTGATTTGCACACCACTTCAAACAAAAGGTTAGGAAGGAAATCTCCATCAATACTAGAAAGAGAGATAACAGCTACTAAACTTGGGGAAACAACTATTTTCCTGAAACAAATCGGTTTAAGAGAAAGATTTTATAAATTTCAACAGCCAGTAGTGCTGGCTACTCAGTGACTGAATGCCGAATGTTTCCTTATAGGGAAACGGCTATATATTATCATTAAGATGAACATTTGTACAAAAACATAAAGAATATTTGTTGTACTTGTTTGATTTTGCTATGTTCAATTTGTAATGGAAAGAGCGATAACAGCTACTTGAACTGAGAAACATATTTTCCCCAAAGAAGTATTTTAAGAGATAGATTTTTAAAAATTTACCAGAGTAGTACCAGCTGGTCGACCATTGAAGCCTATCGGTCTTGATGAAGGCCATACTCCTTTGAACACTATAAGCTGGCGCTACAGAATCACCAACAGTGAACTGTAACAGATAACAGAGGCCACATCAGTTGAGGACTTTCAACAGCAGCAACTAATAAAATGAATAGCACATGTAACTTGAAGAGAAGATAATGGCATAATCCCGATGTTGACATTCAACATCACTTCAAACAAAAATTTAGGAGGGACATCTCCACCATTAATAGTAAGAGCGATAATTGCACCTGGACTTCGGAAGAAAATGAACTGTACCAAATAACTTAAATCTTATCACTTGAGGACTTCCAACAGCAGCAACAACTAAAATGATTAGCACATGTAACTTTAAGAGAAAATAGTGATATAATCATGATGTTGACATGCCACACTACTTTAAATAAAATGTTAGGAACAATGTCCCCACTGGAAAGGGCGACAAAAACTACTCGACTTGAGAAACATATTTTCCTGAAAGAATTCTTTTAAGAGATTTATTTTATAAAGTTCAACAGTCATTAGTACAAGCTGCTCGCTTAATGAATACTTCATGTTTCCTTCTAAGAAAACGGCAAATATGACCATTAACATATTTGCTCGAGTCGTACCAGCTGCTCGGACAGTGAAGCGTATCGGTCTTGAGGAAGACCACACTCCTTTGAACATTGCTACAGAATCAAAAACAAAGAAATGTACCAAATAACAGAAACCACATCATTTGAGAACTCCCAACAGCAGCAACAACTTAAATGTGTAACTCGAAGAGAAGATAATGATATAATCAAGTTGTTAACATTCCACGCTGCTTCGAACAAAATGTTAGAAAGGAAATCCCTAATTGTTGTGGTAAACCCTCCTACAGTAGAATGAACTCTTCCTCCTCTTATAAATACCACGAGAGTCGGTTGAGCAGCCGAGACGCGGTCTCTGACTGTGTTCGTCTTCTGTCGAACTCTCTGCTTTGGCAGAGAGGAACCCGGACGAAGCTATGCCGAAGGGTAGCTTTTTATTAATTTCAACCGAAATTAACACTGGCTGCTCCGTCAATAAATATTGAATATTTGTTTATCATCACCATAGAGGCTAATGTTAACATTGCTCCCACTTTCTGTAACCCCTTGCTTACTAGTGGCACACCCACCTTGCTTCGGGGGGGGGCGGGGGGTAAAAAAGAATCATAACAAAGAATTGTACTAAATAAAAGAAACCACATCAGTTGAGGACTTTCAACAGCAGCAACAACTAAAATGGATAGCACATGTAATCCGAAGAAAATATATTGACCTAATCAAGATGTTTACATTCAAGACCACTTGAAAGAAAAGGTTGGGAGGAAGGAAAAGAATTAAGTGTTAGTGGACTTGGAGAAACATGTGGCCATTATGGTCTGGCGCTACAGAATCACAAACAAAGATATGTGCCAGATAAGAGAAACCACATCAGTTGAGGACTTTCAACAGCAGCAACAACTAACTTGAAACTTGAAGAGAAGATAACGACATAATCAAGATGTTGACATTCCAGACGACTTCAAAGAAAAGGTTAGGAGGAAGGGAGAAAACTAACAGTGGACTTGTTGAAACAGTTGACCATTGTGGACTGGCGCTACAGAATCATAAACAAAGATAAGAGAAGCCATATCAGTTGAGGACTTTCAACAGCAGCAATAACTAAAATGAATTGCACATGCAATTCGAAGAGAAGATAATGACATAATCAAAATGTTGACATTCCAGACGACTTCAAAGAAAAGGTTAGGAGGAAGGAAAAGATGTAAGAGTTAGTGGACTTGGAGAAATATTTGACCATTGTGGACAGAATCACAAACAAACAAATGTACCCAATAAGAGAAGCCATATCATATGCAGAATTTCAACAGCAGCAACAACTAAAATGGATAGCACATGTAACTCGAAGAGAAAATAATGATATAATCAAAATGTTGACATTCCAGACTACTTCAAAGACTACTGTCGTCTTGCAATTAATGTTGAGTCCTCTCTTCTCGATTTTATTTTCATATTCTGTAGGAGTTCCTGTAGTTTTCTCTCTGTGTTTGCTATAAGAATTTTATCATCTGCCTATCTTATGTTAAGATTGTGGTCGCCAATAATAAGTCCTAGGTAGAAATCTATATGCTTTCAAAATTGCTTCACTGTATAAATTGAATAATCCGGTGAGAATTCATGGTTAACAATAAAAGACAATTTATATTTTTTAACCGAACGGTTACAAACGATAACCGTTACAGTAAAAGTTCAATCTATAATCTTAAAATAGATTGGCGCTACACGATCACATAGGAAGGGCTTCAGCTATTAACAATATTCAAAGAAAGATTGAAATACTGAGAAAGTTTATGGTTGAATTAAAATCAAAATATTATGAAGAAACGCGTTAGTCTTTGAAAGAATGCCTGCGACGTATTTTGAATTACCGCCAGATTTCTAAGGAGAGCTTAAAAGCTAATTCTTTGGCCGTGGAATCAAAGACTTTAATCGCGACGACATGAAGACATAATGTGTAGAAACAGGAGAAATGATAAACACGTAAACAAGACAGACATTCCCAAGAACTGAAGCAAAAAAAAAAAAAAAAAAAAAAAGGAATCAAACTCTAGAGTCGAGAAATTGGAAATGAAACCAAAGTAAGAACCTGGATAAAGAAAAAAAGTCAGGAAATTTGTCGAAATATCATTTCATCGTGAATTCTCAGAAATGTTCCATGGGAAGAAAAGATGTACTCGGCGACAAAAATAGCGAAATTCGTACAACTGCTGTTTCGTCATTTGTTCATGTTTTTCTACACTCTGTAAGATTTCCTGTACTTTCCTTTCTACGACTGTTATCAGAACTGTGTCGTCTGATTATCTTATTTTATTAACACTATGTCCGCCAATAATGAATCCTGGTAGGGCATCTGATTTTCTCAGGATTGCTTCACTGTAAAGGTTGAATATAACAATAAAGTAGTCCGTCTATGAGGTCTACTCAACTAAATGAGAAAA
The DNA here is from genome assembly GCA_963932145.1 of Acanthosepion lycidas. Classification (NCBI taxonomy): domain Eukaryota; kingdom Metazoa; phylum Mollusca; class Cephalopoda; order Sepiida; family Sepiidae; genus Acanthosepion; species Acanthosepion lycidas. The sequence goes on from OZ010613.1 coordinate 30,296,175, forward strand.
ATTCATAAGAGAAATTTGAAAATCGAAGACATCACTGGCTGATGACATTATGTTACCGTCGATGGCTGAGAAGGCCAAACTAGGCACTCTTTGCCGTCCACGGGTTGGAAACTGAATGCTTACACCTGGTAGTGTTAGCCCACGGTCTAGGCGATCATGACGTTGTTACCAGCGAAATTATTGGTCTTATGTTCGGCTTGTTTCAAATCTTTCAATAGTCTGACGGCATAGTGTCATCCGACTGTTGGGATTGGCGGGTCTAACTTCCAGTTTCGCAGGATTAAAACTGCAATGTTTTAGGATTAATTTCAGGTGGTCTTTGAAACGTGTTTTTATTTTCTGTCCTCCAACATAGCCCTGGCCTTCTTAGAGTACCCCAGAGATGATCCTCTTCGGTAGACTGTCTTCTGGTATCCTGGCAATATGACTAATCCACCTGAGTTTTATTTTGATGATAAGAGCCTCAATGCTATTCCTGCTGGTTACTAGGTGAATATTGACACCAGGTATCCGATTTTGCCATGTCAATTCAAAGATGCATTGAAGAATGTGAATGTTGAAGCTTTCTAGAGCTCGTATTTGAGATCTATGAAGTTGAATAAGTCTGGCAGGAAGAAATGTCATCATCATAATTATCATCAGGCCGACAATCTTTCTCAAATTCTCCTGATACGATCCTTCCAACCATCCCTGTCGGACATCGGTTTCGGCAGGTCATCCAGCTGGCATCTAGAGTCATCTACAAGTTGGTCAATGTAAGTGTGATGAGGTCTTTCAACTGATATTTTGCCGCTCATCAGGTTCCATAGATGGTTGTCTCTCACAAGTTCTGATATAATTCTCCAGGAGTGACCTTCTAGTCGAAGCCTTTTCTCTCTTAGCGTAACTGAGATATGAGGAAGGTGTGCATACAGGCGTTTATTTGGTGGGTGTTTCTTCCGTTTTTGAAACGTTTTTTTTTCTGTCCTCGAGGATAGCGCTGGCCTACTTAGAGTTCCACAGAGAGGATCCTCTTTATTAGACTGTCTTCTGGCACGCTGGTAAAAATGACAAATCCATCAGAGTTGTCTTTGGATGATAAGAGCCTCAATGCTTTTGTTGATGGTCCGCTGGTGAATATTGACACCAGGTATCCGATTTTGCCATGACAATTCAAAGATCCTTTGAAGATTATGTTATAGTGGAACACACCTATTCTATAGTTAATAGACTCTCCCACATATAATAAGTAGGAATAGTAAGAGTAACGTGGGAGTCGCTCAGTGGGTCGGTCAGTCAGTCGATGCTGGACGACTGTTAGTCGGATAATAAATTATCAGCGACCACAACTAGATTTCTCTGCGTCATTACCTATTATATCAAGTTCCTAACGTTTTGTACGTCGAACCTATTTTAAGACCGACTTAGTACAAATACAAGCCTCCACTGTGAAACTACTCCATAACACACTTGCTGACGAGGGATTCGGATTCATACGGTGGAAGAAAAAAAATTCACACTCCATAACAAATCTGACGACGAGGGATTCGTAATCATACGGAGAAAAAAATTCACCCGCCATAACAAATTTGGCGAAGGGATTCGGATTCATTCATTACGGTGGAAGAGAAAAAAAATTCGTTCGCCACAGTATAGTTTAGCGAAGGGATTTGGATCATACGGTGGAAGAGAAAAAATTCGCTCGCCACAACATTTGGTGACGAAATTCGTACTCATACGGAGGAAAAAAGAAATAAAATTTCTCGTCACAATTATTTCGGCGACAAAATCTCGAATTCACATAAAAAAAAAAAAAAAAAAAAAAAAACTTGGCTAAGTTTTTCGAAAGACAAGACGTCAACTTAGTTACGAAAAAAAATCAGTCGTATTCTCAACTGAGAAAAGAATTTTTTTCTCGATAAGACAGTTTGCTTAAATAGGTCACGAAATGCAAATTCGTAGGACCCCCCCTCTACAATATTTAAGCATTGTGTAAACTTTTGCGAAGATGGAGGAATGCAAAAATATATTCCATGAATTTTTAAATTTCGAGACGGAACAACAGATGACAATATTAGAGCAACAGAAGACATTTCAGATGAAACTACAGGCGGAAACTTTTAATAGGCAAATGCAGTTTCAACCAGAAATGGAACAGATCATAAGGAGTTTCAAAACAAAATCTGGAAATAACTGAGAAGAGGAAAGAGAAAAATCTACAAAATGATTCTTTCCCAGAGAATACAATATGGAATTCAATTGAAATATTCACGTACAGTCCAGACGAAGAGATAACTTTTTATGAGTATTATAAAAAATATACGGACGTATATAATGAGGACTGCCACTCGTGGTCTGAAGGAAAGAAGGTTAGGCTTCTTTTAAGCAAGTTAGGAACTGCTGAGCATAACAAATTGGTAAACTACATTTACCGAAAAAAATATAGCTAGTTAACATTTACCGAGGCGGTAAATATATTAAGTGAATTATTTAATAAAAAGACATTTTTGTTTCACAAGAGGTGGAAATGTTTGACTCTGATGAAAGATGACGAACAAGACTATATAACGTACGCAGCCAATGTGAAAAAGCATTGTGAAGAATTCAATCTGGTAGAATTAAGCGCTGACAATTTTAAGTGCTTAGTGTTTGTTCAAGGGCTGGTATCAGAAAGAGACGCAGAGTTGAGAAAATTAGTGCTGTTAAAATTAGAAAACGAACCAAGGATTTCGATACAGAAGTTGGCAGAAGACTGCGCAAGATATGTTAGCGTAAAGAAAGATTCGAAAAAGATAGAACAGTCTGGCGTTTCGCATGTAAGGAAAATACGCCACAAAAAAGAAAGTCAGTCTACCAAAAAGAATTTTAAAATTGCGGATTATCAAACAAAAAGAGAAATTTCAGAGAAAAATAAACAAAAACTCCTGAAGCCAAGTTTTACTTGCGGTGATCTTCACTGGTACAGATATTGCAATTTTAGGAATAAAAAATGTGTCAACTGTAAAAGAGTGGATCATAAAAGCTCGCACTGCAGGTCAAAGAATAAAGACAATAAAATAAGAAAATTAAAGTCCAACGAGGTGAACGATGGAATAACCAGAAAATTTGTTACCGTTGAAATAAGTAATAAAAAAATAAAAATGCAACTCGACACTGGTTCCGACCTATCTATCATAAATTTGCATACGTGGAAGAAGTTGGCGAAACCAACTTTAATGAAAACAAATAAAATCGCGAGGTCAGTGACGGGAGAAAAAATACAATTTATTGGAGAATTTGTTACAAACGTAACCTTAAATAAAAAAAACGCGAAAAGCTAAACTATTTGTCATAGAAAATACCACGAACTTACTTGGTACGGATTGGATAACAGAATTCCAATTATGGGATCTACCGATAAATTCTTTCTGTTACAAGGTTGAATGTTTAAACTCAGAAGCCCAAAAATTAGTAAGGAAACTTAAGGAAATATTTCCTACTGTTTTTTCTCCAGGTTTGGGAACGTGTTCCAAGATGGAGGCAAAATTACAGCCAAAAGAAACGCTCAGGCGGTATTCAAAAAGAAAATGAATGTGCTGTTTGCTTCAATTGAACAGATAGATAAAGAAATGGGCAGATTAGAGAAAACCTGTGTATTTAAAAAAGTTGAATGGGTAACACCGACGATATACGTGAAAAACAATCTCCAGAAAGTAAAGATGAAGCCGACACCGAGAAAATCTGGGGAGCGAGTTACACGCAGCCAAGGAGATGCAGTATTATTAAATGATTTAAGTCAACTGAAGTCACCACTGAAAATGTTAAGAAGCACAAGATCAACAGAACTAAAGCTAGAGGCTGAACAAATAGAAACAGAAACTGACTACATCCTTAAGAAGCTCAAAGCGGAAGGTTGTTTCTGGTAACATTATGGAGGTACCAAAAAATAGAAAAGTGGATTGCCTATATGATGTACTTGGTGAAAGGCGAAAAATTCACGTGCAGTAACCAGATCAGACGACGTTTTTCAGACGTGGGTGACAGCTGTCCTACGGAAGAAACACCGATGGAGGTGGTTTTCAATATGTTTGATCTAACAACGCCTGCAATAATTTTACCTGAGGTACGCCGGTCCAGAAGAAAAAAGAAAGGCAACTGATCATTTAAAAGTGGATAAAAAGACGTAGGAGATACGCTACGATGTTGCGAAAAAAAATGTATTTTTTTGTTGTTTCTTCATATTTCCTGTAAAAAATGGAAAATAAATAAATAAAACTGTTTACTCCTACGGAGTAAAGTTTTTTTGGGGGATGTTATAGTGGAACACACCTATTCTATTGTTAATAGACTCTCCCATCTATAATAAGTAGGAGTAGTAAGTGTAACGTGGGAGTCGCTCAGTGGGTCGGTCAGTCAGTCGATGCCGGACGACTGTTAGTCGGATAATAAAGTATCATCGGCCACAACTAGATTTCTCTACGTCATTACCTATTATATCAAGTTCCTAACGTTTTGTACGTCGAACCTATTTTAGGACAGACTTAGTACAAATACAAGCCTCCACTGTGAAACCAGTCCATAACAGATGAGGAATGTGTAAGATTTCTAGAGCTCGTATGTGAGCTTTATGAAGTTGAATAAGTTCCTTCCAACCATCTCTGTCAGACATCGCTGTCGGCAGGTCCTCCAGATGTTACGGTTTTTTTGGTATATATGACTAGTGAGTCAATCTAAATGACTTAACTTCCTTTATAGTCTACCAATAGAAGGTTAACCAATCAGAAGCCGCAGAACATTGTATCCGTCGTGTATAAAGGCGGCCATCTTTGTTTACCCTACGGAAGGACCAGTGCCAACTTGGCAGGCGAAGATGATAGAAGGAAGAACTAAGCTCTGCTACTTTGCTACGATATCCACTGCGAACCTGAACTACGCTTTCCTACTGTCTCCGAAATATTCACTGCCAACCTCTGGATTCTATACTCGAAGACGAACGTCATGAATTTGTAACAATCCAGAGTCATCTACACGTAAGTCAATGTAAGTGTGACGAGGTCTTTCAACCGATCCTTTGCTGCGATAAATAGGAGGGTGTCACTCACAAGTTCTTACTTCATCAGCAGTGACCAACTAACCGAAGCCTTTTCTCAATGAGCGAAACTGAGATCGGAGGAAGGTGTACATACAGCCGTATCTTTGTTGGGTGTTTCTTCCAGCTGATGTCCAATGCAACTTGTAACAATAACATCTTTGTGTATGTTTCGTCAATTGATGCTTCTTGGTGTTTCGTCAGTGTCCATGATGTTGAGAGAGGGGAACTAGACTGTTCTGGTTCTACTATCCATGTCTAGCGTCATATCGTCTAACTCTTATTTATAGTCCGTTAATTTAGTGACATATTAATTGTGAGTTCAATCCCTGGACAGGGCTGTATGTCTCATGGTAACATGACTAATCCACCTGAGTTATCTTTGTATTATAAGAGCCTCAATGCTTTTCATGCTGGTCGGTAGGTGAATATTGAGACTTGGTATCCGATTTTGCTATGACAATTCAAAGATGCCTTGAAGATTAAGAATGTAGATGATTTCTAGAGCTCGTATGTGAGCTCTATGAGGTTAACTGTTTGTCATGATGAAATGTCATCATCATCATCTCAAGAATTCTTGTCCGATTCTCCTGACTCGTTCCCTCCAACCATCTCTGTCAGACATCGCTGTCGGCAGGTCCTCCAGATGTCATCTACAAGTAAGTCAATGTAAGTGTGACGCGGTCTTTCAACCGATCCTTTGCTGCGCAATGGGTTCTATAGGAGAGTGTCGCTCACAAGTTCTTACTTCTCCAGCTAACCGAAGCCTTCTTTCTCTTAGCGAATCTGAGATCGGAGGAAGGTGTACATACAGCCGTATCTTTGTTGGGTGTTTTTTCCAGATGATGTCCAATGCAACTTGTAACAACAACATCTTTGTGTATGTCCCATCGAGTGATGCTTCTTGGGGTTTCGTCAGTGTCCATGTTGTTGAGCCGTAGAGCAAATCAGGTTCTACCGTGGCCTTAAAGAAGTCCCTCTTAAAATTGTCAGAGATGGAGTACTTTCAGACGGTGCACAGACCACCTAGGACACCTCAGGCCCTCCCTTTGTGGAACTTGATGTCTCTCTCTCCGTTGACTGGATGTTGCAGCCGAGGCAAACAAATTCCTGGACAGATTTGATGTTGTTGCTGTTTTTCAACCTTTTTTTTTCTTGGTTGTATCTGATAAATTCCGATTTGCCAGCATTAATGTAGCCGCAAATCTCGCAGGCCGCTTCTATGTAGACGCCAATCTCGCAGACCGCTTCTATGTAGACGCCAATCTCGCAGGCCGCTTCTTCAATAAGATGGAGAAGTTTGGCAGCCTTATCAATCGTGCCTGACAAAAAGAAATGTGAAACAAGATAAATATTGCGATGAAAGGGTTACATCAATTTGTTTTTAATCAGTATCACCCAATGCAAGGCACTAAAGCCACTAAGACACAAGGGGTTACAGGGTGCGGAATAATTAGGAACAGAGACATAAATAATGAGCGAGAAGTGGAAAGACTAATCAGTAGGACAGTAGATAGCGATTGACATTACATTAATCTTCTGCAGATTAAATTTGGCTGGAAAGCATGGAGCCAGAAGAGACTTCCATAAGTGAGAAGTGCGAGAAAAGAAACTGTTAGCGTAGAATTTATGGCTACATCCAACCAGCGCAACTGTAAATTTATGAGAACTCGACACCAGTCTAGTACTACGCTTGAATTTTTTAAAAAGTCTAGGTAACATGGCATAGAACGATATTTTTCCGCTTATATAAATGTGTCACAAGGTCAAAATGAGGAATGGGGAAGAGGACGGTCTTCTACTGCCTTGACATTATAGTTAGATAGTCATGAATACTGACCCAAACATACCACAATATTCCTTACACCAAAACAACGCATTCTTAATTATCATTCTTACAACATTCACCATAATACCTCATAGTCTCTATGAAAATCCTAACTAGTCCCCATATGTACAATTCAGGTCTTAGTGGAGTGGAGGGGAATAAAATAACAATTTTAAAACGAAGATCTATATTTATTTATAATATTTACAAAAATGTGGCACAAGGCCGAAATGGGGAATGGGGTGGAAAGGACTTTCTTAACATTAAACTTTACGTTACATTAAAATTTTTGACGTTTGTAGGTGGGAGTGAAACAAGAGTGCAGGAGAGTTTCCCAGCAGCAAGAAAAGAAACTCTTAGAATAGAACTTAGGACTGCGTATAGCTATTTCAACAGTAAAAAAAAATGAGATCGCGTTGCCAATCTAGTAGTACAGGGCGGTTTGAAAGTCTATACATACCTAAATGATACAATCTTCTATTCCCACGCTCTGTGGACCATTATCAAGTGAAGAGTTTCACATGAACGATACCAGGATACCCATTAGTTGAAGGACGCCGCTCGCATAGCCTTTGTAACAATCAACAGCTTCGTAAAATAACACACAGGACATGGCACCGCATCATTTTGTGTCACGAAAATGATGGTGTTAATACAGACCTTCACGATTTGTGACAGCGTCAATGAAAGTAATATTTATTCTGTTATATACAGAAATGTGACAGATGGCCGAAGGGGGGATTCGGGAAAGGACGGTCTTCTGTCTTAACAATAACTTAGCTAGCCACAAACACTAACCCAAACATATCACAATATTCCTTACACCAAAACAACGCATTGTTAATTATCATTCTTACAACATTCACCATAATGCCTCAGTGTCTCTATGAAAATCCTAACTAGTCCCCATATATTCGTGTCTGAGGCGGTGGACGGTGGGTGGAGGGGAATTAAATAACAAATTTGAAACGAAGAGCTCATCCGAACAATTACCATGAAAGTATTTATAGGAGAAGCATAGGGTGGCAATTTTACGTCAGTGGGAAAATGACTAAAGAGGTGGTGCCAGATCAGGTCCAATAATATTGCTGATTCTTTTACTAATAATCTCTAAATATACAGCACGAGCATTTGTTCATTTATCGCAGGAATATTCTAAGCAGGACGAATGGTAGACTCATAGTTATGTCTGTTAGATTTTGGAGAGAAATATTGTCCGCGCGACATTGCGGAGCAACTTTCTTAGCGGCTGACCTAACAATAGAATCAATATGGTATTTCTACTTGCCTTAAATTCCAGGTGTCTCTATCTGATTCTGTATATAAGTGTCCATTTCGGTTCCATTTTCTTTAAGATAGAATTTACGGTTACATTTAACCAGTTAATTGGGGAGACCTTTCGCCAGTCTCGTATTGTGTTTAAAGCGTCTAGAAGAGCCCATTATATAAAGATGGTATAAATAAACATAATCATGTACGCTTTTAACGATACCAAGCGAGGCTCTCGCAAGGACGAGAAGAAGAAGAACGATATAAGTAAAACAAACTTACTGCTTATTCTTGTTTAGATTTTATGAAGGAGATATAGGTAAATAGTAAATGCATCGGACCATATGTGGAAGCAATATTCTAAGCGTGGATGAATGATAGACTTATAGGATATGTCAGATAGATTCTTGAGAGGGAAACTGACTTGCACGACACAGTGAACCAACTTAAGAAATGCCATGATTTCTGGCTATCTCATTATTATTATTGCCCATTCTTATCGTAGTTGTTTCAAGGATTTGCAATATATAAAGAGCTTTTTTTGTTGGGGGGGGGAATGAAACAAGAGACTTCATCGAAATGTTAATATCTGCAAAGTAGGAGCTCGTATGGTGCCGATCATTTGTCGATGAAAGGAGGAAGTCGGTGCCGAAAATCAAATACGGCATAAAGCATTATCCGAACGCGATGCCGGATCGTTTTCATTTTTATCTTTCTGATGTGCCGAGCGGGAAACGGTGTCGACACCGCAGACAGAAAAGGCGGAGCTGGCGAGATGTTTACGCCAGTCAGCATCGATCGAGCCGTGATTGCTGGAAAACAACAAAAGATGGCGGCAAGAGGCAGAAACATTAGGAGTTTCGAATTGTGTCTTATTTCCTAAGGAACAAAGCGCAAAGCAATAATTGATCTTCAACACCCCGACATCAAAGCACACACACACACACAGACACGCACACACACACACACACACAGACACACAGACACACACACACACGCACGCATGCGCTCAACACATATAAATGCAAGCATATCAACCCATAAAGAATCTGATAACCAAACATATTAACATACACACACACATACATACAAACACACAAACACATAGGAAGGCATTATTAATTAAGTATACTAGCTCAAATATGCAGCATATGCATTGTACCGCCTTATCCGCGCGAAAGGAGAAATCCGCGGATAACGTTTCTTTTTTTTTTCTTTTCTTTTAAAAACATCCAGGACGTCCGGGATCATGTTAATGATAATGTTAATATCAATGGGGCGCCGTGCAAGGACATAGTTCTGCAATACAACACGAATCAGTGTTGGCTATTAATAAAACTAACTGGTAACTGTACTCCAGTTAGTTTTATTCACTTGTCTGCGGGCTGAGATCAAAGTTGGTTGGTTGGTTGGTTTGTTGGGTTTTATGGCATATCAACCACTGTAGGTCATTTAATGCCAAATTAAATATATATATATATATATATATATATATATATATATATATATATATATATATATATATATATATATAATATACAGTACTATTAAACATATAGCCGGCCAGATTATTTTTTCCAAAAAACGTATAGCTGGCAACATTATTTCTTTAAAAAAAAACAAAAAAAAAAAAACGCATAGCTGGCAAAATTATTTTTCTGAAAACATCATCTGAGGCCTTGCTGTTGGACGTAGTTTATCGTCATACCCGAGACGCGGATGTAGTTTAACGTCATACCAGGGACGCCCAAAATACTACCAAGACGAAGCAATGCTATGTAGGTTGGTTGGTTTTTATGGCATATCAACCACTGTGGGTCATTTAATGCCAAATTAAGATATATATATATATATATATATATATATATATAGCAACATTATTTTTTTTCCCAAAAAAAACGTATAGCTGGCAACATTATTTTTCCGAAATCATTATCTGAAGCCTTGTTGTTGGACGTAGTTTATCGTCATACCCAGGACGAGGGGATCAAAGTGTAGTATCTCTTCTTCTAATATATATTTCCCCGGCCCCCGCACAGAGACTGGATGTGACACAAGGTCGTTTTAACGTGAGGAACGCCATGCATGTGGGCTAAGATCAAGAAAGGACGACTGTTACGGTGGCATCGCTTTTACACCGACCCATCCTTTTTACTGCGATGAGGAAGGTGCTGCCGCTGGGTTAGAATCCCCGGGATCGAGTAACATATCACCTTTAAAAAGAGGAGAACGATATCTCAGTCGTCTCGAGTCTTTTCTTCACCCTTGAGGAAATCGTCCAACATTCCCTACCGTAAAGAAGGACAGATGTCACGTAACAGCTCAGTACCCCTTTTTTCTTATCCTGTCTCACAATAGGCTGCCCAGTTTTGGAATGGAATATCCGTTATCCGTGAGATCCATAGACGTATTTTCCATGGATCTCGAATGAGGTTGGTGCAAAAATACTGTCGTTTTTTGACGTTAAAAAATACGTCAAAAAACGACAATATTTTTGCTCCAACCTAATAGCTCAAATATGAAACATATGCATAGTAACACCTTATCTTTTCCAAAGGAGAAATCCGCGGATAATAGTTCTTTTTCTCTTTTCTTTTAGGACCAATCTCTATTCAGAACTTGCGGGACTATGTTAATGGTAATATTAGCCGTTTACCCACAAGAAAACATTTGGCATTCATTGACTATGGCTGTCGGTTGTAATTGATAAAATCTTTTCCTTAAAAGAATTAGACCCCAAGGAGGGTTACTGCAAGTATCTGGGCCATTGTTATAAGAAGCAGTTGGTACTACGTATACCGTTTTCCTTTCTCTGAAAATCTTGTTCGATAATTGTGTTAATTTCTTCGACGAACAATATCAATATATACACTCAGCTGTCTGAAAAGGCCACTAAAGCCTCGTTGTATAAATGAACGTCACCGGTGTCCAACCAACAATCGTAGTAATGTAATCTGCACGCATTGTTGACAACCATCGCGGTTTAATCAATGGCGATAGTCTAAGAAAGTCGGTCATTAGTTAATTTTCTCATAGATCTCGCTGTCCGTCCGTCCATCAATGGGACCCCTTACAGAGACATTATTCTATAATATAACACGAGACAGTGACGGCTAGTTGCGATGGTAACGGTGCTCGAATTAAGGTTTTATTCATTCCTTTGCCATCAGGGCAAGAAAACAAAGTGTAGTATCTGTTCTCCTTATATCAAATGGTAATAGTAATATTAACTGTTTTCCTTATAATGAAACATTCAGCATTCATTGACCGAACAAACCGCTGTTATTATACCTAATATTTGAGTTACGGTTATCTTCATACTCCGGCTATCGTACTGGGCTCCAAATGTAGTATCTGTTCATTACGGATGAATACTGGGCATTGTTCTGGTCATAATTTATAGAAAATAAATAGTCTTCATTTTTTTTTTTTTTTGTAAAAATGGTAAAGTTGATGGTAATATTACCCGTTTCCTTATACGGAAACATTTGGCATTTATTGACCGAGCCAGTACTGCTTTCGATTGAAATTTATGGAATCTTTCTCTTAAATCTATTTTTTTCAGGCAAATATTTTTTCCCCAAGTCCAGTAGTTATTATTTCTCTTTCTTTTAGGTTGTCATTTCTTAGTGCGGTAGACCAGTTGCCATCCAAGGCTATAGAACCCAGTCTGTTCTGCTATTTACCCATAGCTGGTGGGAGTAGAAGAGAACTCATACCTTTCTCAAGGATATTAGCTCGTCAATCAGTTAGTTTTCTGCCATCCGTGATACACGCTTAGGTGATCATGTATCTTTCGATACATGACTGACGAGGCATTTTTTTTCCGCAGTAGTTTGCTATTTCTTTCTGCGGTAGACCAGCCGACATACAAGGCTATAGCACCCGGTTTGTCCTGCTATTTACCCATATCTGCGTGTGGTGTCGGGAGAAGAGGTTTAGCACGTAAGCGAATGTAATGGATTCGACTGGAATTCGAACTCGGCTCTCCGATTCCTCAATGCGAGCCGCTATCCATTACTCCCCTGTTCAACCATATTTTAGACAATTTCCTGTTTTTGTTATTAAAACTAATTTTTGGCCTCTTACCTCTGTTTTTATTTAGATCCCGTTGAGATATACACGTTTCAATGTGATGTGGCCGAAAGTCCCCCACACTGCTGGAGCGTCGAGTCTACCGTGCTACTTAACTGGTAGTTTGAAGGAGAAGAGATGTATTCATACCTTTCACCAGGGTATCTGCGCTTAAGTGAATGTAACAAGCTCGACTGGCATACGAACCTGACTGTCTGATTTCTTATTCCAAACCGCTATCCCTAGCACCGCCCGCACATCCAAATAGGTATTAATATATCAGCAGTGGTGTTATAGTCGTGAACGGCTTGCAGAAAATCACATCGACTCCCTCCAGCATGCTGTTTTACGGCCATATAGAGTTGAAACATTGGTACCTGTACGGTCACCGAAATTATACAACGTCGAGCCTGGTCAGTACGTTGATGGGTGACTGCTTAGGAAAATTGGTGTGATGAATGATGGCTTGAAATTGTTAAGCGGAGAGCCGATTTCAATTCCAGTTGGATACATTATATTCACTCACGCTTAAATATTAGGTTGGTGCAAAAATAATGACGTAATAATGTCGTTTTTTGACGTTTACGTCAAAAAACGACATTATTACGTCATTATTTTTGCACCAACCTAATATTCTTTGGAAAGGTATGAATTCTACACTTTTATACGTTAATTTGCAAATCTTCATTAAAATCGTAAAATAAATTAAGGAATAAATTAAAAAAAAAAAATTAATAAAATTTCGTGCAAAATATTTAGATTTCGGCATTAAATAACCCATAGATGTGTTGATATACCGCTAAAAAGAAATAACTAGCAACAACTAACCATGTTTATTCCTGTTCTGCATTCATAAAAAAAAAAACCTTCACAAATATCTCGTCGTTTTCCAAGCTTCGGTGTGACTTGTGTAGGCTAGCTTCCTCTTTCCGCATAAGATGACAGGGAAATATCACCTCTGCCATTCTGCATTTAGCGATAAGTTTCGCTGTAGGTCATTTTTCTGTAAAAGGTCTTGTCTTTCACATGCTTCCTACATGGTATTCTTAGAGTTCGTCGGTAGAAACACATCTCTGTCGTCTTAACCCATAAACTGCAAAATTTTTTAATGCGCATTTTTGGCACAGTTGTTTTAGGAGTTTATTTATGTCTTATGTTTAATTTCAGTAGTTACCATTGTTGTTTTTATAGAAACTAGAACATCAAATATATATATGCATATAAAACATCAAAAAATAATATTGATTAGAAATAAAAAATTACTTTTCAAAATAGTCATTATTTTTGTACTCGTGAAATGTAAAATTACGACAGAAAGTGTCTTCTTACGGCTAATAATAAAAACTTTAAAGGCTAAGTGTTGTAAAATATACCTCTGCAAATGCAATGTATGTAAGCAATTCAATGTAAATACAAGGAATAATATGTAGTGAGTTTAATTTTAACAGATCCCAAATGGAGCTCATTACAGGTTAAATTTGCGAGAAAGCTATTCAGCATTCACTGCCATATAGGCGATGAGATTTCACATAACTGTTCAGCACTCTTTGTCTTTGTTTCAAATCTTATTTTCCTATATCTTAATTCTTTACTTAGTTTCTGAAAGGTATATTTAGCTTTTCCTCTTCGATTTATGTTTTCTGTGTAGCTTTTCTTTACCGTTGTCTCTTACTACAGTAACCACAGAGATAAAAGTTTACACCTTATTGAATTTGACGTCCCCAAAATCTAGCTTTGACCGTGTGTGTTTTGGCGGCAATACGTTTGTTTTCATACAGTTAATAATTATGCCTTTTCGCGTATCGTAAAGTTCTTTCAAATCGCCATTTCTGAATCCATCAACACGGTGTAATCTGTATAAAATAAAAAAATAAAAAAATTATATTAAATATTATAAAAAATGATAGAACAGGTTCGTAATTCTATGTCCCTAAAATGTGTATAAAAAAATATATATATATTTAGATTTCGGCATTAAATAACCCATAGAGGTGTTGATATAACGCTACACAAAAATAACCAGGAAAAACTAACCATGTTTATGCCTGTTCTGCAGTCATAAAAATACCCTTCCTGAAACAGATGTCGCCGTTTTACAACCTTGGGTGTAACTTGTGTAGGCTAGCTTCCTCTTTCCGTATAAGGTCACATAGAAATCTCACCTCTGCCATTCTGCGTTTAACTATAAATTTCCCTGTAGCTCATTTTTCTGTAAAAGGTCTTGCATTTCAAAGGCTTCCTATATGTTATTCTATGAGTTCGTCGGTAGAACCACATCTCTGCCGATTTAAATCTGCGAGGCAGCTATTTAGCATTCATTGCCATATAGGCGATGGGATTACACATAACAGTTCAGCAATCTTTCTCTTTGTTTCTGATTTTATTTTTCCTGTATCTTAATTCTTTACTTAGTTTCTGAAAGGTATATTTAGCTTTTCCTCTTCGATTTAAGTTTTCTGTGTAGCTTTTCTTCCCGTTGTCTCTTACTACAGTATCCACAGAGATAAAAGTTTGCGCCAAATTGAATATGACGTCCCCAACATCTAGCTTTGAACGTGTGTGGAAGCAATTTGTTTTCATACAGTTAATAATTATGCCTTTTTGTGTATCGTCATGTTCTTTCAAATTGCCATTTCTGAATCCATCAACTCGGTGTCATCTGTATGAAATAAAATAAAAGATGAGAGAACAGGTTCGTAATCTCATGTGCTTAAAATTTGTAATGCAACAAAAAAACAAAAAACAAACAACCAAAGACCCCCCGCACCAAAAAAAATTATTTGCACTGCTAAGTATTATACACAGCTTTCTATTGATTATCGGGATTAATGTTTGTTGTGGATTCCGCGTGAAAAATCGGTCTCCAATAAATGACAAACGCAAATATTTAAGCTAAAAAATTAAATGTATTTACACAAAATACAAAAGGTAATGCTGTTAGTAAAATCCAGGAACGCCGGTTAGTATTAATCAAAGATCGCTATATAGTCTCGAAGTAAACTTCCTTAGACTCGGGCGTCCTTGTAACTGACTTCTAACGTCAACTCAATCACAGTGTCTATGTACTTTCCACCCTGTTCCTCTACTCTCTGACTGACTGACTGTGGCTATTTTATGGCAGCAGGACGAGTCCATTTATATCAGAAAAGGGTGGACCCCATAATAATGTTGAATCGCTGTCACGAACGGAAAGAAGTGTCGTCGTAAGCGGAGCTCAAACCAAAGATCATTAAAAGACATAAAGCAAATAGGGGGCATAAACCCTACAATCAAATCTTTTACCTGGTCGCTTAACAAGACTATCAGTAAAACCGATTCTCTCTCTCCCTCCCCCCCTCTCTCTCTCTCTCTCTTTTTCTAAAATTACACAATTACGGCACAAGGCCAAAATGGGATAGGGCTGAGGCTGGTCATCACTAACTATCTTATACCTAGCTAATCCGATTCACGACCCATTCACCCATTTACAATTCGCCCAGTCACCTCAAAAACTCGTCCGTCACCAATCAATCCTCCATGTACCATAATACCACATCCTCTCAAGGGGAACCTACAAAATGCGCCCCGTGACATAAAAATTGAATGATAATAAATAATTATATATATTAGGTTGGTGCAAAAATAATGACGTAATAATGTCGTTTTTTGACCTATTTTTTAACCTCAAAAAACGACATTATTACGTCATTATTTTTGCACCAACCAAATAAGAATCTATGATGAAATACGAGAGGGGAGGGAGATGAACCCAATAACAAACTAAAATGTTAGCAGAAAACAAACTAAACGCAACTGATGTTAGTAGGGCTCGTCCAACCCTCAAAAGGAGAGGCCGCTGTATTCTGCCCATTTGGACAAATGTATAGCCATTATTTTTATCAGTATATAATAGTCCATCCAGTATTTATTTGATTTATTCAATTATAATATTGCCTGGTTTACCTTCTATTCAGTATAATTAACAGCCTATATAGATGTTGCCACATTTTTAATTTTACCTGTTGCCCCACCCCTTAAGAAGATTCCTGAGTAAAAAATAAAATAAAATAAATATTAAAAAAAAAAAAAAATCCGTTTATGATAAATTTATGTCTACTTCACCAAATCGGCAAATCATTTTTGGATACCCCAATAATAGATTTGTCCCTGAAATTGATTGCTCACTGGTTTCGTTGAATGGTATGTATAAACATCAGTTGTTCTTGCCTTGTAAAAATAATCCGCCCACCTCCACCTTCTGACCTTACTTTTATATTTTAGCAGAGATATGTCGTTGATTGGTTAATCTAGACATACCCATAAGTATATTCTTTAATTCTGACCTTATGCCCTCTTTAAATTATGAAAAAAGGTATAGATTTGTTTTTAAATTTCCGTAGTAAATCCTTTTTATGACACATTATCTACATCACCTGTACTTAGTACTGAAACAATGAAAATGTTTTTATTGTAAGTTATTATAATAAAAATATTATAATTTTTTGCTCTACTTTGTATTGAGCACTTTTTGAAAAATAAATGCTACAAACAGTAGATTTTTACTTCACCTGTTCTTTCTCTCGTTTGTATATATATATATATATATCAGCTTTATTTCAATCCTTCATGAGCTTCCTATGTTTAGCTATGATTAATTATTTTCGTTTCTGGTCGATTTCATCACGATTCTTCTGTCAACCTTGGAGAGTAATAATACATTCTTATTGCTCAAACTAGAGTCCAAACCACGAAGAATTCCAGTAAGATATATTTAATCATTTCTAAGTTACAACGGTTCAACACTTAAACTAAGAATTGGAAAATTTTGTTGTTACATGATTTGGACAATTTTGCTGTTACAGCCCACACACACACACACACACACATATATATATATATATATATATATATATATATATATATATATATATATATGAAATTAAACCTAAAGAGCCAGACAAACCTACCAAGGTTTCACCTACGCGGTTCGTCAGGGAATGCAGCCTTCCCTGACGATCTGCATAGGTGAAACATTGGTAGGTTTGTCTGGCTCTTTAGGTTTAATTAGGTTTGCTCTACTTACTTGTATCGGTTTTTTTTTCCTTTGGACTCTGGACTTGGATGCTCGACGATTATTTTCGGCTGAGGTACATGTTCTTTGTGCTTTCTTTTTTGTACCTTTTTTTCCCTTTGGTATTGGTATATATATATATATATATATATATATATATATATATATATATATATATATATATATATATATATATACCAGGTGTAACAGAAAAATTCTCCAAATTGTGTAACAGCATAATTATCCATCCCACAAAATGATTAATATTTAAAAATAAACACCGTTAAACTGAGTTTTCCATTTTCGGGGTTTTTATATAAGACATTTTGCCATCTTGTCACCATTTGTCGTAAGAAACATTTCCAAACACTTTGAGTTATTCAGCGAGAAAGAGAACTGATTAAAATAGTTTTCTGTCAGATCCACTGTCTTCCCAAATGAGCAATGTTAAGAGGAAAAATATCATTCAGGCCTTCAGTAATGGTATCCAACATTCATACTCTGGCTTCCATCTTCAAAGTCCATTCAAGAACCATCAAGAGAAAAGTGAATAAGTCCTTAAAAGAAGGAACAATAGAGAGGAAAACTGGATCAGGAGGTTACAACAGAAAGAGGGATTATCATCTCAACTTAGAGCTAAAGAGGTCAATTGGTAAAGATCCAATTCAATTCATAAGACAGTAGGCACGCGATAGAGGAGTTTCAGCTATGACAGCCCAAAGAGCAATGAAAAAAGACTTGAAAATGAAATCGTACGTAAAGTCTGTGAATCAACTTGTTACTCCAGGACAAAAAGTAAGGTTGGAAAATGATCCTGGAATAATATATATATATATATCAGCTTTATTTCAATCCTTCATGAGCTTCCTATGTTTAACTATGATTAATTAATGATGAACCTATTTTCTTTTATGTTAGATTTCGTCACGATTCTTCTGTTAACCTTGGAGAGTAATTATACATTCTTATTGCTCAAACTAGAGTCCAAACCTCAAAGAAATCCAGTAAGATATATTTAATCATTTCTAAGTTACAACGGTTCAACACTTAATGTAAGAATTGGAAAATTTTGTAGTTACATGATTTGGACAAATTTGCTGTTACAGCCCATATATATATATATATATATATATATAGAGAGAGAGAGAGAGAGAGAGAGAGCATTGAAAGTAGAAGACAAACCCCTGAACTATGTAAAGTCTTTCACCTATCTTGGTAGCAAAGTCAATTACAGTGGAACTTTAGATGATGAAATCATGCATCGGGTTGCTAAGTCTACCAGTGCTTTCGGTAAACTTCGCCATCGCTTGTGGAATGAGCGGGATATTCGACTGGTTACGAAAATTCGGCTTTATAGAGCTGTTCTACTTGCCATATTTTTGTATGGCTCAGAGTCGTGGACTTCATACAGGTACAATACACGCCAGCTAGATGTTTTTCATAAAAGCTGTCTGCGTACAATCTGTGGAGTTAAGCTTCAAGATAGGACATCTAACGTAGATCTGTTTAACAGGTGTAATATTGGAGGAATCGAGACTTTTATCATAGAGTCTCATTTACGGTGGACTGGTCATGTCTTGAGAATGTCTGATGTCAGGATACCCAAGATACAATGTACAGCCAGTTAGATCAGGGCTACAGGAATGTAGGACCCCCCCATGGCTAAGATACAAAGACAAGCTGAAAAGCAACTTGTCAGCAGTCAATATACCACATAACACCATTGAGCGCTTAGCCTCGGAGCGGGTAGAATGGAGATCAAAGTGTTTTAGCGGACTCAGCAATTTTCAATCTGTTTGTCTGAATCATCTTCAAGAAGCGAGAGCAAGATCTAAAAGGTCAGCCAATCTAACAGTGATCTCATCTCACAATCCTCACACTTTCTCCATATGTGGCCTCCTTTGTAAATCACTAGCGAGTCTTAAATGCGACTTCAGATTATCGCACAAAATTTCATAACTGAATCTGTCAGATCCTCATACGTCCATAACGACGGGAGAGTCCATTATATATATTTTTGTTTTTGTTTTTTAAGCGTTTCACCCCAAGCAAGGCGAGAAGCCACTAGGACGCAAGGCGTTACAGAAAATTTGGAGCAAGATCAGATAGGAGTGATAGAAGAAAAGATGAGGAGAAGGATAGTGGATAGATCAAGGCAACTGGAGATATCGATTGATATTACATTTGAATAGCTGGAGATTATAGCTCTCAGGGAAAATGGAATAGGGAAGGGTGTTCCACAGATATATATATATATATATATATATATATATATATATATATATATATATATATATATATTCAAGCATGTTTGCTTAAATAATTAAGACGTATTATGTCTATTTATTTTACTTTTAATTCTTTCAAGTCCACGAATGAATTTCCTGGTGGCTGTAGAATATTGAATGGGAAAAATTTCAAGAATTTTTTTCAAATAATTTTTATTTTCTCATGTTCTTTCAATCTTATCTGAGACCATATTACGGGGTTGCATATCTATGGATATGGTAGGCATTAACACCATGAATTCAAAATATTTTTTCCTCTGTGCAAGGGTGGTAACTCATGTGATTTTTCTAATTATATTTACAGATATGTCCCACGTAAAAAATTCCAAACAGTAGTAGATCCAGACAGTTTTCAACACTTCTTTGTTAAAAATGTTTTTTCTTGCTATATTTTAATGTAAAAGTAAGTGACATGTTTCAAATTAGATTAATTAAACTTTGAATCAGCTCATCTTACACAAATAAAGTTTCAGAAAAGTATATTTTATTTTTGCAAGATTTTTTTTTATAAAGATTATTATGTTATTCCGAGCTATTATGATTATGGCTAAAATCATTCATTTTTAACAATTAAGCTAATTCCAATCCCTTTAAATTTTGTTTCGAAATATAGCAAAGCATTTTACTTATTGGAAATATTAAAGTTAAGCGAATAGCTTGGAATTTTTTATTTTAAAAATTCATTTTACAACTTATGTATCGCGTTTCTGTACGTAGTTATAATACTTCTTGCTAACTCATGTATGTTAAGATTAGATAAATTGTTTTAGAGAGTAGATGTTACTCCTCTCTAAGACAATTTATCCAATCTTAACAACATCAAAATACTTATAACCCCCTCCAAAATTATTATGGATATGATCAGAAATAAAAAAATTTCCATAACAATAATAATGCTTATTTACAATATTTACATTCGGATGTATAGAATAAACTGTCACAACTGTTCCTTACAATATATTGGTGAAACTTGCAGAAATAAAAAAAAAATGTACTTTTGAACACAACCAGAGGGAATTAACTGATACCGAGATATCCATGAAAGGCATGGCACGTGAGATTAGACACTCTAAACTCGTTGACTTCATAAAAGGTTCCATTCGAAATTCGAACGTAGAAGGAAGAAGGTCGGAGCGTACAACAACGCAAACGTCGTGAATATGACAATAAAGATGAGAACAACAGTCCGAACAATGTAAATAGTGTAAATAGTTACAATATCTCATCTTAGAAACATAGACAGATCCTGAAGAAGTCCGGGGAGTTCAACGGCCGAAACGTCGTGAAAATGACAACAAATATGAGGACAATAGTCCTAAAAATGTAAATAATGTCAATAGTTACAGTACGTCATCTCAGAAATATAGACAGATCCTGAAAATTGTGAAGAGCTACGATCATCCATGTCCTGAAAGGACACGACATATAAAAGAATGAGTTTGTGTAAACGCTTGATGCAACATGCATTGGGTGATTAAACATTTACTAAAAGCGACAAAGGGTAGGATATTGTGGAGAGACATGAAAGAAAAAGAGGAGTAGCAAATACAGGAAGTTGTGGGGAGCCGTGATCGCTCAAGTTGTGAATGGAAACGGCACATGGAAGAAGAAGAGTATCAAATAGCGGAAAGTTGTGGAGAGACATGATCGCTTACGTTAGAAATGGGCACAATACTAGAAACAGAAGAGTAGCAAGGGATAGGAAGTTGTGGAGAGCCAGGATCGCTCACGCCGTGAAGACACTGAACATGAAAAAAAACAGAGTAGCAAATACAGGAAGTTGTGGCGAGCCGTGATCACTTACGTTGAGAAAATTGCACAGCACTTGAAAGAAGCAGAAGAGTAGCAAATGACAGGATGTTGTGGAGAGCTGTGACCGCTCACGTCGTGATTGGACACTGATCATGAAAGAAAAAGCAGAGTCGCAAATACAGGGAATTGTGGAGAGCCGTTAATTGCTTACTTTGGGATTTGGCACAGTAGTTGAAAGAAGCAGAAGAGTAAGTATGTCCACTGTTTTCGCGGAAAACAGCATAGCGTAAATGAAAAATGCCACAAACTTAAAGAAAATAAAGTTTTATCGTCAAAATGCTTATGTTATTATTAAGAGGAAAGAAAAAAAGTATTTTTTAATTATTTTTTGATATTTTTTATTATTTTCTAACACGTTTGAAATTTTGGTTAAAGTCTTCTTTTGTTTACGTCATCGCGGTGACGTAAAAATAACAGTTTTTTTTTGCGCTTTTTTCCCATTGAAAACACATTGATTTGGAAATTCTTGTAAAAATCAAATAATTGTCCGATCTTAATGAAATTTTCAGGACTTATTCACAAATGAATGAAATTATTTTTGCAATATTTTGGTTTTAAAAAATTTTGGTAATTTTTTTTTTTTTTTAAATATGTTACCCCCCACTTATTTAATTTCATGAAATTTCGCCCAAAACCTTTTTGGCTCCTGAATTTTTTTTTTGTTAAAAGGAGTCTTTGGAGATGGTAAATAACCTACTTTTTTTTCAAATTTGAGCTATTTAACTGAAAATCTTGTCTGAATTGAAAAATAATGAATCCAATAAAACTATGATATTACTTAATTAGAAAAGCTTTTAATTGCTTTTGTAAATAATTAATATTAAGGACATTATTGTCTGAAGAAATAATTTTTTCTGATGAATAATTAATTTTTACAAGAATTTTTTCGTTTTTTAAGAAATTTTAATTATAATAATTTATAATAGTTTAACATCGTGTAAAGCTCTGTATTAGGAGGGCTCCTCGATATTATGTAGTAATTAAGTAGAAAAAAATTGACGAATCCAAAATTGCTAAGTTTAATAAATTTAGTTGAGCTAATTTTTTTAAAAATAATTTTTTATGTTGTATTTTTTTTACTTAATACATTCCTTATTTCCATGTATGATATACTGAAATTGTCAGTATTATTACAAGGTCACGTGATTTAAGGGTTTTGTCCCTTTACACGGCCTTTTCATAACATTTCTTATCCGTTCAACTTTAAAAGTGTAAACTTTAATTTCTAAAGTAATTTTTCTTTTTTTCATTTACTATTTCACTAAATTATTTTATTTTATGTATTGTATTTCCATTAGTGTGGGTCATACTCAAATAGAATAATTTTTTTAAAACTCAGTCTTTTAAAAATTATGTCATTTATGGTAATCCGTAGTAGCTGTCATCGCTTCGTCAGTCAACAATCCATCAATAGTTGGGTCAGAACAGGAACGATCGTTAATAATTGGTTGTATATTATTTTTTTATGCTATAAGTAAGAAAAATTTCTTTCAAATCAGATTACTTTAACTTTAAATTTTTTAATTTTACTAAAATAACGTGTCAGAAATTTTTTTAAATATTTTCAAAATGGATAAATTTGTGTTTGTTTACAAATTTCTTAAAATTAAGAAAATGGCCGTTTTTAAGAAAATTAAAAAA
Source organism: Acanthosepion lycidas (assembly GCA_963932145.1). NCBI lineage: Eukaryota > Metazoa > Mollusca > Cephalopoda > Sepiida > Sepiidae > Acanthosepion > Acanthosepion lycidas. The sequence continues at coordinate 30,319,184 of OZ010613.1, forward strand.
TTTGAAATTAAATTTGACAATCAAATGTATATAGTTTCTATCTGAAATACACCAGAATTGTTTAATTAATAGAAATCGTAAATTTAATTATTAAACTTTCAATTAAAGCTAAAATGAAATCTTCAAGAATGTTTTTTCGTTGTAAAAAATTCATTTTAAACTTTAATATAGAAAATTTATGCCGAAATAGTGGAGGTACCTACAGAAGAGTAGCAAATGACAAGAAGTTGTGGAGAGCCGTGATCGCTCTCGTCGTGAAGAAACCTTGCACAGAAAAGAAGAAAATGGCAGAAGATTTCTTTCATTGTCACGTTTTCCGCTCTGACCTATTTGTTTTCTATTTTTCTTATCCGTTCTCTTCTTATTACTGATATGCGAAACCAGGACAATTGTGAGTCGATATATCATTGACTCGCTGGAGGCATTTTTTTTTTGTAGGGACTTCCTATGATTGTCACCGCTTAAGAACCGCTCTTGAAATATCGTCAGTGTTCACGCGTCTTTGGTGTTATTCTCGTCCTTGCTGCGTGATGTCGAACTGAACTCATTGCAGTGTTCTGTCTCCCGCTAAAATAAACGGTGGCCAGAAAGTCTTGTCACCCATACATACATTTTCTATTTCAGAAGGCTGGCACGAGCTACTGCAGTTTTGAGACGAGCTCATACAGTGCGACACCGTTAATGAAACTGGAGAAACTGAATCCAGTACATGTGCTTTGAATTACTGTATAACTTGTTCTCATTATTTTTGGTAGTGAGTGACAAAACTTTCGGACCACCCAGTACATTTGTCCGCCTCCTGCTAGTACGAGACGGATCCACAGTTCAACACTTTAAATTAAAAAAAAAAAAAACGCCAACTATCATTAAGGAATTTCGGACCACCCTGTAGATTACAAGGATTTGCAATGTACAGGTGGTCCGAAAATCTTGTCACCCCTATATAATATAATTTTCTATTTCAAAGCTCCGTGGGGTATTATTGTCAAGGAGAGATTCTACATGAACGATACCAGAATTCCCATCAGCCGAAGGACGCCGTTCGGCAATACTCAACAGAAGCACAGCTTCGTAAAATAACGGACAGAACATGGTGCCGCATCATTTTGTGCCACGAAAGTGATGACGTTCATACAGACCTTCACGATGTGTCACAGCGTCAATGAATGTGATAAACGGAATCAAGTCCGTGTGTTTTGTATTACTTTCTGTTGTTTTCATTACTTTTTGGTATGGGGTGACAGGAATTTCGGATCTACTATGGCCAAGAAATGGGGGATTTGTTTAATACTATAGAATAATACAAAACTGATCCCTCACTTTTTACCATATTTTTATTTGATTACCATTCTCGATGTGTGACAGGATCAATGAAAGTGAATAAACTGAATCCAGTCCATGTGTTTTGTATTACTTTCTGTTGTTTTTATTACTTTTTGGTATGGGGTGACAGGACTTTCGGATCTACTATGGCCAAGAAATGGGGTATTTGTTTAATACTATAGAACAATACAAAACTGATCCCTCACTTTTTACCATATTTTTATTTGATTACCATTCCCGACGTCTGACAGGATCATTGAAAGTGAATAGACTGAATCCAGTCCATGTGTTTTGTATTACTTTCTGTTGTTTTTATTACTTTCTGGTATGGGGTGACAGGACTTTCGGATCTACTATGGCCAAGAAATGGGGGATTTGTTTAATACTATAGTACAATACAAAACTGATCCCTCACTTTTTACCATATTTTTATTTGATTACCATTCCCGACGTCTGACAGGATCATTGAAAGTGAATAGACTGAATCCAGTCCATGTGTTTTGTATTACTTTCTGTTGTTTTTATTACTTTCTGGTATGGGGTGACAGGACTTTCGGATCTACTATGGCCAAGAAATGGGGGATTTGTTTAATACTATAGTACAATACAAAACTGATCCCTCACTTTTTACAATCTTTTTATTTGATTATTTATAAGGATATTTTGCAATTTCGTCTCTGAATATACAGTCTTGTCACCCCCTATAAAATAATTGTCTATTTCAGATGTCTGGCACTAAAACAATGGTGTTCATACAGACCTTCTCGACGTGTTCTCATTACTTTTCGATAGTAGTTGACAAGACTTTTGGATCACCCTGTAAACGTAAATACATATGCTCGAGGTACCAGGGATGGACGCTCAATAGAACAAATGCCATGAAAAGAAAAAAATAATTGTTTCACCCCAATCAATTTATAAATTTATAAAACTAAATAAAAGCTCCTTGTCTGTGTTTTTCGATGAAATGCGCATATGTATATATATATATATAAAGACATTTTTTATGTTTAACGTTCTTTTTATAGATACAAGTATTTAAGTAAATGCTCTGTTTATAATAAACAGTATTAAATAACACTTACCGGCCTGAATGTCCGAGAAATTTTCATACAAAATATTCGTCCTTTGACAGGATTCGAACGTGCATCCTATACGGAACCGCCATTTAGCCGGGCGTGCCTTAAAAAAAAAAAAAGAACGTTAAACATAAAAAATGTTTTTAATAAATAAATTGTCTGACTTTGTCCATTTCTTAATGTATGACGTCATTTGTTTACATTTGATACGACATGAGCAGTTATGAATGTACGAGATTCATGGAAGATTGAAGTTTATAAGCAGTAAATTCGACCTTGCCAACCAGACGCTCCTTTGTGGCCGAATCGGTTAGGCACGCTCGGGTAAATGGCGGTTCCGTATAGGATGTAGGTTCGAATCCTGTCAAAAAACGAATATTTTCTATGAAAATTTCTCGGACATTCTGGCCGGTTATTGTTATTTAATACTGTTTATTATAAACAGAGCATTTACTTAAATACTTGTATCTATAAAAACAACGTTAAACATAAAAATGTCTTTAATAAATAAATTGTCGGACTTAGTCCATTTCTTAATGTATATATATATATAACAAAAAGCTTCGCTTCTTACTTTTAATATTATTTTATTTTGAAGGATATAGGAATACATTGTAAGAAAGATCGCCCTTCTTTCGTAGTTTTATCTATTTCAAGAGTAGTTTATTGTATTTTAACCCACTTCAAATTTGTAAATAGTTTTAAATCAATTTTAAGGAATATTGTAGTGTTTTTTATTTTTTTTATTTTTATGTACAGTCAAAACGTACGGCATACTTATGGACAAGTATTTTCATTTTGCGAATACATTCATTTAAAAATTAACTGACCTGTAATAATAATATTAAGAATTAGGCTAAACGATAAAAATGTGATAGTAGGGTTGAGTTTAAGTCCCCACCCCCAAATTACAAATAAAATCAAAGCGGCAAATATTTCAAGTAAGACATCAAACCATACTTAGGGAAAAAGGTTTAAATTTAGGAACGTTAGATTACCTCCTCGGTTATCCATTTAAACTGCTATCCACCGAAAAAGTACGAAAAAAAAAAAAGCCAGTCCCCACCGTGAACCATTTAAAAGATAGTCCGCGCAGTGGATTGGTTGTTAGAAACATCCAATCGGGTGTGCGGAAATCGTGGTCTATTTTTTGTCTAATTTATTAAAAAGGCCAGAGTATCGTTTGATTGCGAGGGGGAATCAGGGATTGGGTCGAATTGGTGATGGGGTGTATGATGTAGAAAGACCCGAAACTCCCTGATGAACCAGGTCAAATTACATCACTGACGGCCCCATCCAGCGCTTGCTTAAGAGCGTAATTTTGAATTATTCAACTATAACTTATTGTTAGTCATTTTGTTATATAATTTTATAGTCGGTAATTCTACTATAAAAAGTATTACTGGTCATTTTGCTATAAATATATATTGTTGGTCATAGTATAAATAGTTATTGTAAGTAATTTTACTATAAATAGTTACTTTTGGTAAATTTTATGTAAAATAAAAATTTATTGCTGGTAAGTTTTCTATAAAAATATTTTTACACTCTGATAATGTCATGTTATTTTTTTTTTGGTGGGGGGTCAGTATTTGCCCGTACCTGGGACCCTGGCAGGTGCTGCAACTTCGTGTCGTGATGGACCTGGGGACAACAAAAACTAAGAGATATTTCCAGACTCTTCCAAATCTCTAATCACCCAATCAGAGGTCTTGTTGCCAGATGTAGTTTATCGTCATACCATAAATAGTTTGTTAGCCATTACTGTAAGAATGCCGTTCCTGGATACGAAATCATAGTTTAGCTAGAATAGGCCTGTTGTTATTAAGAATAATTCTTTGGGCAAATATTACCTTTTTAATTGATAACAGCTGTTTGGCTTTCGCATTTTTCGATAAAAAAATAATAATAAACACAAACCCGACTTTTAAAAGCTTTGTTTATATTTTTTTGTACAAATTATGTGCTATTTCTTTCCGGCAAAATCAAAAGGCGAACGGGAACGAATTAGAAAATAAATGAAACGAAAAACGAAAAACGAAAAATATAAAAACAAAGCCTACGAAGATATTTCAAATACATTACCAACCAATGTCTTTGGCAAATCGCTTTCTCTTACGAACAATGCCCACTCGATGCAGATTGTAAATGCAGTCCTGAATAGAATTCTCTTTCACATATTTTTTTTAGAAAGAACACTTTTACTTTTTCTTTGTATATTTAATAATTCGAAGGATGTTTTAATAAAATTTGGTTATCTCGACGCAAAAAAAAAAAAAAAAGAAAAAGAAAAGGCAAGCACATTGTTGGAAAAAGTTATATTGGGCTTTTAGAAAGCGATGAGATATGAAATATCAAGAATAAATTCTTTGTAGAAAATTGGTTATAGATTTATAAGTATATAAAGTTGGTATTGATCCATTGGATCAAACAGAGATTATAATGAAAATTATGGCAAAGCCCACTTTGCCATCAGAACGGACATGACTCTGAAGAATGCATTGCAAGGGTGAGAAAAAAATAAGCGAGAGCGAAAGAAGCGTGGTGGGGGAGATAGAGAAAGACAAAAAAAAAAAGAGGAAAAGGTGAGGAATGAGAGGAAAATTGAAGAAAGGGGTGGGAAAGAGAGAGGTATAAAGAAATTGCGGTGGAAACAGAAAAAGGGAAAAGTGAGAGGAACCAAGAAAGAGAGAGAGAGAGAGAGAGAGAGATGAAAGAAGAAAGTGGGAGTGGATGAGAATGAGAAGAGGAGAGAGGAAAATGTGAGGAATAGACAAAGAAAAGAATAGAGAATAAAGGGGGGAAGTGAAGAAAGAGATGGGGCAATAGAGAGGTATGAAGAAAGAAAGGTGAAATAAAGAGGGAGGGGAAGTGATAGAAAAAGAGAGTTGGGGGGATCGAAAAAGAAGAAAGTGGGAAGTGATGAGAAGGAAAAGAAAAAGTGTGAGGAATGGAGAAAGAAAAGGAAAGAGTCGGAAGAGGGGAAGAATGGGGCATGAAGGTGTTATGAAGAGAGAGTGGTAAATAAAGAAAGAGTCAGGGAAAGAGAGAGAATACTAGAGTGGTAGGAGTCGAGAAAGAGAGATGAGCGCAGGGGTATGAAAATGAAAAGAAGGAGGAGGAGAAGAAGAAAAAAGAGGAAAGGGTGAGAATTGGTGTGAGGAGGAGGGAGAAAGAAGGGGAAGAATGGAGAGAGTAATGAAGCAAAACAGGTATAAAAAAGGGTGGTGTAAAAAGAAAGAGTTAAGGAAATAGAGAGAGAAAAATGGAAGAATCAAAAAGAAAAAATGAGAGGGATGGGAATGAGAAAAAGAAAAGAAAAGGGTGAGAAAAAGGAGAAAGAGAGGAAAGGAGGAAGAATGAAGAAAATGATGAGTCAAGTGTGTGGTAAGAAAAAAAGAGATGGAAAAAAGAAAGAAGGAGGGAAAATGAGAAAACCGGAGAGTGACACGTAATAATAAGAAAGAGGTATAGATGAGAATGAGAGGAAGAAAGAGGAAAGTGTGAGGAATGGAGAAAGAGGAGGTAAGGAAGAAAGGGCGAAGACTGAAGGATGAGGAAAGTGTGAGGAATGGAGAAAGAGGAGGTAAGGAAGAAAGGGCGAAGACTGAAGGATGAGGAAAGTGTGAGGAATGGAGAAAGAGGAGGTAAGGAAGAAAGGGCGAAGACTGAAGGATGAGGAAAGTGTGAGGA
>OZ010613.1:30330278-30340278 GCA_963932145.1 Acanthosepion lycidas
ATCTTCAAAAATGTATTGTTGGAAATAATTAAATGTTCGTCAAATACGTTTTGTCGCCATTATTTCTAAATGTATTGATCGCAGCATTTTTCTTCAAAAATGTATTGTCAACAATTCGTTTCTTTTTCCCCAAATGTATTGTTTGATATTTTTTTCAAAAATATATTGCTGGTAATATTTGTTTTCCTTTAAAAAAAGTATAGCTGGCAATGTTTTTTTAAAAATGTATTGGTGGTAATAATAACTTTTTTTCAAAAATATATTGATGGTAATAATACAGGGTGTCCATAAAGTCCGTGTGTCCTTTAAAAAATTATAAATTCATTTATATTTGCGATAGAAATAATTTGTAGAAAGAAGTAAATGTATATTTTTTAAGGTTTTATTGAAATTTTATTTAAGTTTCCACATCTTCTCCATCATTAGCAATACAAAGGATAATACGATTTTGCAGTTCACGGAAAACATTTGCCAACTGAGTTACAAGTAATGCCTGAAATCACATTAGTTATTTTAGCTCTACTTAAAACTAGGTACATTAAACTTTATAACATTTTTTACAGATTATTTCTATCGCAAATACAAATAAAGTTATAATTTTTTTAAAGTGCACACAGACTTTATGGACATCCTATATTTTAAACAGATGAATTAATGGTAATATTTGTTTTAATATACGTATTGATGGTCATACTTTTTTATCATATAAATCGATGATATTTTTTATAGAAGAGTCTATTACTGGCGATATAATTTTTACTTAAATATATAATATATATATATATATATATATATATATATATGAAATTTTCTTAATAAATGTAATATTTCCTTTTTGTTTTTACAATAAAAATATATTGCTGGTATTTTTACTAAAAAAAATGCAATGTTTTACTTTCATAGTGTTCGGACCCAAGTTTTAGTTGTTCACTATTTGCCTATAGTTGGGACCCTAACAGGCGCGACTACCCTTTGTTATGGTGTACATGGAAATAACAGCAATTAATAGGTGGTTCCACGCTCCTCAAAACTCCCAAACTCCCGATCGGATGCATTGCTCCTGGATGTCGTTCAGCGTCATACCCAGGACGAAGCAATTATGTTTTATTTCTATTAGTAGGGGAGATTTATAAATAAACTAGCAGTATGGCCCGGCGTTTCCTGTGCTTGAATCAAAAATCGTACGACTCACACAGTAATCGCTATCACTTGACTTAAAATATTTTTGCCCTTCCTTGACTTTAAAGGAGTTCCCTTTGCCGTGCTGATGCTGCTACATGACTTACTTCTTGCCTATCTCACACTACAAATTTTTTCTAAGCTCTATACTAAACATTAAATCTGCTACGAAAAAAGAACTAAACAAAATGAACACAAAACGATCAGCTTTAAAAAAAGGACTCGTAACTAGAAAAAGCGAATAAAAAAGAATGTTAACAACAAATACTTTTTCACACCCAACCCAGTTCTGCGGAATCAGAATCAACGTTTAGTTTAAGCAAGCGAATATGCCAATTGGAGTAAAGCGCCATGCAGATTTAAATTTTTCCCAATTGTGACGAATGCAGCTATTGATTTTTTTGCATGCTAGTTAACATTCATGTCAGTCAGCTGTTGGCTGTCACGCTGGCCAATAGAATCTTCTTGCCTATTCGTGGCAGCCAGCTATAGACTCTCACTCTGGCCAGTCGAAAATGGCCGCAATCTACATGAAAACTGTGGTAGAAGCATGAAAAAATCGATTATTTCCAATATCGATGGGAGTTGGGAAATGCAAAGTCGGTCTTGGCCTTTCTGCTAACTTGGAGCATGCGCATGTAAATTTTGGTGCAAATCCGTCGGAAATTGAGGCCGTGCATTCGTTACACACACACACACACACATCCTGCCTTTTATAGACAGAGATGTGTATTTCGAATTTTAATGAATATAAAATGGGTGACCAGTTTCACACTTCTATCAGTCTATCTATCTATATATATATAATTATGAAACGGACAAATCCGACAATTATTTTAACACATTTTTATGTTTATACATTCTTTTTATACATACAAATATTTAAGTAAATGCTCTGTTTTATAATAAACAGTATTAACAACATTTACCGGCCTGAATGTCCGAGAAATGTTCATAGAAAATATTCGTTCTCTGACAGGAATCGAATCTGTATCCTATACGAAACCGTCATTTAGACTGACGTGCCTTAACCGATCGAGCCACGGTTATGAATGTGCGTGAGAGATTCATGGAAGATTGACTTTTAAAAACAGTAAAATCGACCTTGCTAATCAAACGATTCTCCGTGGCTCGATCGGTTAAGGAACGTCAGGCTAAATGACGTTTTCGTGTAAGATACAGGTTCGAATCCTGTCGGAGGACGAATATTTTCTATGAAAATTTCTCGGACATTCAGGCCGGTAAATATTATTAATACTGTTTATTATATATATATATATCTCCATTCTTCACATCTTTCCTCATTCTCTCCTTAAGAGGCGAGAGCGTGTTACTGTCGGTTCAAGTAATTTAGAGCAACATGCAAAAAGGTTAATTATTGCACACACACGGAGATATATATATATATATATATATATATATATATATAAATACATAAATAAAATTCTCAAAATGTGTGTGTGATCGGATGTTGTTTACACAGTTTTCATTCGATTTAGATGAATTTTTTTTTGTTTGATAGGTAATTCTTCAGTGCTGGTTTTGAGTCTATATTAGCTGGAAAAAATTACAAAATTGAAGGTGAAAAAGCGAAAAAAAAAATGATTTTTTACAATTTGCGAAAAAATCAAAGGCAAAATTTAATGTCTGTAAAAAAAAAAAGAAGCAGCCTACGATCAATTTAGAGAGTTGGAATCTAACGCAAAAGATTATTAGAATGATCAAAAAAAAAAAATTATATTATAAATAAAAATTATAGTATATTATTATTATTATGATCGTCCGTGGAAGAGGTTCCTTCCTTCCGAGATTGAGAACGCAAAAAAAACAGCCACCCCCACATTCAAATTGTGAACCCCCCCCCCATTTGGGTATGTGCCTCAATTGCACCATATTGTTGTTACTAATATTGATGTTTCTGGTGGGCTGACTTTAAACTTAAACTGATCCAATTGAACGGCAAATATTCCCAGTAATGAAACAGCCGGGCGATGAAGGGTTATGCTGCTAGTTAAGTAATAAAATGATCCTTCATTCCAGTATAATTTTGATTCTGAAAAATTAGATAAGGGGCTACCTTAAGTTAATTTTTAGAAATAAAAAGTTTTATAAATCTTTTGCTTTCGAGCCGTTTAAAATAAGGTGGGGAATTATCTTGGATTCAATGCAGAAAAGCTAGGTGCGATTGATAAATTGTCGTCTAAATGAGGCAGAAAATGAAAATAACACTGATATTATGTTGGTGCAAAAGTAATGTCGGTTTTCGACGTATTTTTCAACGTCAAAAACAGACATTATTTTTGCACCAAACTAATATTTCATTTTACCAAATAATGCATTTTTTTTTACCCATAGCATTTTGACCGATGTTCGGTGGGGAGTTCCCTATTTGCCCATCGTTGAGACCCTAACAGATGCCACTTACCACGTGACTGGGTGGACCTGCAATTAATAGGTGGTTCCACGCTGCTCAAGACTTCCATTGTTCCGATCAGAGGCCTTGCTGCCGGATGTCAATCATTGTCATATGAAGGAGGAGGCAATCAGGCATAAACTATGTATTCCGAAATCTTATGGCTATAAAATGGGGGATCAGTTTTACATTGTCATTAAGTAATAAAATGATCACTCACTCCATAATGATCATATTTTGATAATTGTTTTGTTTCTAGTTTATTCAGAAAATGTAGGTTTTGTCGTTGTATATTTTAACATATTTTCTGTAATATATATATATATATATATATATATATATATATATATATATATATTTAATTTTGATTCTGAAAAATTGGTTAGGTGATTACCTTAAATTAATTTTTGAAAAGATCACATAAATCTTTTGCTTTGAAGCCGTTCAAAATAAGGTGAGGATTTATCTTAAATTCAATGCAGAAAAGCTGGGAGAATTATAAATAAATTTCAACAAGAAAATTATTAAAAAAAGGTACGGAATAAATATTAATGTTTTTGTTTTTTTACAAAAGTTGCACAATTCCATTCTTCCTTTTCATCTCGAAAAACGCCAACCTAAACGGTTTATTATTTAAGCATACACACAATTGCAAGCATACATATTTCTTTCTTTTTGTTTTTGATCTGATGAAGCCTACAAAGGTTAGCCTTTGTAGGCTTCATCAGATAATGTAATCTAGTTTCAATGAAACCTTTTACAATTTGTCCTTTTCTTCAAACATTGTCTGCATTCTGTATGCTATTTTATATTCATAAATACATGTTCATATGTATTTGTAAGGATAAATACATATAAAACGAAATCCGCAGCACTGTAATAATCAATATTTCCAATCACCCGATCAGAGGCCTTGCTGCCAGATGTTGTTCATCGTCATACCAAGGACGAGGCAATCAGGCATAAACTATCTATTTCGAAATTTAATGGCTATAAAATGGGTGATCAGTTATACATTGTCATTAAGTAAAAAAATGATCAGTCACTACAGAATAATTTTATTTTGATAGTTCTCTTGTTTCTAGGTTATTCAGAAAATAATCTAGGTTTTGTCGTTGTATATTTGAACCTACTTTTTATGTAAAATATATAAATCGTTTAATTTTGATTCTAAAAAAATTAGATAAGGAGTTACCTTACATTAATTTTAGAAAAAAAAAGTTATATAAATCTTTTGCTTTCGAGCTGTTGAAAATAAGTTGGGGATTTATCTTAGATTCAATGCAGAAAAGCTAGGTGCGATTGATAAATTGTCGTCTAAATGACGCAAAAAATGAAAATAACACTGATATTTCATTTTACCAAATAATGCATTGTTTTTTTTTTTTGTTTTTTTTTTCCATAGCATTTTGACCGATGTTCGGGGGAGTTCCCTATTTGCCCATCATTGGGACCCTAACAGATGCCACTACCCCGTGACTGTGTGGACCTGCAATTAATAGGTGGTTCGACGCTGCTCAAAACTTCCATTCTTCCGATCAGAGGCCTTGTATTTATAAGCATACATACATATAAACCGAAATCCGCAACACTGTAATAATCAATATTTCCAATCTACCGATCAGAGCCCTTGCTGCCGGATGTCGTTTATCGTCGTCCCCAGGACGAGGTAATCATGTATAAACTAGTGTGTAGTGTTTCGATTTCTAGTAAACATAAAATGGGGGATCAGATCTACATTGTCATTAAGTAATAAAATGATCACTCATTCCGGAATAATCATATTTTGATAGTTCCATTGGTCCTCAGAAAATAATCTAGGTTTTGTCGTATACTATTTTATGTAAAAACGGGTAGAAAAAAAAGAAAAGATATACTCTTTTAAAGTGACAGATTTAAAAATATATAAATCTTTTTATTTCGACCGATTCTGAAAAATTGGATAAGAGATTACCTTAAATTCATTTCAGAAAAAAAGCTATTTAAATCGTTTGCTTTCCATCCGTTGATTTATCTTAAATTCAATGCAGATATGCTGGGTTAATGTCTAAATAAATTTCAAGAACGAGAAAAACTCAAGAAAAGACACAATAATTTTTTTTTTTTTCCAAAAAAACTCACATTTCCATTCTTTTCTTTCATCCCGTGATACGCCAGTCTTGCTTAAAATGTATTATTTAAGCATACACCCAAATAAACACGAATATGTCGTATTTTCCGGCATGCAAGACGCACTTTTTTTTTTCTAAAAAAATACCCTAAAAAATATATGTGCATCTTCGAAGACGAATGTAAGAAAACAACCAGACTCCAGTAAGCTTGGACGGTCACCTGATTGTCTTGATTGATTGGGACGTGGATTTGTATGCTGAGTCATTACACTATAATGTATCTATATCTAATTCAGCCTTTTATGTGATGTAACCTCAGTACTTAGTTGTTAAAGTATTTCCAAGACTATAAACCTTCCTGGAGCCATATACTTTAATATTCTCTGTTTACTAGCAGCAGCAGAAGACTTTCTGCTCTTGAAGAAAGTTTTTTTATCGCCTGAGTCCTTAACTTCATATTTACAAATCTGCCATTCATCCTTGCATGGAATACTGCTGCCATATATGGTCTGTTGCCCCCGCTGTACGTCTCGAGGTCCTCGACAAAATCCAGAGTCAAATATGCAAGATGATAGGTCCTGATCTGGCATGTAGTCTACAATCGCTATCCCACAGACGTGCTGTTGTCTCTCTCTGTCTCTTCTACAGATATTTTCACGACAACTGTTCCGACGAGCAAGGGACAAGACGTACCTGGCAAGGGAAGACTCCTAGTCGGCACGGGATAAAACGTCGTCTACTCGAGATAACTCACAATCGGGACGAGATAACTCTTCGTCAGCGCCGAATAATTCGTAGCCGGCAAGGGATAACACGTAGCCGGCAAGGGATAATTCGTAGCCAGCAATAGATAAAATGTAGTCGGACGGGATAAAACGAAGTCGTCACGAGATAACTCATAATAGGCACCAGATGTCTCGTCGTCATCGCCGGATAACTCGTAGCTAGCAAGGGACAACACGTAGCTGGTAAGGGATAACACTTAGCCGGCAAGGGATAATTCATAGCCGGCAAAAGATAAAATGTTGTCGGACGGGATAAAACGAAGTCGTCACGAGATAATTCGTAATAGGCACCAGGTATCACGTCGTCACTGCCCGATAACTCGTAGCCGACAAGGGATAATTTGTAGCCTGCAAGAGATAACACGTAGCCGGCAAGGGATAATTCGTAGCCGGCAAGAGATAACACGTAGCCGGCAAGGGATAATTCGTAGCCGGCAAGGGATAATTCGTAGCCGGCAAGAGATAACACGTAGCCGGCAAGGGATAATTCGTAGGCGGCAAGAGATAACTCATAATAGGCACCAGATATTACGTCGTCATCGCCGGATAACTCGTAGCTATCAAGGGACAAAACGTAGCTGGTAAGGGATAACCTAATCGGCAAGAGCTAGCTCATAATCAGGACGAGGTAACTCGTCGTCAGCGCCACATAATTCGTAGCCGGCAAGGAATAAGACGTAGTCAGCAAGGGATAACTTCTAGTCGGCAATTGATAACTCGTAATATGTATGAGATAACTCGTCGTTCTTGTAATTTGTAGTACATATATTAACTGGGAAATTTGAAGGGACGGAAAATTGAATTTTCAGGCTATTTAAAGCTATAAAATTATTTTAGATTTTAATATTTTTTTGTTAAAGATAATATTGATTATAATGATACGAATCTTAATAATTAACACACAGCTGTGGGAGAAGTGGTGGATCAATATATTTCCCTGAAGGTATTTGCACGTAAATGGATATAACGAACACGACTGGAAATGGAACTCAGTTCTCCGATTTACACTTCCGACATATTATCCATAAAACCACCCGCGCATCCATCCTTACAGCACCTGGAATTACCAAGCAATCACCTGCCTAGTTAATGACCAGGTTCGACGTGGTTTAAATCCGGTAACCGTACGGGAATCAGTGTTTAAACGTTCTATGTCCGTAGACTTGATCGCTAGGAAAGACGGGAGAGTTATATCAGAGACGCTGTTTAGCTCTAGGATAAGGGAAAGAAAAAATGGACTGAAAAAAAATAAAAGATGGAGAAGATAACATTTTTAAGTTTTAAATATGTTTCAGGGAAATAGAAAAAAAAAACTTGTCAGTTTTAAAAAGTTTAATTTGTACCCTCTTACTTCTTAAACATGGTGAATGGTAGAGGTCAAATGCGGAATCTGCCAACAAACTCTACCATAACCAGTAAAATCGTTTTTATGAGTTCCTTTACACCGTCAATTGAAGATTTAACTTTTTTTTTCACACTAAAATTATCAGTGCGTTTTTTGGCGGCCGCAGATGAAAATGTAACAGAAAATAGCAAACACGAGATAACTCGTCTTCGGAGTCATAATAAAATCTACCAACTACGGGTTATCTCTTGGTTGAATGTTGAATAATGACATGCGTTCATGCTTATGATTGTTATAACTCGTAGTCGGCACCAGAAATCATTTAGTCGGCACGAGATAACTCGTCGTCAGCACGGGATAACTCGTCGTCAGCATGGGATAACTGGTCGTCAGCACGGGATAACTCGTCGTCGGCATGGGATAACTCGTCGTCGGCATGGGATAACTCGTAGTCGGCACAAGAAATCATGTAGTCGACACGAGATAACTCGTCGTCAGCACGAGATAACTCGTCGTGGGCATGGGATAACTCGTCGTCGGCACGGGATAACTCTTCGTCGGCACGAGATAACTCGTCGTCGGCACGGGATAACTCTTCGTCGGCTCGAAATAACTCGTCGTCGGCACGGGATAACTCTTCGTCGGCATGGGATAACTCTTCGTCGGCACGTGATAACTCGTCGCCAGCACGGGATAACTCGTCGTCGGCATGGGATAACTCGTCGTCGGCACAGGATAATTCGTCGTCGGCACGGGATAACTCTTCGTCGGCTCGAAATAACTGGTCGTCGGCACGGGATAACTCGTAGTCAGCACGAGATAACTCGTCGTCGGTACGGGATAACTCGTAGTCGGCACAAGAAATCATGTAGTCGATACAAGATAACTTGTCGTCAGCACGGGATAACTCGTCGTCGGCACGGGATAACTCGTCGTTAGGACGGGATAACTGGTCGTCAGCATGGGATATAACACTTGGTCGAAATCGGATTAACTCGTAGTCGGCACGGGATAACACGTGAAAGGCACGGAATAACCACGGTGTATCTCGTGGTTGGCAGTCAGTGTGTTGAATATTGTCATTGATTACCATTGATTGCTTGCACTTTCTCCATGGCTAATCTAAGATGGTTTATCGATGCAATTAAATCTTTTGTCACATGTAATAAAAGTTTTGTTTTTCAAAGGATTAAAAGTGAAAATATACCAAGAAAAACAACTCGACGTGTAACTTCAAAAAAAAAAAAAAAAAATGATAGCCATATTTAAGTTCTGTATAAACATGTGTATCCTACCACTTAATTGTGAAGCTAATTTGACATCAGTAAATAAATATATAGTTTGGTAAAAAAACAAAAACAAAAACAAAAAAAAAAACAAAAAACAAAGAACTATTTTACATAGTTCGACTGCTGTTAGTTTTGCTTATATTTTTCCTTCATTCTCGTAGACCGGTTGCCACCCATGGCTATAGAACTCATATTTTCAAAAATAATTTATTTTACATAGTACGACTGCTGTTAGTTTCGGTTATATTTTTCCTTCCTTCCCCTAGACCGGTTGCCAACCAAGGTTATAGAAACCATTCTTTCAAAAATAATTTATTTTACATAGTACGATTGCTGTTAGTTTCGGTTATATTTTCCTTCCCCTAGACCGGTTGCCAACAAAGCCTATAGAAACCATTCTTTCAAAAATAATTTATTTTACATAGTACGATTGCTGTTAGTTTCGGTTATATTTTCCTTCTCCTAGACCGGTTGCCAACCAAGGCTATAGAAACCATTCTTTCAAAAATAATTTATTTTACATAGTACGATTGCTGTTCATTTAGGTTATATTTTCCTTCCCCTAGACCGGTTACCAATCAAGGCTATAGAAACCATTCTTTCAAAAATAATTTATTTTACATAGTACGATTGCTGTTCGTTTAGGTTATATTTTCCTTCTTTTCCTAGACCAGTTGCCAACCAAGGCTATAGAAACCATTCTTTCAAAAATAATGTATTTTACATAGTGCGGCGACTGTTAATTTTGGTTATATTTTCCTTCCCCTAGACCAGTTGCCAACCAAGGCTATAGAAACTTTTCTTTCAAAAATAATTTATTTTACATAGTACGATTGCTGTTAGTTTTGTTTGATACCCGATATCTTTAACATAAACGC
>OZ010613.1:30342778-30390278 GCA_963932145.1 Acanthosepion lycidas
AAGGAGAGAGAGTTTGGAGAATTTAAAACTCATAAGTCAGACACCGTAACGTAGCTTCCCTATACCTTTTCCATCAATGCTTTCATTATTCTGATGACGTTTTCTTTTTGATACCTAGAGTTTACGAATTTAAGCGCAGTACTAGATTGGCGGCCAGGTCTCAACATTTTACTGTTGAAATGGATACATCTAACCGTAAGTTCTATGCTAACAGTTTCTTCTCTCTCGCAGTATTACATCAACTGTGTTATAGATTGACCGGAAGATCTCATGATTTTACAGTTGATGTGACTAGATGTAGCCGTAAGTTCTACGTTACCAGTTTCTTCTTTCGCACTTCTCCCTTGTGGAAGTCGTTTCTGGTTTTGTGCATTGCAAGTCTACGCTGATTTTTAATAATTTAAACGCAGTAAAAGTCGTTACTTTTGGTCGGAGTTCATAGCGGCCGAAACGTCGGAAATATGACAATAAAGATGAGGGTAACATTCATAAATATAGACAGATACTGAATGTTCGGTGCGGACCCGATATACCAAATATATATATATATATACTATATCACCTGAAGAGGGTCTGAGCGTACAGCGACTGAAACGTCGGAGATATGACAATAAAGATTTATGATGATATTCGGAACAATATAAAAAATTACAACACCTCATCTCAGAAATATAGACACAAATTGAATGTTCAGTACAGACTCGATATACCAAAAATATATACAATACCACCTGAAGAAGGCCGAAGCGTACAGCGACCGAAACGTCGGAAATATGACAATAAAGATAAGGGTGATATTCCGAACAATGTAAATATTTACAATATCTCATCTCATAAATATATATAGATACTGAAGGTTCGGCGATATTCCAAAAATATATACTATATCACCTGAAGAAGGCCGAAGCCCTACAACGACTGAAACGTCGTGAATATGACAATAAAGATAAGGGTGATATTCCGAACAATGTAAATATTTACAATATCTCATCTCATAAATATATATATAGATACAGAAGGTTCGGCGATATTCCAAAAATATATTCTATATCACCTGAAGAAGGCCGAAGCGTACAACGACTGAAACGTCGTGAATATGACAATAAAGATAAGGGTGAAATTCCGAAAAATGTAAATATTTACAATATCTGTTCTCATAAATATATATAGATACTGAAGGTTCGGCGATATTCCAAAAATATATACAATATCACCTGAAGAAGGCCGAAGCGTACAACGACTGAAACGTCGTGAATATGACAATAAAGATAAGGGTGATATTCCGAACAATGTAAATATTTACAATATCTCATCTCAGAAATATATATAGATACTGAAGGTTCGGCGATATTCCAAAAATATATACAATATCACCTGAAGAAGGCTGAAGCGTACAGCGACCGAAACGTCGTGAATATGACAATAAAGATGAGGGTGATATTCCGAACAATGTAAATATTTACAATATCTCATCTCATAAATATATATAGATACTGAAGGTTCGGCGATATTCCAAAAATATATACTATATCACCTGAAGAAGGCCGAAGCGTACAACGACTGAAACGTCGTGAATATGACAATAAAGATAAGGGTGATATTCCGAACAATGTAAATATTTACAATATCTCACCTCAGAAATATATATAGATACTGAAGGTACGGCGATATTCCAAAAATATATACAATATCACCTGAAGAAGGCCGAAGCGTACAGCGACCGAAACGTCGAAAATATGACAATAAAGATGAGGGTGATATTCCGAACAATGTAAATATTTACAATATCTCATCTCATAAATATATATAGATACTGAAGGTTCGGCGATATTCCAAAAATATATACAATATCACCTGAAGAAGGCTGAAGCGTACAGCGACCGAAACGTCGGAAATATGACAATAAAGATGATGGTGATATTCCGAACAATGTAAATATTTACAATATCTCATCTCATAAATATATATAGATACTGAAGGTTCGGCGATATTCCAAAAATATATACTATATCACCTGAAGAAGGCCGAAGCGTACAACGACTGAAACGTCGTGAATATGACAATAAAGATAAGGGTGATATTCCGAACAATGTAAATATTTACAATATCTCATCTCAGAAATATATATAGATACTGAAGGTTCGGCGATATTCCAAAAATATATACAATATCACCTGAAGAAGGCCGAAGCGTAAAGCGACCGAAACGTCGGAAATATGACAATAAAGATCAGGGTGATATTCCGAACAATGTAAATATTTACAATATCTCATCTCAGAAATATATATAGATACTGAATGTTTGGCGCGGACCCGATATTTCAAAAAATATATACTATATCACCTGAAGAAGGCCGAACCGTACAGCGACTGAAACGTCGTGAATATGAGAATAGAGATGAGGGCAGCAGTCCGAACAATGTAATTAGTCTTGAATGTTGTCGAATATCAGACAGAAATCACTGCCATTTGATTTACAAGAAGTTTATGTTCAAGCCGGTATTATATTTTTCTCTCCCTCAGCAGCAAGAATCCTTCAAACCTCTTGGCAGTTCACGTGTTGTTTTTGGAAAAAGAGATTCTTCAGTTTTTGTTTCAAGACAATCTACATGTGTGGAGAATTCTCCTCAATTCTCAAGTGGATAGATATGCTGAATCTTAATCAAAAAATAAAAGAAAAGAAAAATTGAAAAGAAAAGAAAAAAAAAAGAATTTCAAAGAGAGAATTACTATTTTAAAATTGGTGGACAATTTTGTACTTGGTATGTTGTAAACAAGTTGATTTAATTTCAAATTCATTATGCGTGAATCGTCACAAGCAATTAGAATCGTTGATTTTGAGATTTATGCATTGTGGAATATTTTGTTTATTGCGTCGATACTGACAGCGATTATCTAGTTGCTTACAAGTACAGACGTTTAAATCTGGCTTTCTCAACCTGGGCGATATCAACCACCGGTGGGCGATTTCAACTGTTGGCTGGTGGATGAGCATCTGGACAGAAAATAGTGTTCGATTGGAAATTTCGGTGAGTAAGATATGATTTTGAATATAAGAAAGGTGTTCCAAAATATATTCCAAGGAGATATGCAAAAATAAAAACAGGAGACTAACGTTCCTAGATTAGATATAAATGTCCCCGCAAACAGTAGGTGACTTGGTATTGAAACTTAAGATACGAGAAGAACAGAACAATAATCAGTACGACAGTAGATAACGATTGAGATTGCATTTAAATATTTGAAGATCAAAGTTGGTAAGCAAGAAGTCAGAAGAGAGTTCCATGAAGGCGAAACCTAGCAGCTTTCTGAATATTCTCATCATGTAAATACAAGAAAATATTCCAATTAGATATGCAAAGAACCGGTATTAAAAAAACACACACACAGGAAGCTAAATTAGAATAACAATAAAACTACATTATATATATATATATATATATATATATATATATATATGATAAAAATATAGTTTTAAGATGTCCTATATTTATGGGATAAAGTGTTCAATATCAAAGAGCGTGTGTAAATATAAAAGTGAACATAGAAGTCAACACTTAGAGGCGACAGTCTGTTTCATGCTAGATGCAATCGTCAGGACACAAGTGCTGTTATTTTTTTCGGCTATTTATATATATACAGGTTAGTGGTGCATTGTGGGTAGTCTATTTTGGCGGTTACTTTACCGGAAGTCGTTTATTTGTTTATTTGGGTTAAATTATTTTGCTTGTTTTTATTTATTTTTATTTTTTATTTTTTATTTTCATTTCTTATGTTATTTATTTATTTATTTATTATATTAATCGGTGTTTTTATTAACGTAGTAAGAATTTGTTTATATCGCTTATTTAATAGTTTTGCTTTGGTTTGGGAAGATAATTAAATCTATTTATTCAATTTTGGGGTTAACTGTTTTAGTTTATTCTAACTATTATTTTGGCGGGGACAGTTTTTAATTTGTTTATTACTTCATGTATTGCTTTGGATTGATTATCTTTATTTGTTTTTTCTAACGGTTACTTTATCGGGATCAGTTTGCTAGTTTATTTAATTATTTGAATGAATTTAGGTCAATTTATTTTACTTATTATTTTAGGACGAAAAAAATAGCTATAACTATTATATAACGATAAAAAGATACTACGTCATTTAAAAATCGAAAACCGAAAAGAGAAAATATACAGTATGACAAATAAATATTAACAAGTAATAATAACGATTGCATCTAGCATGAAACAGACTGTTGCCTCTAAGTGTTGACTTCTATGTTCACTTATATATATATATATATATATATATATATATATATATATATATATATATATATATATATATATATATCAGTTTAGTTTTTTCTTAGAAAGCAGTTCAATCAATATTTTACAAATAATTAAATACTATTTCCTAGAAAGCAATTCAGTACTTGTTTCTTAGAAAGCAGTTCAATACTTATTTAGAAAGCAGTTCAGTACATTTTACAAATAATTAAATACTTTTTTCTTAGAAAGCCATTCAGTATTTTTTTCTGAGGAAGCAATTCAGTACTCTTTTTATAGAAAGCAGTTCGGTACTTTTTGCTAGAAACCAGTTAAGTACATTTTTCTTAGAAAGCAATTAAGTGAGTACTTTTTCCTAAAATGCAGTTCATTACTTTTTTCTCAGAAATCAGCTCCAGACTTTTATCTTAGAAAGCAGTTCAGTATTTTTTCCTAGAACGTAGTTCAGTTCTTTTTTTCTCAGGAAACATTTCAGTTCGTTTTTCTTCGAAATCTGTTCAGTCCTTTTTTTCTTAGGAAACAATTGAGCACTTTTTTTTATAATTCCCTTCAGTACATATTTTTCTTGGAAATAAGTTCAGTATTTTCTCTTAGAAAGCGGTTCAGCACTTTTTTCTTAGAAAGTAATACAAGCAAAATAATGCTAAAATGCAATATAGTATCTAATATTTTCATATAGCAAAGAATATTGAAGAGTTTTCCTCGTGGACCAAGAAGCGAAATGAACCGACTGAGATGTGTCTTTTCTGATGAATGTTTAAAATATCATTGAGCAGAAATGAGTGCAACGAGGAAACCTGAAAGAAACGTAACTTGCATATTCAGAATTGAAATTTCTCGGTCACCTAATGAGGAAAGTGGGTGTGGAAAATTTAATATTCGCACGTCATATTGTATGCAAGAGAAGAAGAGGAAACAACGAACATCCATGTTTGTGAATGGATGGCAGAATAAGGTCAAAGAGGGTAAAAAAAATATTTAAAGCAACAAAAGATAGGGAGTTGTGGTGAGACATAATCGCTTCCGTCAGGATTTCCTAACCGGGGAGATATCACCCACCGGTGGACGATTTCAACTGTTGGGTGGGCGATGAGCAAGTGATATCGCATTTTGTTTATTAAAATTGTATTTCAACATATGCTACCTGAAGTAAAATATACAAGGGAGATATGCAAAGACCAAGTATTAAAAAATAAAAAAAAACAAAAAAACAAAAAACAAAAAAACACACACTCACACACACAGAGGAGGCTAAATTAGAATAAGCTCTCACATTCCTTGATAAGTAATAAATGTCCCCGCAAACAACAAATAGTCTGGTATTTTCAATTGTTTTGATAAGGGACATTAAAATTTAAATATTTCTTGAGACGAAATAAATTCCTACCCAGATGTCCTCAAGGACACATGGCACAGATAAAGGCGTTGGTTAGATCCAGTGACAGGACCCAAAGAGTGTGAGTTCAATACCCGGTTAAGGCAGTGGAGAACTTTCAGAGGGAAAATTAGCAGGAGATATCTGATAACTGACATCCATCAAACATGGCACGTGGAACTAGAACAGTCTACCCCAGTGATAGAAATAAAGGGTTCAGTTCGAAATTCCAACCACCTGAAGAAGGCCGGAGCGTACAACGGCCGAAACGTTGTGACAAATATGGCGACAAAGATGAGGACAATAGTCGGACTAATGTAAATACTGTACATAATACCTTATCTCAGAAATATAGACAGACACGAAATAAATTGTTTTCGGAGATAAATCAGATAAAGGAAGATTAAGAACAACTAAAATATATTCACTGGTATATTCTTTTTAATTTCATATTTATGAACAAAAATCATTTAATTTTTTGTCAGCATGTGCAACGCTAACTCTAACCATAAAACTAAACACACACACACACACACACACACACACACACACACATATATATATATATATATATATATATATATATATATATATATATATATATATATATATATATATATATAATCCCAGACATATTAGTCTCCTATATCGTAGTCAAATGGATACTAATTATAAACAAAATGAAAATATACTAAAAAAAATAGTAAATATTAATATATCTCCAACAGATCCTAACAAAAAATTAAGTTGATGATATATATATATATATATATATATATATATATATATATATATATATACGCTCATGCCGTCAGTTTATATATATATATATATATATATATATATATATATATATATATATATATATATATATATATTTCCAATTTCTTTTTGAATTTGTAGGTCTGATTAATTGGATTGTGGCATGGTTTACAATCACTTTCCAAAGGTGCCGCACGCTGGGAATATATATATATATATATATATATATATATATATATATATATATATATATATATATATATATATATATATATATATATATGTCATATTTTGTCTAAATATATATATATATAATATAAAAGGCTCAACACTAATATTCTGTGGTTATAATTTATTACATTGGAATTGGAATCATGATAATCACGTCATAAGATATTTTGTTTTGGCTTCTGAAGGGGGATCATTTTACAATGAATTTACATAGGAAACTGTGCCTCCAATTAAATTTCATCATTTTTTTATATTCATGATCAGGAGTGTTTAATCTATATTACAATGTTAAAAATATTTGAAAAAATGACTATGATATATATATATATATATATATATATATATATTAGGTTGGTCAAAAATAATGTCGTTTTCTCACATAGTAACATATCAGAGAAAACGACATTATTTTTGCACCAACCTAATATATATACATATATATATATATATATATATATATATATATATATATATATATATATATATATATATATATAAAAGGTTATAATTTATTACATTGGAATTGTAATCATGATCCAATTCATCAAACCTGTTTGTAGGCCTGATGAATTGGATTGTGATTACGCTTTCAATGTAATAAATTATAACCATGGAATATTAGTGTTTGAACCTTTTATATTATATTCTTACTGCGTTCTGGGCATTGAGTTCTACCTGGATTCTATCCTCTTGGGAATTATATATATATATATATATATATATATATATATATATATATATATATATATATATATATATATATATATATGGACGGGGGCCATGACACAACCAAGCAAGGTTGTTTCATGGCCCCCGTCCTTTTTGCCCTTTTCTTCTGCAGACACAGAGAGTGGAGTCAAGTTTCAGTTTCGAACAATTGGTGGTCTCTTCAATCATCAGCGCTTCAAAACCAAGACCCACCATCGTCCGCATATTATTCGTGATTTCTTGTTTTCTCATGATGCTGCTCTTGTAGAGATATCCTTTGAGGAGGCCCATCATCTAATAAACCTTTCCTCTGCTGCATGTAAAGCATTTGCTCTTACACTTAGCACCAACCTTGTCCTACTCCGAAGCAATTGCATGGTGAGAAACAAAAACCACCAGTCTACACATTTCCAGAGAGACCATTGAAAGTCGAAGACAAAAAGTAAGGTTGGAAAATGATCCTGGAATATATATATATATATATATATATATATATATATATATATATATATATATATATATATATATATATATATATATCAGCTTTATTTCAATCCTTCATGAGATTCCTATGTTTAACTATGATTAATTAATGATGAACCTATTTTCTTTTATGTTAGATTTCGTCACGATTCTTCTGTTAACCTTGGAGAGTAATTATACATTCTTATTGCTCAAACTAGAGTCCAAACCTCAAAGAATTCCAGTAAGATATATTTAAGCATTTCTAAGTTACAACGGTTCAACACTTAATCTAAGAATTGGAAAATTTTGTAGTTACATGATTTGGACAATTTTGCTGTTACAGCCCATATATATATATATATATATATATATATATATATATATATATATATATATATATATATAGAGAGAGAGAGAGAGAGAGAGAGAGAGCATTGAAAGTAGAAGACAAACCCCTGAACTATGTAAAGTCTTTCACCTATCTTGGTAGCAAAGTCAATTACAGTGGAACTTTAGATGATGAAATCATGCATCGAGTTGCTAAGGCTACCAGTGCTTTCGGCAAACTTCGCCATTGCTTGTGGATACGAAAATTCGGCTTTATAGAGCTGTTGTACTTGCCATCCTTTTGTATGGCTCAGAGTCGTGGACTTCATACAGATACCATATACGCCAGCTAGATGTTTTCAATAAAAGCTGTCTGCGTGCAATCTGTGGAGTTAAGCTTCAAGATAGGACATCTAACGTAGACCTGTTTAACAGGTGTAATATTGGAGGAATCGAGACTTATCATAGTGTTTCATTTACGGTGGACCGGTCATGTCTTGAAAAGGTCTGATGTCAGGATACCCAAGATACAATGTACAGCCAATTAGATCAGGGCTACAGGAATGTAGGACCCCCATGTCTGAGATACAAAGACAAGCTGAAAAGCAACTTGTCAGCAGTCAGTATACCACATAACAACCTTGAATGCTTAGCCTTGGAGCGGCTAGAATGGAGATCAACGTGTTTTAGAGGACTCGGCAATTTTCAATCTGCTTGCTTGAATCATCTTCAAGAAGCGAAAGCAAGATCTAAAAGGTCAGCCAATCTAAAAGTGATCTCATCTCACAATCCTCACACTTTCTCCATATGTGGCCTCCTTTGTAAATCACTAGCAGGTCTTAAATGCCACTTAAGATTATCGCACAAACTTTCATAACTGAATCAATAAGCTGTCAGATCCTCATTCGTCGATACCGACGGGAGAGTCCATTATATATATATATATTTATTTATATAAATATATATATATATATATATATATATATATATATATATATATATATATATATATACATTGACAATTAATATTATCAACATATATATATATATATATATATATATATATATATATATATATATATATATATATATATATATTCAGACAGGATATTTTCATTGAAACAGGTTTGATTAAATAATTTAGACATATTATGTTGATTAGTTTTCGTTGTGATCGTTTGAATTTCGTGGATTAATTTTCATAGTAGCCGTAGAAAATTGATTGAGAAAAATACTAAAATTTTCTTTCAAATGTTTTTTTTTTATTTTCCCAAATATTTTCTTCAGCGGGTTAAGTTGTCTGTGAGGATGTATATGTGTTTCTGTAAATACAAAACTTTCTACTGCTCGTTTTTACTGCTCATGCAGCGTTCTATAAGCAAAAATGGAAATGTTACTTCTTTGTACTGGAAAAAAAACCCCTCATAAAACACATGAACTTTGAAATCTAGAACGCTGCATAAATAATGAAAACAATTCATGTCAACCGAGAACGTTAGCCTCCTTCGGGTTCCTCCCGTCCGTAGGAAGAGAGTACAACCGTGCAGTCGTTCAAAAGTTGAGCGACTGACTAGATTCTGTTACTGATCATTTGAATCGGATCAAACAATCCTATTTATTTATTTTCTGTGATACAAACCGGCTCCAAAGCGTTGAGCGGGAAAACAGATTTGTAGAGAATTGCTAAACTTTGTGTGCTGTCTCAACCAATGAGAAGTCAAGATTTAAAAAATGAAGTGTTGATTGGTTAGGATGGGTTTGGTAGAAGAGCGTATTTTTATACAGGGATGAGTAGCAAATATAAATGATTCCATCAACATATCATCTTTTTTTTTAGTTTTCTTGTCAGGCAAACTAATGACAATTGTAAGGATGACATCAACCGATCACGTACAGGAAATATTCGACGTTCATTGACCGAACAGAGAGTGTTAATCTCTGTTTAAATTTGAAAAATATTTTTCTAATATTTTTTTTGAGCAGCTCCCAAATATACATCTTTATAAAAAATAGCTAAACAAAACTAAACAAAACTACCATGTCTAGGAGATCTTCCCATCTTTGCACAAGAGTAGAAAGTAATAAAAAATAGACATAAACACAGGTTCAGTTTACACGTGTAAGGGTTTTGTTTCAAACAGTTTTAATGTCACTTGTGTAGCATTTGAAAACATTCTGAATTTATTTCGAAATGTTTAGCGCATTGACACAGTTCGACGTTCCGTTTGCCAGCGCGAGTCTCAGATCTCAGATCGCATGTTACTCTGTCCGTACAACGCAATCACTTTTCGCAGATAGAGACTACAGAATTTTCCAGACATGTTTGCATTAACGTGACAACAGCAGCCCAGATTATGTTGGGAGTAGAATAGACTGTACGAATCATAAGCATTTTAATACGAGTCTCGCATTGCACTTTCCGCGTTCTCCCACTCTCGCTTGCTATATCTGTCTCCATTCTTTTAAACTTCTTTCTTATTAATTCACTTCGTTTCTCTTTCACACACATGTTTGGGTTTGCGCGTGTGCGCTCGGGCACATGCGCGCGCCCGCGCCCGTGTGTGTAAATATAAAAGTGGACATTGAAGTCAACAACCAGAGAGGACAGTCTCTGTATCGTGCTTGAAAGCAAACATGAGGCCAAACGATTGCATTTAGCAGGAAACAGACTGACGCCTCTGGATATGGACTTCAATGTCCACTTTTATATTTAAATACGTTCTATCCCTGATATTGAACATTTAAACCATAAATAATCATACCTTATATATATATATATATATATATATATATATATATATATATATATATATATATATATATTGAGAGAGAGAGAGATAAAGAGAGAGAGAGAAAGGCAGGGACAGAAAGGCTGAAAATATTTATATACAATCTATTCCTGACATTGATGACATCAACACACACGCACACAGATATATATATGTAAAATATTATATATATAAATATATAAAATATTATATATATATATATATATATATATATATATATATATTATATATATATATATATATATATATATATATATATATATATATATATATTCAAATTTATAGAATTTACATGTTATAAGATTATTACAATTTTTTTTTGAAAACACTTGGTGTCTTACCAAGTGATCAATTGATAAGACAATTACTGTTGAAACATTACAACTTTTATAGTGATCTTAAAACATGTATTTTAGAAATTTGAATAAATATTATTTGCTCTACTTGGTATTGAGCACTCTTTTAAAAAGTATTTTTGGTTATTGTAATTTAATTTTCTTCCATATGTACCAGCCATGTACTTGGGTATATATATATATATATATATATATATATATATATATATATATATATATATATATATATATATATATATATATATATGTAAAAGTGAACATAGAAGTTTATACTTAGAGACGACAGTCTGTTTCATGCTATATGCAATCGTCAGGCCACATGTGCTGTTATTTTTCTCGGCTATTTATATATATACGGGTCAGTGGTGCATTGTGGGTAGTCTATTATGTCGGTTAATTTACCGGAAGTCGTTTATTTATTTATTTGGGGTAAATTATTTTGCTTG
The DNA here is from genome assembly GCA_963932145.1 of Acanthosepion lycidas. Lineage (NCBI taxonomy): Eukaryota > Metazoa > Mollusca > Cephalopoda > Sepiida > Sepiidae > Acanthosepion > Acanthosepion lycidas. Next base: position 30,354,514 of record OZ010613.1, read on the forward strand.
TTTTTATATTAATTTTTATTTTTTGTTTCTTATTTTATTTATTTATTTAATTTTTTTTTAAATCAGTGTTTTTATTAACGTAGTAAAAATTTGTTTATATCACTTATTTAATAGTTTTGATTTGAGAATTTAATTAAAGCTATTTATTCGAATTTGCGGATGATTGTTGTAGTTTTTTCTAACTATTATTTTAGCACGGACAATTTTTAATTTGTGTTTATTTGGGTTAATTATCTTTATTTGTTTTTTCTAACAGTAACTTTATCGGGATTGGTTTGTTTGTTTATTTACTTGGATGAATTTAGGTCAATTTATTTTACTTGTATATTTACTAGGTACCTCCACTTTTTCGGCATAAATTATCGATACCTAAGTTTAAAATGCATTTTTTAAAATGAAAAAATATGCTTGAATATTTCATTTTAGTTTTACTTGAAAGTTGAATCATTAAATTTATTATTTCCATTAAGTAAACAATTCTGGTATATTTCAGATAGAAACTATATACATTGGAATGTCAAATTTAATTTTAAATTTTTAAATTTTCAAAAAACCCGCCATTTTCTTAATTTTAAGAAATTTGTAAACAAACACAAATTTATCGATTTTAAAAATATTTAAAAAAATTTCTGACACGTCATTTTAGTAAAATTAGAAAATTTAATGTTAAATTAATCTGATTTAAAAAAAATATTACTTAATTATAGCATAAAAAAGAAATATACAACGAATTATTAACGATTGGTACCGTAATTTTGATCCCGATACTTGATCCACGTGTTGATTGACAAGTGATGACAGCTACGACGGATGACCATAAATGAAAATTACTAGAAATCTGAGTGAACCCTTTTATTTTTAGTTTTACTGTTATGTCTATTTATTAGAATAAAGGGACAAAACTCTTTTTATAATAATGGCAATTTCAGTCTACCGTACATGGAAATAAGGAATGTATTAAGTAGAAAAATACAACATAAAAAATTATTTGAAAAAAAAGTGGAATCACTAAATTTATTAAACTTGGCAATTTTGAACTCGTAAATTTTGTTTCTACTTAATTACTAATTATCAAAAGGAAATAAGCTAATACAGAGTTTTGCACGATTTTTAAACTATTATAAATTATTATAATCAAAATGTAAAACAAATAAAAAATTCTTGTAAAATTTAATTATTCATCAGAAAAAATTTATTTCTTCAGGCAATAATGACCTTAATATTACTTATTTACAAAAGCAATTAAAAGCTTTTCTAATTAAGTAATATCATAGTTTTATTGGATTCATTATTTTTCTATTCAAAGCTCATTTTACAAAAGTTGGAACAAATTAGAAAAAAAAAAGTAGGTGATTTACCATCTCCAATGACTCTTACTTTAAACAAAAAAAAAATTGTAAGGAAATAAAAAGAATTGAAAAAAATTTCGGGAAAATAAGTAAGTGGGGTGTAACATATTAAAAAAAAAAATATTTTTTACTAAAATTTACTAAAAAGAAATATTTCAAAAATAATTTCATTCATTGGTGAAATAAGTCCTGAAAATTTCATTAAAATCGGACAATTACTTTAATTTTACAAGAATTTCCAAATCAATGGGTTTTCAACGGGAAAAAAGCGCAAAAAAAAACAATGTTATTTTTACAGCACCGCGATGACGTAAAAAAAAGAAAACTTTAACCAAAATTTCGAACGTGTTAAAAAATATTAAAAAATATCAAAAAATAATTAAAATACACTTTGGTCTTTCATCTTAATAATAACATAAGCGTTTTGACGATAAAAATTTATTTTCGGTAAGTTTGTGGCATTTGTTTATTACGCTATGCTGTTTTCCCGCGAAAAAGTGGAGGTACCTAATATTTACTCTTTTCGGTTTTTCGATTTTTAAGTAACGTAGTATTTATTTATTTATTTATTTTTTATTATTATTTTTTATTTTTACATTTATTTTATTTTATTTTATTTTTGTTATATAACAGTTATAGGTATTTTTTTGTCCGATTTTTTGGTTCGACTTTTTAGTCTGACTGATATTTTGGTCATAATGGTTTGCTAATTTGTTTATTATTTACTTTATTTATTAGGGTTCTTTTTTTTTGTTATTATTATTATTATTATTATTATTATGATTATTATTATTATTATTATATTTCGTCTATTCTAACAGGTGCAATTTGGTAATTTGTTTGGATTAATTAATTTTGTTTATTTTATTGTTATTTTGTTTATTTGTTTATTTATTTGTTTTTATTTTGTTTTTTCCGTTTTCAATTTTTGAAGTAACGTAGTAAAAATTTGTTTTCATGTCTGCATTTTGAGATGAGCTCGAATCTTTTATTTAATAATTTATTTTGGTCTGGAAAAGTAATGACAGCTATTTTTTCCTCCAAGCAAAGTTTGCAAGTTTTTGATTGATTGTTGTAGGCTGATGATCTTTTCCTTATTTTCCAAGATATTTTTGGTGTGATATGCGTTTTGTTTTTAATTCCCCAGATATACTTAGAAAGTATTGTACTGATCGCATATTTACTATTTGTGAAATATGTTTTACGTGTAAAAATTCTTTGTTTCCAGGGTCCTTCAGTTACTCCTATGTATACTTTTTCTTCATTATCTGATGATTTTATCGTGGCTTGGTATATTACGTTGTTTTGTAAACAATTTCCGTTTAAGGGACATTCGTTCTTTATTCTGCAGTTGCACGTGGGTTTAATTTGTTCGTGTGGTTTGTTGGTAATTTTCCAGTTGTGCTTTTTTATTATTTGTGCCATGTTCTCGGTGCAGCTGTAGCTGATTTTTACTGTGCTTTTGTTGAATATTTTGTGTAGGGTGCTTGATTCTGGGAAGTGTTTGTGTAAGAGTTTGAAGAATATTTTTCCTACGTTTGTTTTTACGTTTTTGCTGTACGGCGGGTTGAACCATATGATATTTCTTCTCCTGTTGGCCTTTTTAGTGTTCTGTGGGGAGTATGTGAGTGTTGCTGGAAATCAGCTATCTTTTAGGGCTGTTTCATAGTCTTTATTAACTTTGTTAAATATGGATTCATTGGATGAATTGTCGTAAAGCCTGCGGTTAATCGATCTTGGTATCTGTTTGATTATAGAAGGCGGATGGTTGGAAGATGTGTGTATGTAGAGTGGTTTATCATTAGGTTTTCTATATGGTTTATATGTGCCTTTTCTTAGGTTGAAGGTGGAATATATTACATATATTTGCTTACATATATATATATATATATATATATATATATATATATATATATATATATATATATATATATGTATGTATGTATATTATTTTTCTATGAATACCAGACCCACTCAACAAAGTAAAAATTTACTGAAGGAGGTTGTCGTATGTGTGTAGGATTTGGGGAAGGCATGCGTCTAAGAAAAAAACAAACTTATTCAGAATCACCAATCTTGAATGCGTGCAAGACATATTATTGCATGTACTTCAAACACGTCGGTGGGCATCATATTTTGCTCCGTTAAGTTGTAATTTATTTAGTTTTCGAAAAAAATATGGAAAATACCAAATAATAAGGCGGCAATCTAATTTATTTTTACAACAAAACAACAGTTAATTAATATTTTCTGAAAAGTGATTTTGACTTATGTGATTCGAAAACTTTGAACAACCCAATTTTTTCGGCCCACGTATCCACACAGAATAACCACGTTTTCTAAAAGTTATTGGTACATTAAAAAAATAAAATAAAATAAGAATTAAAATATAATAAACAGAAAATGTTGAGTTTTTTTTACATACGTTTAAAGGTAGAATTGCTAACCAATAAAGATATATTTTTGTTTCATAAATTCATAGAGCAGGTTGATTTTTCACCTGTTTAGAAAATCGACATGGCGCTTACTGAGAAAACTCTGGGCTGATGTGTTAAATATCGCCACCAAAATTGATATCTGTAGTTTTTACCAATTTTTAAGCATTTAGTTTTAAAGATCTTCTGAAGAAAAAAAAAAAAAAAAAACACATACGGAAATACCAAAAAGCCGCAGATTTTTGGGTAAAAACTGATTTCGAAATTTTACTTCAGATAACTCGGCGTATGGATGTGATAAAAAAAGTTAAGTATATGAGGAAAAGGAATAAACAGAGAATAGGCAGTGCAGGAAGCTGTTAACGCCCCAAAACCGCAAATTGCGGCGAAAACAAAACATCAACCTGAAAACTCGAGTCATATTCATAAGCACTTCCATCCGATCCATACTTTCATATGGATGCCATGCATGGAGCCAAACACGTTCAGAAATAAGTAACCTGTCAGCTGTAAAAGCAACCGCTTCATAAGATCAATGTTGAAATAAAGGCGTTGAGAGAGTAAGGCCTGGGGGTCCTGGCAAAGTTCATCCTTCTTTGAACATTGTGGACTGGCGCTACAGAATCACGAACAAGAAGTGTACCAAATAACAGAAACCACATCACTCGAGGATTACCAACAGCAGCAACAAATACAATAGCTAGTACATATAACTCGAAGACAACATAATGATACATAGGTAGCCTCTGAAAAGAGTGAAGGATATAAAACGCAAATAAATTTTACAAGCATGTATTTTTAATTTTTTTTATTATTTTATTTGAAAATATAATTAATAGATTTTTTTCAGCATTATGTGTGAAAAACAACATCCCTTAAATGAACATCATTATTCCGCTCACAAATACAGGCTATTTCCAAAGCAATGTTTCCAGTCCAAAATGTTATTAGGTTATTAGGTTTGGTACCCCAAAATCTATAATTCTATTAGATTGGTGCAAAAATAATGACGTAATAATGTCGTTTTTTGACGTAAAAAATATGTCAAAAAACGACATTATCACGTCATTATTTTTGCACCAATCTAATAGAATTCAGCTAGCATTTTCCCTTGAAGTTCTTGAATTTTTCCATTTTTTTTTTTTTTTTACGTCATCCCTTTCTTACAAGCAGCCCCACAAAAAGGAGTCTGGTGCCGTCAAATCAGGTGAAGGTGGTGGTGATGTGTGTGTGTGGTGGGGGTAAACAAATTCAGCATTTTTTAAATTATTCGTCCTTTATTGCCTTGGAAGTGTGATTATCTTCGACCGCTTTCAGGCATTGTCATATACACAGCCCTGTTGATTCTTTCTGGTTGAACTTCCTCATTTTCATAGAAATCGTGAACGAAAACTCTTTCAGCCATAACACTGCAACAAACAGTGCATTTTGGGGAGGGGATGCAATCGATGCTGATGCAATTTCCTAGGATTCTCGGGTAGCCCCAAATCTATAATTTTATTAGGTTGGTGCAAAAATAACGACGTAATAATGTCGTTTTTTGACGTATTTTTTAACGTCAAAAAACGACATTATTACGTCATTATTTTTGCACCAACCTAATATTTGTTGGCGTGCCCGTTTAAATGAAAATGGACCTCCACACTCATTATCAAGTTGTTCATTAAGTTGTTTTTTTTTTCTCTGGCTGTGTGTTGAAATCGAATGGCGTACTGCAAGCGCTGATGAGTATCTTGGGGTAGTAAAGTTTGAATCATTTGAAGCTTGTATGGAAACATTTTTAAATCCAGTTTAAGAAACTTCTGAAGTGATGTTCTAGTTAAGCAGAGTGAGGACGGGTAGAAGCTGATGGATCCTCAAGAACACTCTGCCGTAAAGCTTCCGCCGCTGTGTCAGTGAGCACAGTGCGCTTAGGACCTCTTCCCGGAAGATTGCCGACCGATCCACTTCTTTTAATTTGGTCCTGAATCATGTTATCTTTCGGAGATGCTCTGACATTAAAATGTTGCCGGTATTTTCTGTAAATTTGAATAATTGATCTCTCATTGGAAACAAACAAACACAAAAAAAAAATAAAAAAATAAAGGAAAACGAAGAGTTTTGCTAGTTGCTGGACATCATACGTAGCCATTTTAATCTCACATGGATGCTCTAAAATATGCAAACACAATAAAACAAAAAAAAAATGAAAACGAACAAGTTATGACTTTTTCAATCCCTTCAGTGTTTCAGTGGCCAACCTATATAAACAAGATACTGACTATTTGACACTACCTCAAATACAAGGTTAGGGATTGAAACCCCATCGATACTGGAAAGAACGATAGCAACTACTGGACTTGATAAACCTGTTACCCTGAAAAAAATTTTTAAGAGAAAGATTTTATAAATTTCAACCGAAACCAGTACTAGATGATTGATTAATGAATGCCAAATGTTTCCTTATAGGGAAACGTGTAATATTACCATTTCCATAGGCCGTAACAAAGATATAACTGTTGTTCATAATGACGGTCGTCTTCGAGTATAGAAACCAGAGGTTAGCAGTGAATATCTTGAAGACAGTAGGAAAGCGTTGTTCAGGTTAGCAGTGGATATTTTGGTAAAAGGTAGCAGAGCATAGTTCGTCCTTCTGTTTCTCTTCGCCTGACAAGCTGGACTGGACATTCGGGTAGAGTGAACAAAATGGCCGCCTTTATACACGACGGATTGAATGTTCTACGTCTTCTGATTGGTTAACCTTCTATTGGTGGACTATAAAGTGAGTCAAGGCATTTTGACTAACTAACTAGTACATATATATACACAAAAAACTGCAACAATAACATCAAACAGAGAAAGAAGGAATATCTTATAAAGCTATTGCGTAAGAAGGCACACCCTGATGTCTGACATTATACACTACTTCAAACAAAAGGTTAGGAAGGAAACTCCCCATCGATACTGGAAAGAGCAATAACATCATCTGGACTTGAGAAACCTATCTTCCTGAATAGAGAAAAGATTTTATAAATTACAACCGAAAGCAGTAATAGCTGCTTGGTCAATGAATGTCAAATGTTTCCTTGTAGGGAAACGGCTATTATTACCATTACCATTGGTCGTGAGAAAAGAACATCAAACAGAAAAAAAGCAAGATCTTATAAAGGTATTGTGTAAGAAGGCAAACCCTGATGTTTGATTTTCCACACTACTTGCAACAAAAGATTAGGAAGGAAAATCCGCATCGATACTGGAAAGAGCGATAACATCTACTGGACTTGAGAAACCTATCTTCCTGAAAAACTGTTTTAAGATTTTATAAATTTTAACCGAAAACTGTACTGGCTGCTCGGTCAGTGAATGCCAAATGTTTCCTTGTAGGGAAACGGCTAATTTTACCATTAACATTACCCTTTTTACAAAAAAAATAAAATAAAATAAAACAAAACTGAATGAAGACTATTTGTTATAAAAGTTGTCCAGGACGATGCCCACTGCTCCAATATTTGACTACGGTAGGGTGAATATTATTTCACATATTATACACGAGCTATATGACCCCCACCCAGATTTTTCACCCCAAAATTCAGGGGTAGCACTGTACATGAATTATCTTTAAACACGAACACTTGTTATTCTTGTAATGTCTTTCTGTGTGCGCCTTGGTATTCTGCTTTTAGATAGCATATTATACTGTTTACATGAAGTAAGTAATTAGCTGTCTGACTTAATGCTCTTTTTTTTTTTCATTTTACAGAAGGAGACGACGGAAACATTTTAGATTATCATGACAACCATTGCTTAGGTTATTTTGATTGGGTCGAACAGGTTGAACAAACGATAAATATTTAACTTAGTCAGATTCCGTTTTGTGAGCTTTCCCTCATGCGTTTGCAATATATACCTTTTATTCTTTCTTTCGGTGTTTTGTTTTTTTTCTCTTTCTCTTTCTCTTTCTCTCACCCTGTTTTCAAACCACCGGACTCGTTAATCATAGCATAATCCACAGCACATCAATGTCTGTCGCCGAAGTTTCAAAGCTGCGTCTTTTCTTAATATATCTCCATTTCTTTGTTTGAATTTCCTATTTGCGTTTTTTCTTTCTTTCTTTCCTTCTTTCTTTCTTCCTTTCTTTCTTTCTTTCTTTCTTTCTTTCTTTCTTTCTTTCTTAATATTTCCCCTTTCTCTCTTTTTATTTCTTTCTAATATTTCTTTTTTGTATTTGTCTTTTCTTCTATTCAGTCTATATTTATCCGCCCCTTCCTTTCTCTATTTGATTCTTTCTTTCTTTCTTTCTTTCTTTCTTAATATTTCCTTTTCCTTTCTTTCATTCCATTCAGTCTATTTCTCTTTCAATGCTTCCTTTCACGGATTCATTTTTTATTCCTTCTTTATCTCATTCTTTCTTTTCTAATATTTTCTCTTACTTTTCTTCTTTCTTTTTCTTTCTTTCTTTCTTTCTTTCTTTCTTTTCAGTCTATTTGTCATACATTCCTCCCTTTCTCTATTTGATTCATTCTTTTTCTTTCTTCTTTTTTCTTTCTTTCTTTTTTTCTTTCTTTGTTTCTATTACATCGATTTCCCCCCTAAATTTTTAACTTATTTAATTACATTGATTAATTGTAAGCATATAAATTTATATATGATATTCGCTGAACAATTACACAAATATATCTGCGGTACTCAGGAAGTTATTTCATTTACAACGACCCCCACTGACTTCAGCTTGTCAAACTAGTCTCTATAAAACCTCCTTTTTCGGTAAACTCAGCAAGAGATTTGCGAGCATATCGATATCAATAAATCACTGAAGGACGTTCATAATGAATGCTGTGTAAAACTGGTTAAGTTAGTCTACCTTTCAATACAAATTTTTTTTTTCTAAAATGCTTGCTGGGTAAGACGATAAACTACATCCGGCATCCTGGGTAATAGGATAAACTACATCCGCCTCCTGGGTAAGACGATAAACTACATCCGCCCTTACTGAGTATGACGTTAAACTACACCCGCCCGTCCTAGGTATGACGATAAACTACATCCGCGTCCTGGGTAAGACGATAAACTACACCCGCCCGTCCTGGGTATGACGATAAACTACATCCGCGTCCTGGGTAAGACGATAAACTACACCCGCCCGTCCTGGGTATGACGATAAACTACATCCGGCATCCCGGGAAAGACGATAAACTACATCCATGTCCTGGGTATGACGATAAACTACACCCGCCCGTCTTCGGTATGACGATACGCAACATCCGCTTCGTGGGTAAGACGATAAACTACGTCCAACAACAAGGTCTCTGATCAAGAGGTTTTGAGGAGCGTGGAAACACCTTTTAATTTCTCGTGTTCCCAGGTCCACTGATCCGGGGTAGTAGCAACTGTTAGGGTCCTAACTATGGGAAAATAGTTAACCCCCAAACTGGGGACAAACCGCCATGAAAGTATAAAAATTAATACCAGAAATACTTTGTAAAAAAATATATTACCAGCAATACATTATTACCAGCAACACATTTTGAAAAAAAATATTACCAGCAATACATTTTTGGTAAAAAAAACAAAAACTTTTACCAGCAATAAAAAAAATTACCGGTATTAAAATAACCCACTGAGGTTGATGTGACGCAAAGACAAAACAAACTGCTTGTAATCGAACGTTTGCAAAATCTGTAATAATACAACTAATTACTAGGCGTAGCAAAACAAAAAGTAAGGAATACCCAGTGGGGATCGAACTCACTACTCAGACATAAATGATCTAGTAAAACAAGCTCTCTAACCATTACACCACGTCCCAGTAATGGCGACAAAGGATGCAGGAGCTGCCGGAAAGTTGTCAGGTTTGACTTCCAACCGCCTTCAGGGCGCCAGGTTGGATTTTCCGTCTTGATTGACGCCTATAGTCATTTTTTTAAAGTGTAGCTTTGATGTTACCCCAAACCAAAGGTGTGGTGTACTAGTGAAATACCAACTCACTACTCAGTTTGGTTTGGTTTGGTTTGGTTTGTTTTACGGCATAATAACCTCAATGGGTTATTTAATGCTGCCATTTTTTTTATTTTTTTATTTCTTTCTTTATTTTTTTGCTGGTAATATTTTGTTTTGTCAAATCTATTTCTGCTAATATTTTCCTTCGAAAATGTGTTGATGGTAATATTTTTTTTTTCAAAAATATATTGCTGGTAATATTTTTTTTCAAAAGAGTATTGCCTGTAATATTTTTTCCACAAAAACGATAAACACGATAAACTACATCCGCGTCCTGGGTAAGACGATAAACTGCATCCGCGTCCTGGGTATGACGATAAACTACATCCTCGTTCTGGGTAAGACGATAAACTGCATCTGCGTCCTGGGTATGACGATAAACTACATCCGCGTCCTGCGTATGACGATAAACTACATGCGCCCGTCCTTGGTATGACGATGCGAACAAGGAGGAGGCTAGCAATATTTTTCAAAATAGTTTTTCTTCAAAGTTTTATTGCTGGTTATAATTTTTTTCAAAAGAGTATTGTCTGTAATATTTTTTCTACAAAAATGTATACCTGGCAATATTTTTTCGAAATAATTTTTTTCTTCAAAATTTTATTGCTGTTAATAATTTTTTACAAAATATTTCTGATATTAAAACCTATATTTATACTTTCATTGTGCTTTTTCCCCAGTTTCGGGGTTAACTATTTGCCCATAGCTGGGACCCCTAACAGGTGCTACCACCCAGGGTCAGGGTGGACCTGCGAACACCAGCAATTAAAAGGTGGTTCCACTCTCGTCAAAACTTCGTGATCAGAGGCCTTGCTGCTGGACGTAGTTTATCGTCTTACCTGGATGCGGATGTAGTTTATCGTCATACCCAGTACGGCACTACTCAGTCATAATTGATCTAGCAAAAACAAGCTTGATAACCATTACACCCCACCGAAGTGCTTCAGTTGTGTAAATACATGTGCTTTAATGTCGAATGAAATTTGCAGGTTGGGGACACTAGAATCAAGCAGACGCGGAAGTTTAAATATCTGAGAAGCGTCTTGACCGTAGATGCATTGTGATGGCTTAAGGCATATTCCAAAACCTGGGCAGAGTATTGAGAAACAGGAGGATTTCTTTGGTAACAAAGAAAAGAATACTGAGCTGTTACGTGGCATCTGTCCTTCTTTATGGCAGCGAATGTTGGACGATTTCCTTAAAGATGAAGAAAAGACTCGAGGTGACAGAGAGGTCGTTCTGCAGATGGATATCATGGACCGAGCGTGTGAGCAACGATGAGGTCTTAGAGAGGATGCGAACAAGGAGGAGGCTTATACTTAACATCAGGAAGAGGCAGCTGAAGTTTCTGAGAAAGGAGAGCTTGCTGGAGAATCTGATACTCACAGGTTTAGAGGGAAAATAGAGACAAAGGAAAACATTGCTTGACATACCTCGCGGGCTTGAGCAAGTGAACAACAGAACGTAGTCTGGGGGAAGAAACAGAGGGAAGGAACTTGTTGGGAGCTGCAAGGACATGGCACATAAAAACGAAAGTTAAAGAAAGTATCAAAAGTACTGAAAGCTAGGTAAGAAAAAACAAAGGAAAGGTTTATTAAATACTCCTACGTTGGAGTACAAAATAGCCGAGAAAGTTTTGATTAGAATGTTTTGATGAGCGTGGAACCATCTCTTAATTGCTGGTGTTCCCAGGTCTACCATGACCAGGCTGGTTGCATCTGTCAGGGTCGCATCTATGGGCAAATTGTTACCCCTCCAAACACACACACACACACACACACACACACACACACACACACACACACACACACACACACACACACACACACAAATTTAAAACGCCATGAAAGTATAAAAATAGGTTTTAATACCAGCAAAACTTTTTAGGAAAAGAAAGACAAGAGAAAACAACGTTTGACATACCTGACGGACTTAAGCAAGTGTATGATAGAATGTGGCTTGGGGAAAACGCAAAGGAACTTCTTGAGAGCTGCAATGGATAGAGGGAGGTGGAGAGCCATGATCGTCTACGTCCTGAAAGGAAATGGTACATAAAAGAAATATACACACGATTACAGTATTTACATTATTCGGACTATTGTCCTCATCTTTATCGCCATATTTATCACAACGTTTCGGCCGTTGTACGCTCCGGCCTTCTTCAGGTGGTTGGAATTTCGAACTGAACCCTTTATTTCGATCACTGGGGTAGACTGTTCTAGTTCCACGTGCCATGTTTGATGGATGTCAGTTATCAGTCATCTCCTGCTAATTTTCCCTCTGAAAGTTCTCCACTGCCTTAACCGGGTATTGAACTCACACTCTTTGGGTCTGTCACTGGATATAACCAACGCCTTTATCCACTGTGCCATGTGTTCTTGAGGACTCATGGCACAGTGGATAAATTCCAACCTCCTGAAGAAATTCCAACCACCTGAAGAAGGCCGGAGCGTACAACGGCCGAAACGTTGTGATAAATATGGCAACAAAGATGAGAACAATAGTCCGAATAATGTAAATACTCTACATAATACCTCATCTCAGACATATAGATAGACTCTACACACGATTATCATGGAACAGACTTTGACAGACAGTCAGTTAGGCACGAACTGAGGTTAATAAAATAAATAAATGCTCTATCGTTAAAACTGTTCACTACTTCGAGCTTCACGGCACATGCGGACAGACACTCGCACATACATATGTACGGACGCTGACAAATAACTGTAATATATCTGAAACTTATAGCTACGACAGAAACAAATTGGTAGCCATTTTTGCCAAGCTGACGATAGTTTATTTCAATGGATTCTAAATTAGTCACACGCCGGCCGGACACCATTCTTGTAGACACTGGATTTCTGGCGGATATTAAAAGAAAGAGAAAAAAAAAAATGGAGGAAACATCGACCGGTCGTATTCAAATATTTGTCAATGGCTGTGGTTAGTTTCTTTACTGGCGGGAAATATCAAGTCTATCTTGTCTGACTATGCGAGATCAGATGACAATCAATATTGATCACTTTAAGGGGGTGAAGTCGATGGTGTGCGAGGGAAATATTATCAGATAGCTGGCGTTTCGACAGAATTCTAATTCATTTTTTTTTTATATAGTCACTGCAAATATTTTCCCTGCCATTTTTTTTCTTTTTTGCTTCTGTGCCTTTTTCGTCAAAAATAAGTTGTTTATGAAATTGATGGTGACGAGTTTCGAAAGAAAAGTAACAGTCGCTATTGTTGTCTTAAAACCTGATATGAAAATAAAAAGTTGTATTTCTGACAAAGAATTCTACAGAGAAATTTCGCCAACAAGAGGTTACGTCTGAAATTAACGCATTTTATTTACTAGACAGGAAAGCGCATTTTAATTCTGGGAGGCTTGTCTAAAGCCACAGACGTTGGCATTTAATATTCGCTTTTAGGCGGGCTTCGGGTAAACAGCAGATAAATAATTGCACAAAGGTTTGTAACCTCTGTTCGATTTGAAGTATTAATCGAACAAATATTTTTTTTTTATTTTAGCTATGGAATATTACGCTTCGACAGGTACACAGTTTGACCTTATTCAGAGCTATGCCACATCTATTAAGCATGGCATATTATCACTATAAACGTGAGATGTATAGCATAGTGATTTTTTTCATTGATTCTTACAATTTCGACTGTGAGATACAGGTTCGAATCATCAAGTTCTCAGGGAGTCGACCTTGATGATTATGGTCTGGAGAAACGGTATTAGCATTAGCAGGATTAGGAAGAACATTAAATTCATACTACGGTTTGAATCAAGCTTTGTGAGTGATATTATGCAGGCAAAACGCTCAGGAGCCGTCAATGTTTGTTAGCACGAAGTCACAAGTCATCGTGATCGAGGGTTGATGCGGACGGAAGTTGGTCATGTCAGAGAAGGGCATCCGATCTCAGAAACCGTACCTAAGATTCCCATAGTTGTATTATAAACCAAATGTTGGCTTTGGAGTTGTTGAAAGAACAGAAACGTACCTTAGCAAACGTTTGCAACAAAGATTTGGTGGATACACGGATAGATTCCATAATCGCATGCGATTGAGAGATTCCTTCAAAGATTGCAGTTCGACCGGTAGAGTATTTCGTCTTTTACAAAGATATGTCATACCCAATTGGCTTTAAGATTTTCTCAACAGATATATAAACACACGCGGTTGATATGAAAATAGTTACAAGTGTTTATCCACCGTTCCATCGGTAGCTGGACATTAAATCATTTTTCTCTACCACCGATAAAGCTGTGATCAGGGCGCAAAAGGTTAATCCTATTTTTCTTTTTCTCATATTCTTTCACTATCAGTAAACTCTTGCGTCTTAGTGGCTTTATTGCCTTGCTTCGGATAAAAAGAATTAGAAAAATAGAATTGATTGATTTTTGTTCTTTAGGGTTTATCAACACTTTATGGTCCATTTATAATATATTAATAAAATAATAATAAAAATAATAATTATTATTATTATTATTATTATCATTGTTATTGTTATTGTTATTATTATTATTATTAGTATTATTATTATTATTATTATTATTATTCCTTTTTACTGCCGCGAGTTTACGAATTTAGGCTTAGTACTCGATTGGTAGATTCGTCTCATAATTTTACAGGTCAAATTTTTAAATGCAACCGTAAGTTCTATACTAAGAGTTTCTTCTCTCGCACTTATCGCTTGTGGTACACTCTTCTGGTTCTTGCTTTCCAGCCAACTTTGAACTTCAAAAATTTAAGTGCAACGTCAATCGTTATCTTCTGGATTTTTCATTTCTCTCCTTTTATTATTGTCTATCTTTAACCCTTTTGAGACCTGCGCTCGTGAACGAACTTATCCCTTCTGCCGGAGCCCCTGACTCAAAATTCGTCAATAATTGGTATGTAATGCCCCGCGGTAGATATAAAAATAGTTAGAAAGTGCTATGTCCCGAAAAGGAATATATTTGTTCGAAGTAGCAAAGTGGGTTTGGACTACTGTAATCGAGTAGGACAAACTAGCAGGTAACCGTAATAGACTGGTCCTCGTCGTAGTGGTAGGCAATAGGCGTAGTCAGTAGGCGTAGCCAATAAGCGTCGTTCCTGTACCTTCCCATCAGTCTGTATTAATGGCTGACACAAGCCAATTATATTACTGTGAGGGGGGAAACAGGTGTATGTCTATTCATTACATCAGAGAGGTTTACCCACCGTTCAACTGGTAGCTGGGCATTGACATTTTTCTCTACCATTGTTCAACCAATGGCTGGGCATTACGTCATTTTTCTCTATCATCGGTAAAGCGGTGTTCAGGGTTAATGTCTGAAATCATCTTTTGTGCATTCATATGAACATGTCATCTCGTTAAAAAGACACCTACACTATTGATTATAAATTAATTTACCAATAATGGAGAATGATATACTGTTAGATCTTTAAGGAAATTCGTTTGGGAAGAGGAATATGGCGGAAAAGCGAGAAAATATTAAATTAGACCGACTGACTCCTTCGTTGAAAACTAAAGTCGGCACACATTCTTTTCAAAATAGATGGAATCAACAGATTGATTGGTTGTGTGCAAGTGCGTCATACGAAACACTCTACTGTTGGCCTTGCTTTATCTTTCAGTCCAAATCTGGTCAATAGTGGATAGAAGGATGTCATAGAAATTATAAGAATTGGGCACCTCGACATGGTGTAATGGTTAGCCAGCTTGTCTCGATAGAACAATAACGACTGAGTAGTGAGTTCGATCCTCACTGGGTACCCCATAGATTCGACCTTGTGCCACATCAAAGCTACGCTTGGGAAATCACTAGAAATTATAAGAATATTTTGAGCGACACCAAGGTACATTCTAAATCTATGAACCATTTAAATAATTATAAATGTTTCAAAAAACATTTGCTTTATGTGACATCGTAACTGTTATTAGTGAATCTGTAAATCTTGACCGGGAAAGCAATTATTTGTTGAAGAAAACAGAATATATTTAAAACAGTAAATGCTATATTATATCTTTGCAAACCATGACTATCATTGCGTGGCCGGATTTAAGAAAATTGGGCAACGGAAAACTGGGAAATAAAATTGATTTTTGGGCCGTTCTGGAGTGGGGATTTGGGAGCTAAAGACACCTCCCCTGTAGTGGTGATAGCCCCCATACATTTAAATAAGTATTAAAAAAAATGGTGGGTTCCAGACCAGATAAACCCCACTGCAATAGTATTAGGTTGGTGCAAAAATAATGTCGTTTTCTCACATCGTAACATATGTGAGAAAACGACATTATTTTTGCACCAACCTAATACCAGGCCGTACTTTAAGTGCGGGGTGCTTAGGGGGCTAAGCCCCCACTCCAATATTTTTAAATAAATATTTTTTTAAGTATTTATTTAATTACTATACTCTGTTGTTTTCATTCAAGCAAATAAAATCAATTTATCTAAGTTCTTCTATCTTCATTCTAAATTATTATTTTAATAAAAATAGTAGTAAATAAATTAAGTTTTAGATAGTGATTTCATTTTAAAGAAGCAACAAGAGATAGCCTCATTTCTATTTAAAAAATATAGGGGAAATATACATGATATCATTGCCGTGTAAAATTCGGTAACTATGAAATAAAAGTCGACTGAAAATTGATTTTAGGACTGTTCTGAAGTGGGAATTTGAAGGCTAAACACTCCTCACCTATATTTTTTAAATATTAGGTTGGTGCAAAAATAACGTCGTATTTTTTAACGTCAAAAACCGACATTATTTTTGCACCAACCTAATAACTGAAAATCGTAGCGTCCAGATAGAACCCTAGTGCAAAATCACCGGGTCCCTACTTGCAGAAGGGGGTTTAGGCGGCTAGACCTGCTTCCTCATTAATTTTGTTAAAATTATTGTTGATTATCGGGGTCTAGATTAAACCCTCTGCAACAATACTAGGGCCGTACTTTCGGAGCCGGAGTAACCCTCATCCCGATACTTAAATAAGTATTAACTAAAAAAAATCATGTGTTCCAGCCCGGATAAAACCCCACGGCAAAGATACCAGAGCAGTACTTTCTGAAGGATGGGGTTAAGGAGCTATGATCCTCCAATATTTTTAAATAAATAATTTTTAAATAAGTATTTATTTAATTACTATACACTATTGGTTTCTAACAAATAAAATTGATTTATCTAAGTTAGAGTTATGCACTTGTATCTTCCTTCGAAATTATTACTTTATTACTTAAATAAAAAGTTTTAGATTGGTTATTTCTTTTTAAAGAAATAAAAATAATATAGCCTTATTTCTTTGTAAATTTTCTTAGAGAAATTTGTAACAAAAAATAACAATTAAAACAATTGTATTGCATTTTGGTTTGGTCTGGTTTGGTTGGTTTTACGGCATATAAACCTCAATAGGTTATTTAATGCCGACAAGATTATTATTGCTTTAACAATGGATCGTATGTACTATTTCCACTTACGGTCTGGTTGGTTGGCTTTGGTTTGGTTTGTTTTACGGCATATCAACCTCAATGGGCTATTTAATGCCGACAAGCTTTTTATAGCTTTAACGATGTATTGTATGTACGAGTTCCACTTAAGGTCAGGTTGGTTTGCATTTCTTTGGATTGTTTTACGGCATATCAACCTCAATGGGTTATTTAATGCCGACAAGATTTTTATAGCTTTAACGATGGATCGTATGTACGAGTTCCACTTAAGGTCTGGTTGATTTGCTTTTGTTTGGTTTGTTTTACGGCATATCAATCTCAATAGTTTATTTAATGCCGACAAGTTTTTTTATAACTTTAACAATGGATCGTATGTACGAGTTCCACTTAAGGTCTGGTTGGTTTGCTTTGGTTTGGTTTGTTTTATGGCATATCAAACTCAATGGGCTATTTAATGCCGACAAGATCTTTAACGATGGATCGTATGTACGAGTTCCACTTAAGGTCTGGTTGGTTTGCTTTGGTTTGGTTTGTTTTATGGCATATCAAACTCAATGGGTTATTTAATGCCGACAAGATTTTTATAGCTTTAACGATGGGTTGTATGTACGAGTTCCACTTAAGGTCTGGTTGGTTTTCTTTGGTTTGGTTTGTTCTACGGCATATCCACCTCAATGGGCTATTTAATGCCGACAAGATCTTTAACGATGGATCGTATGTACGAGTTCCACTTAAGGTCTGGTTGGTTTGATTTGGTTTGGTTTCTTTTACGGCATATCAACCTGAATGGGTTATGTAATGCCTACAAGATTTTTATATCTTTAACGATGGATCGTATGTACATATTATATGTATATATATTATTTAATGTCGACAAGATTTTTATTGCTGGTAATATTTTTTTTTCAAAAATGTATTGCTGGCAATGTTTCCCTTCTTCAAAAATGTATTGCTAGTAATAATTTTCGTTAAAAAAATGTATTACTGATAATATTTTTTTCTTCAAAGTTGTATTGCTGGTAATATTTATTTTCTTTAAAGATGTTTTCCTGTTAATATTTTTCCTCAAAAAATTTAAAACCTATTTTTAGACTTTCATAATTTTTGACCCCAGTTTGGGAGTTAACAATTTGCCCATAACAGGTGCTACCACCTCGAGTCAGGGTGGACCTGGGAACACAAGCTATTAAGAATCGGTTCCAAGCTCCCCAAAGCCTCCTGATCAGAGGCCTTTTTGTTGGATGTAATTGTTAACCCAATAGCAGCTGATATTAAAAACGGCATCCAGTCCATCTTTAAATGCAAAATATGGCATGTCAGTGTTAAATCCAACAAAACTAAACTTCTCATTAATCATATGAGAAACCCCCTCTCTGTGTGTGTCTGTCTGTCTGTCTGTCTGTCTCTCTCTCTCTCGGCCTTTCATGCCAACCTTCAAGAAAGTGACTCATTGAGGCTTTTCGGACAAAGGTTCTCAGCTGACATAAATTAGAACGATTACATTGTATCTATTTTTAGCATGGCAGCGAAGAAAGTTTGTGTCGTCCAAGACATTTTTCTCTCCGGAATCTATCTTACATACCTATATGTCTACCATTCGTCCATGCTTAGAATATTGCTGCCACATATGATCTGTTGCCTCTGCTATTTACATTGAGCTTCTTTATAAGATCCAAAGAGGAATCAGTAATATTATTGGTCCTAATCTGGAAACTCGACTTCAGTAACTTATCCATCGCTGTAAGGGTGCCCCTCTGTGTCATTTCTTTAAATACTTTCATGGTAATTGTTCGGGTGAGCTCTTCGGCATGGAAACCTAGACATTTTGAATTTAAGCACATTACTAGACTAGCATCAATATCTCAGCAATTTATAGTTAAGTTGGCTAGATGTAGCCGTAAGTTCTATATTAACGGTTTCTGCTCTCGTACCTCTTGCCTGTGGAACTGTTTCTGGCTACATGCTTTCCAACCAACTTTAATCTGCAAAAATTTAAATTCCATGTCAATCGCTATCTAAAATTCTGCTGATTACTCTTCACTTTCTGCTGATATATTGATATTTCTGTTCCTAATTCTTCCTCGCCTTCTTATTCCTTGGGTTTAAGTTTCTTTACTGCTTTGCTTGGGGTCATACCGATTAAATGCAAAAATAGTAGTGATATACAGTATAATCCTTGACAAACGGACTAAGAAGGCTTTCCGGATATGAGGAATTCGTTACTAAGTCTGGATATAAGTGGTTATATTTAGATTAAAATAATAAAAAAAAAAATGAATTCAGGATTAACATGTATTTTCAATGTTTTATAGCAAACAACTTACTCTAATGACGAGTGAAATATTACGGAATTAATTTTAAAAAAACAAAATTATGGAAAATTTAAAATCCATTAAATTAAGTATACCACGTATGCAAAAGAAATAATGTAACGAGGATTTTTTAATCGTTGTTGCATGACGATTCTTTCTCTTCTAATGTCATTCTCAACTTTTTTTCATATTTCGTTTTCCTTTTGTTATGGACATTTTTTAAACGAAAGACACTTTTTAACTCTGCATGCATTATTGCAATCGTCATGCTGGTTTGCTTTCCATAAAACTGACAACCTTTTTCAATTTCGCCAGGTTTCATCACAACCATGCATCTCGTTGCTCTCTTGTTGCAGATGTGTCTCGTTGTCATCCTTTCCTCTTATTCCCATCATCTTTTGCATCAATAGAAGCCATTAGTGGGAAATAAGCATGAGCAATTATCCAAAATAAATTTCCTGAAAAACAGAAATTTTAATGCAGTTACATAAGACACAATTAGTTCAAATATACACATCGAAATCATGTCCGGATATGCAGTATTCCGGATATGAGGAACTCCGGCTATAAGGGATTCCGGATATGAGGAAGTCCGGATATGCGGGATTCCGAATATGAGGAACTCCTGTTATAAGGAATTGCGGTTATGAGGGATTCTGGAGATGAAGAACTCCGGCTATAAGGGATTCCGGATATGAGAGATTTCGGATACGAGGAATTCCCGCAATAAGGGATTCCGGATATGAGGGATTCCGGAGATGAGGAACTCCGGCTATAAGGGATTCCGGATATGAGAGATTCCGGAGATGAGGAATTCCGGCAATAAGGGATTCCGGATATGAGGGATTCTACTGTAACTAGTTTTCATCAGTGAAAATTTTCCGGATTTCTTATTTGAAATTTCTGATGAGTTAATTCTTAAGTTAATAATGCAATGTTGACTTTCCTATGTTGAACTCAGCCATTAGTTACAATGAAATTTCGCCAGCGTCTAGTCTGTTTAAAATTTCCGCTTTTTGCGATAATTCCAAAGTTGTTCTTTTCCTCTTATTCCCATCATCTTTTAATACAAGCCATTAGGGTGAAATAAGAATAAATAACTATCCAAAGTAAATTTCCTGAAAAACAGAAATTTCAGATAAGTTACATATCACACAAACAGTTCAAATATAATCATCGAAATCATGTCCGGATATGCGCGATTCCGTATATGAGGCATTCCGGCTATGAGGCATTCCGGATATGAGGCATTCCGGATATAAGGGATTCCGGATATGAGGGATTCCGGATATGAGGGATTCCGGATATGAGGCATTCCGGATATGAGAGATTCCGGATGTGAAGGATTCTACTGTGTATTGAAATTAACCAACCTAGCGTAACGTTTTTCTCGGGTACTTTCCAATTTAAATGAATTATGTTTTGTCAGGCGAAAGACAATGTGTTCTCAACTTTTCCTTACGTTACATAAAATAATTTTTGAATCCTCTTGTGAGTTTCGGTGTCTACAGAAAAGATGGCGCCGAGCTGCACACACGTCGACACGTGACTGTCAAACCTGTTTTTCGTATTATTCTTTTTTTATTATTTGTAGTCGATGAAAAAGAGCGAATCGTTAAAAGATATCTGTCAATGAATTTTCTAGTACTTTTGTCTATTGTATTTATGACAGAAACTTATCTGTACCCACACTACAACAGAGTCGGAAAGTTACTTTATGAATCTGAGTAATGAGAAAACTCCAAAAAGTATCCGTTTGCATTGGAACGAGTTCCACTGGTATGAAGTGGAAAGGTTATATATATATATATATATATATATATATATATATATATATATATATATATATATGAATATGAATATAAAAGAAAGAGCAGTAAAATATATAATCCGGTGTTCTTATTGGTATTTTATTTTTACAAAACAGTGCTCAATGTAAATTTACAGAGCATAAATATTATAAATTAAATGATTTAAAATATGTTTTTCGCTACAGAGTAATAACCATGTTTCAAAATTGGAAGATAAAAATTTCAAAAAATAATTTTGTAATTAAATTAAAAACATTAGTTCCTTTTCATCTTCAAGCGAATATTGCAGTAAATTATTTTTTAAAAATTTACTGAGTTACCCAGTAAATTTAAAAAATAAATTAACCTCGCAAGTTCGGTCCATGGAATTCTCATCATCATTCAGTAGAACAACATTTCTATTACCTCAGGTCTCTACTCCATTTGTGAGGAGATTGTTCATAATCTATATTCGGAGAGATGTTATCTAACGGTTCAGCACTCTTTTCTTGCTTTCTAACAAAATTTTCCTCTATCACAATACCTTGCTTAACTTTTGGAAGGCACTTTCGCGATCACAAGGTGCCTTC
The DNA here is from genome assembly GCA_963932145.1 of Acanthosepion lycidas. Taxonomy (NCBI): domain Eukaryota; kingdom Metazoa; phylum Mollusca; class Cephalopoda; order Sepiida; family Sepiidae; genus Acanthosepion; species Acanthosepion lycidas. The sequence continues at coordinate 30,376,401 of OZ010613.1, forward strand.
GGATTTCAGTGTCATATTCTCTATCCTCTGTTAAAGCACTTACAGTGGCAGTGAAGACTTCTGGGTTATGCACATACAATATAATACTATAATTCGATGCTGCGGTAGACGAAGCGGGAGGTAGATCTCACGCTATATTGAGGCAGACCTCACGCCATAGACGGAACGGGAGGTAGATCTCACGCTATATTGTGGTAGATCTCACGCCATAGACGAAACGTGGGGGTAGATCTCACGCCATATTGACGTAAATCTCACGTTATAGTAGTAGCAAAAAATGGCTATATGCGATAAATTTCAACCTGTCTGTTGAAAAATGCTACAAACCATATATTTTATATATATATTTTTTTATTATATTATGTAAATATTACACTTTTTTGTTTCTTTCTTTCTCAGACAGTAGACAGTAAATGTCATATTGTAAGAATCTACTCTGGAACTCCATTTCCCAATTTTCAGTACCCACCTTTTTCTGCCTGTCAGTTTGCAGATAATTTACGGTTTGCTTTGGTTTATTTTGTTTTACGGCATATCAAACTCAATAGGTTATTTAATGCGACAAGATTTTTAGTGCTGGTAATATTATTTTTCAAAAATATATTGCTAGTAATAATGGTTTAGTTTGCTTCGTTTTACGGCATATCAACGTCAATGGGCAAATTAATGCCGACAATTTTTATTGCTGGTAATATTTTTCTTCAAAAATCTATTTCTGGTCATATGCTTTTCTTCAAAACTATTTCTGGTAATATTTTTTCTTCAAAAATGTATCGCTGTTAATATTCTTTTTTCAAAAAATGTATAACTGGCAATATTTCTTTTTTCAGAAATGTATAGCTGGTAACATTTTTTTCAAAAAGGTATTTCTAGTAATAATGTGTCTGTCTATATTTCTGAGATGAGGTATTATGTACATTATTCGGACTATTGTCTTCATCTTTATTACGTATTTAATACAACGTTTCGGCCCTTGTACGCTCCGTCCTTCTTCAGGTGGTTGGAGTGTCAAACTGAACCCTTTATTTCGCTCACTGGGGTAGACTGTTCTAGTTCCACGTGTCATGTTTAATGGATGTCTGTTATCAGTTATCTCCTGTTAATTTTCCCTCTCCACCTTCTTACCCAGATATTTAACTCACACTGTCACTAGATCTAACCGGGTATTGAACCCAAGGCCCGTGCTATATATATATATATATATATATATATATATATATATATATATATATATATATATATATATATATATATATATATATATATATATATATATATATATATATATATATATATATATATATATATATTCATTCAGTTTCTTAAATATTTTACTACAGTTATTAACCCAGGAACTCTTAGGTTAAAATGAGAAAACAAACGGAAGGTAAGCAATGTTTTAATAGATGTCAGTTATCACCTGTTAATTTCCCTCTGAAAGTTCTCCACTGCCTTAACCGGGTATTGAACTCACACTCTTTGGGTCCTGTCACTGGATCTAACCAACGACTTTATCCACAGTGCCATGTGTCTTTGAGGACATCGGTGTATTCCAACAACCCGAAGAAGGCCGGAGCGTACAACGGCCGAAACGTTGTAATAAATATGGCCTCAAAGATAAGGACAATAATCCGAATAATGTATAATAATAGTAATAATGTATTGTTGTTAAGAATTTTTACAAAGTATTTCTGGTTTTAAAACCTACATTTTTGACTTTCATAGTGTTTTGGTCCCAGTTTGGGGGTTAACTATTTGCCCATAGCTGGGGCCCTAGCAGGTGCTACCACCCGGTGTCAGAGTGAACCTGGGAACACCAGCAATTAAGAAGTAGTTCTACGCTCCTCAGAACCTCCTGATCAGAGACCTTGCTGTTGGACGTAGTTTATTGTCTTACTCGGGACGCAGATGTAGTTTATCGTTATACCCAGGACGGAGATAATTTATGGATTGGAAAATTTTATCCGTTATCGAATTGTCAATCAGATGCCGACTATTCTGTTGGCAAAGGCGGGAAAGCACCGAACAGGCGTTAGCTTCCACAGCGAACGGACACAAACAAGGAGATAGACTAATCATCCACGACAATGATCTCTCTTCCTTGCAGAGACGTCTCAGTACGCAATCATTTCATTGTTTTTATTTGGGAAACAACATGCTTTGAAATTCAAATCTTCAGGAAGAGGAACCAAAGTTATTCGATTGGTTTTTGTCTGTTTTCTTTCTATTATTTCTTTTTTCGTTTTTTAATGGCGTCCATTTCTATTTTTACAATGTTTGGTTTCTGATTATTTTATTTTTTATTTTTTAGGGGAATATTGGAAATCAGTAATGTCTTCGAATTCCCCAAACGTACATGGAAATATTTTTGATGAAAGAGAAAAGCAAAAAGTCAAGTTAAATTTCAAGAACGAGAATAAAAAGACACACACATGTACATACACACATATATATATATATAAATCGCATAAACAGTGATGATATATATATATATATATATATATATATATATATATATATATATATATATATATATATATATATAATGACGATAAAATGTGTATCAATATATATATATATATATATATATATATATATATATATATATATATATATATATATATATATATAAATAAGTAATAAGTTAATTGAATTGAACTAGGGTTTCTTCCCTACACAGTAATAACCATGTTTCAAAAACTGAAGCTAAAAAGTTGAAATTTAGTTTTTATGATAAAATTAAAAGCATTAGTTCTGTTTCATCTTCAAGCGAATTTTGGAATAACTTATTTTTAAATTTACTGAGTTTTAACATTGAGGACTGTTTTGTGAAAATAAAAAAAAATATAAATAAGAACACCGGATTATATATCTTACTGTTCTTTCTTTTTATTATAATATATATATATATATATATATATCTTGACGATAAAATGAGTATAATATATACATCCGTTATGTGGCATGCGTGATACACGCTTAGGCGATCATGCATCTTCCGATACATGACTAACGAGGCAGTTTTTTTTCCCGCTGTAGGTTGCAATTTCTTTCTGCGGTGGTCCAGTTGCTATCCAAGGCTATAGAAACCGGTCTGTCCAACTATTTACACATAGCTGGGGAGAGAGTAATAGGATTCATACCTTTCGCAAGGTGTGAATCCTCTTCTTCACGTAAGTGAATGTAATGGATTTGACTAGAATTCGAACACGCTGCCCCCACCCTGATTCCTCAATCTGAGCCGATACACACACACACACACACACACACACACACACACACACACACATATATATATATTAATGAATGTTTCATTAAATAATATAAACAAGCTGTGTCTATTTATTTTAAGTATGTTCTTTTTATATTGTCTGATAAGCTTAATAACATTATCATTGAAAGACGAAAGGAAATCACCATACTGATACATGGTTAAATCCCGTTTTCGGCTTACATAAGCCATTATCAAAGAAGACAATTACTTTTCAATATATCAACCAATACACGGACGAAAAAAATAATGATAGTCTGTTTTTGTTGCATGAACAATTTCAAAGCAACGACTAACTCGTGTATAGTAGACGCGGAAGCGAAAATCACTTCGCATCTCGTGACGTCACACATGACCACTTGATACTTTAACCGTATGGATGATAAAGAAACACAAAATACAGTTTTATATAAATATAAATATTGTTTATGCTATATGTTTCAAAGTGGCTAATATATATATATATATATATATATATATATATATATATATATATATATATGTAACCAAATGGGTAAATATTGGTAGTTGTTCGAGCGAGTCTTCTTATACATATAAATGCTCTATATTGTAAGGAAAAATAGTACTCAATGTTAAATAAGAGAGCTATTTAATATGTTTTTTGTTTTTTTGTTTTTTTTTTAAGCATTTCACCCCAAGCAAGACTGAGCCACTAGGACGCAAGGGGTTACAGAAAATTTAGAGCAAGATCAGATAGGAGTGATAGAAGAAAAGATGAGGGTAGTGGATAGATCAAGGCAACTGGAGATGTCGATTCACATTACACTTGAATAGCTGGAGATTATAGCTGACAGGGAAACAGGAATAGGGAAGGGAGTTCCATAGGCGAGAGGTGCGAGACATGAAGCTATTGGAGTAGAATTTAAGGTAAAATAAAATAAGACTCATATATATATATATATATATATATATATATATATATATATATATATATGTATATATATATATGTATATATATGTATATAGGAACATATAAATAAATAAATAAACAGAAAAATATATATATCAATAAACAAATAAATAGCGCAAATAAATTAATAAAGTGAAAAGGCAACAAATGTAACTTACGTCTTTCTGAAAAATTAATAATCCTGAAAAATATAAAAAATCTTAATCTCTTAAACAAAAGAAGTGAGTTGATGAGCACATGCTTGCATAGAACCAAATTTCAGCTCAAACACGCTGACCCAAATTCAAATACTCTAGGCGGACCCGGCGTCCAGATATACTAATAGGGATATTTTTAATAAGAGTTTACTTTTTATCTTTTACAACGTTTATTATACAAATACGGTTAATATTAGACTGTAACGCATTTAACATCTTTGCTAATCCATTATTTACTTCATTTTATGATTATCCTGTTTAATATATAACTATTACTATTGTCTTGTTTTCGTCTTTTCTTTCACTTCTCGTCGTATTATCAGAATCGTGTATATTTATTTTCTTAAATTTTGGCAGAGAATACCGGAGTATTTTTTGTTTGTTTTTAACCTAGTCCCTAATCTCTAAAAAGAATCTCTTCAACTTTGGTGAGAAATATATCTGCCAGATTTACTCTCGAACTAGCTTTGAATTTACATGTCTCCTTCTCCTAGATGGGAGTGAAGAGATAATTCATAATTCTTCTGAGGGTAATTGTGCAAGAGTTAACCGAGCGAACACGGCCAAAATTCGAACACGGCCACTGATATCGCTAGACCATGACAAAATAAAATAAAAATGAAGAATTAAATTCTATTCCGTTTTTCTGTTATATTTTTCGCAGAAACTGATTGCAATTCTCTGCAGTATCATGTATGACACTATAAGATTATTAACTGGCACTTAAAAATAATTACCATAATTTCTTGAAAATAATACGCACCCATAAATAATACGCACCCCAACAAATGATCCAAATATTAAAGAAATATATCTGTCCCTATGTATAATACGCATCTAAGAATTTTGTCAAACAAAAAATAATTACGAAGACATTACGAATAAAATCGACATTTAGCGGCTAAAAAAATGGTGAAAATTACCACGTGGTTTTCCTGATAAATATAACATTTTATTTTATCTCCAAAATAGGATTCCGTCAGTGAGGATGTTATAAAGAGAGGTTTCAAGAAGTGCTGTCTCATGACAGCCATGGAATGGCTCTGAAGATGACATCGTTTGGCAAGAGAATGTAGATAATTTTTAACAGGACGAAGATAATATTATGAATGATAATTTGTTTAATGACAATTTAGATATTGATTTTATAATAGAAAATGATGATGATGAAAATTAAAATTTCAATAAATTATTAAATTGATATCCTCTTTTCTTCGAAATTGGCCTTTTTATAGATTTTTTTTTTATTTTTTTCGCCAAATAAAAAAAATGCGGTTACTGATAAACATAAATTTAATGACAAAAAAAAATGTTACAATTATTATTGTTAGATTTAAAATGAAAATTGGGATAATATCTTTCTTATTTTCGAACAGGTACGTATTTATTATTATAAATCAATAACGAAATATATATATTTGTTTAAACCTATTTATAAGACACACCCATATTATCACTTGTAATTTACAGTAAAAGAATGCGTATTATTTTCGAGAAATTACGGTAAGAATAAAATATTTTCTTTTTTTAACAATACCCTATCAAGAATAGGATTTTGTTGAAAACAAAGCATTTTCCTATGATTTGTTTATTTTAAAGGTCACCGAGTTTAACATGTGAGAATCGGTCAAAATTCAAGACACCTGTTGTTTATTTTTTACTTCCTTAGTCGGTCTCCATATTGAAATGTCAGTGCAATGTGTTCAAAGACTGTCAAAATTCACAGTACCTGCATAAGTTGCATTTGACCTTCATACAATATCCTGACTGACTTCAGACTTAAATGTCAAATATTAAGTACAATAAAATAGGTGATTTTTTTTTTAGTTCAGCCCTTTGCAATTCAAATAACGATTCGTCGGCAAGTAAGAATCTAAATAAAAACTGAAGAATAAGAGATTTAGAAAGGTTTTTCCTCTACTTGCATAAATTATAACCCGAACTATGGTTGGTTGACCAATGAGAATATGATACGAAATGGACTATCCTGCCCGTCAGATGATGTTCTGACCGGATTGTGTCCCCCCCTCTTATGTGGATCTTTTAAGCACAGCAGGAGTTGACAGAACAAATAGTCGAAAACGCATCTCGTAGTCACGGAATTAAGACCACACCCAGTGCCGTGACTAGGATAAGACTATCCAAGCAACTGACTTTACAATCAACGCGAACTTGAATATATGGAGATATTCAAAAATGACTCATGGCCCAAGTAATTCAATCTAGTTGGCTCAAATAAGCAAATACTCGAATAATCGCCATTATCCTCCAATACTTGATTTCAACTCACTAAATTTAGCATGTTTCAAAAAAAGTCTTTTTTTTTTCTATTTTAGCCTCGTTACATTGTAGAAACGTCATATTTGCAAAGACGAAATGCTACAAAGAAATTTTGACCTAGAAAATACTTCTCATTCATATAATTGTTACTTTGATTTGATCTAAGATCTTAGTCATCAACCTTTAATATATTAGTCGATACAATATCCTGGTTTGTATTTCAATCTCTGTCCACTTAAGACAAACCGACATCTAACTCTAGTGTACTTTCTTTCAATTTGTCATTTCGAATAAAACAATTTGTATTTGATTTCCAAACTATCATTTTTCAAATTCTTTACGTTTCAATGCTTTACTGAAATTCTGCTTACTTCTAAAATCCCAAAACTCGTAATATTGTCAAAATGCACTAAGCTAGTGGTTCTTAAACTTTTATAAGTCACGGCCGACTTTATTCAGGGGCCCCTTGAGTCACAGATCCCTATGAGAACAAGCCCTTCATATACAGATAGACTGACAAGCAGATACTCACAGTCTGACTGGTTTTTCTCAACCGTTGTACGTGCATTTCTCTATACTGCACTCTCATACACACACTGAACACGCATCACTTTTCAGCTAGCCTCGCTTGAAATAAATTATGGTTAATTAATCCTCACCAGCATATGAGAAGATAATCAAGCCGTGATAATCCGTGGAATATGAGAATTATCACTTGCAGTTATGGAGCAGTAAAAGATGGCGTTTGTGCTTTGAATGAAGGCACGCATTTTCACTCAATAAATTTAGCATGTTTCAAAAAGTGTCTTTTGTTTTCTATTTTAACCTCGTTACATTGTGGAAACGTCATATTTGAAAAGACGAAATGCTATAAAGAAATTTTGACCTAGAAAATACTTCCCATTCCTATAATTTTCACTTTGATTTGGCCTAAGGTCTTAGTCCTCAACCAGTAACATATGAGTCGATACAATATCTGGGTTTGTATTTCAATCGCTGTCCACTTGCGACAAATCGACATCTAGCTCCGGTGTAATTTTAAGCGGAACGTGGGGTTTACGTGTTGTTAAATTAGGTACACGTAAGTTTATTCCTGCTAGAAGAAGGTCCACTACAAGAACATGCCGGACTCAGAGATTGAATTCACCATAAAGAAATGTAAAGAAAGCCAACAAGACCGATATATATATATATATATATATATATATATATATATATATATATATATATATATATATATATATATATATATATATATATATATATATATATATATATATAGTCGACTGACCCGTCGAGTTCGACGTATGAAGGTCAAGCAGATCAGTTCCCAGGAAACCGACAGCCCGACAACGGCACATGAGATTTGATTATAGTGGTGAAGGTTTCGTGCAGGACCAGCCACACTTTTTGAAGTATAGGAGGTACGGTGGAGTAATGGATAGCGGCTTGGATTGAGGAATCAGAGAGCCGAGTTCAAATTACATTCACTTACATGCTAATGAATGCTGTGAATCCTCTTCTTCTCCCTACAGCTATGGGTAAATAGCAAGACAGACTTGGTTCTATAGCCTTGGATGGCAAACTGGTTTAGGAAAAGGACAACTCTGAATTCAAAACGTGCGGAGGATCGTTTGGGGACCTTGTGGCACTTAGTGCACCAGGTCTCTGAATTCAGGTTATATATATATATATATATATATTAAAGACATTTTTTATGTTTAACGTTCTTTTTATATGTCTTTAATAAATAAATTGTCGGACTTTGTCCATTTCTTAATATATATATATATATATATATATATATATATATATATATATATATATATAAACAACAACATTTACAGTGGACATAGACATTAGCATTTGTGTTTGTAATTTGGCGAATATTCGTACGTACGTGTATGTGTATATAATGTTCATGTCGTCTCCCACAAATGAAAATACGCAAGAGAGGTTACATTGTATATGTGTTCGCTGAAATGCAAAGTAAAAAGAGGGCTAGGCAAGAAATCGGCCAGTATTTATAGTGTGGGGAGAGCGTCCCCTAGTAAACAATTTGGACAATTAAGGAGAAGTTAAATCCGACACAGTCTTTCACTTTGTCATTTCTTTGTGTGAAGAAAACAATTTGTATCCCATTCCCAAACTATCATTTTTCAACTTCTTTACGTTTCAATGTTTTACTGAAACTCTGCTTACTTCTAAAATCCCAAAACTCGTAATATTGTCACATGCACTAATCCAGTGGTTCTTAATCTTTTATAAGTCACGGTCCCATTTATTCAGGGGCACTTTTAATCAGAGGCCGCTTTAGTCACAGATCCCTATGAGAACAAGCCCTCCATATACAGATAGACTGACAAGCAGATACTCACAGTCTGACTGGTTTTTCTCAACCGTTGTACGTGCATTTCTCTATACTGCACTCTCATACACACACTGAACACGCATCACTTTTCAGCCAGGCTCGCTTGAAATAAATTATGGTTAATTAATCCTCACCAGCATATGAGAAGATAATCAAGCCGTGATAATCCGTGGAATATGAGAATTATCACTTGCAGTTATGAAGCAGTAAATGATGGCGCTTGTGCAGAGATTGATAGCGCGCGTTTAAATGATAAACATGGACCCAGCTACAAATCAAAAGATGCCTAATGGTCAGCAATGTAAATAGTGGCTGGGTGCGTCCTGTTTTGCTTCTTTCAATGAAAAATTGATTGGGATAAGTTCTGTATAACGAATACTTTAAACAGCTCATAATTAGAGATCTTGAACGAAGTATTGGTAAATTAATCCCCACCAATATATAAGAAAAGCATCAAGCCGTGATAAACCATGGAAAATGAGAATTAACACTTGGTCATATGAAGTGGCAAAAGATGGTGGCTTTGCAGAGTATGACGACACATGTTTAAAAGGTAAACATTAGTCCAACAGAAAGTCAAGAGACGCCTAGCGGTCGGCACTGTAAATATTTTGTTATGTTTCTTTCAATGGGAAACCAGTGATTGGGAAAAGGCCTGTATAACGAATAAGTTAATTTTTATCTGATACAAGATGCTTAAAAATTGTATGTGCGGATGTTATAATGGATAACAGCTTGGAAGTGGATATCTTGATCAAAATTGTGGTCAATTAATCCTCATCGATATATAAGAAGTAATCAATCCGTGATAAACTGTGGGAAATGTGAATTATCACTTGGTCATATAGAGTGGCAAAAGATGGCGGCCATGCAGAGAATGACGACACATATTTAAATGGTAAATATAGACCCAATAGCGAGTCAAGTGGCGCCTAGCGGCTGGCACTGTAACTAATGGATTGGTGTGTTTTCTTTCAAGCAGTGGCAGGGTGCATTTTATTTTATCTCTTTCAGTGTAAAATCTTTGAATAGGATAAGGGCTATATAGCAAATATTGATTTTTATCTGATCGTTATAGAGCCCGTGTTAAGAAGCCATGCTCTAAGCATTGTTACTTTAGTGATTTTTTTTTAAGGAAATCAAATGTGATATATCATAGATTATTCGGTGTAATTCCGGGTGGCGTAATGGTTAGATTTTCGAAAGAAGGAATTAAAGACCTGAGTTCGGTAAATTCGCTTTCGTTTTTATCATTTCCCCTGAGAAAGGCGATAATGTCACTAAGATGCAAGGGAGTTAGTGAGAGGGAAAGAGAATGAAAATGACTTTAGTGAGTAGGAACGACAAAATAAGAAAAAGGATTCAGGATGACAGGAGATAACGATTGACATTGTATTTAAATTTTTGAAGATTGTAAGTGGCAGGAAAGCAACAAACTGGGAGGGAGTTACACAGACAAGAAGTGCAAGAAAAGAAACTATTACTATAGAACTTACGGTTACATCAAGGTAATTCCACAGTAAAACACTGAGATCTAGTTGACAATCTAGTAGCGCGCTTAATTCCATACATTTGCGTGTGCCAAGGAGAAAAGCTCAGTAGAACAATGAAAGTATTTATAGAAATGATAAAGGAAGCCACGTCGCCATCTTGTGAAGGTGACTAGTTAAATCCTCGCCGTTTTGATAACATTTCAAATTTTAATTCCTTGTCTATTTAAAATGAAAGTTTAAATATAAAATATATTCAGCTTAAATTTAAAAAAAATGAGTCTTTAGGAATGACAAAGTTATTAATTTTTTTTAATATATTATTATATATAATCTTATTTAATATATATTATGGAATGAAGAAAAGTCCAATTATCTCCATCTATAAAAGGCAGGATGTGTGTGTGTGTGTGTGTGTGTGTGTGTGTGTGTGTGTGTGTGTGTAACGAATGCACGGCCACACTTTTCGACGGATTTCCACCAAAATTTACATGCACATGCTCCAAGTTAGCGGCGAAGGCCAAGACCGACTTTGCATTTCCCAACTCCCATCCATAGTGGAAATAAACGATTTTTTCATGCTTCTACGGCTATTTTCATGTAGTTTGCGGCAATTATCTACTGGCCATTGTAAAAGCCTATACCTGGCTGCCATGAATAGACAGGAAAATTCTATTGGCCAGCGTGACAGCCAACAGCTGACTGACACGAATGTTAACTAGCATGCTAGCATGCAAAAAAAAAAATCGATAGCTGTATTCCTCACAAGTGGGAAAAATTTAAATCTGCATGGCACTTTACTCCAATTGGCTCATTCGCTTGCATAAACTCGACGGTGATTCTGATTCCGTAGAACTGGGATGGGTGTGAAAAAGTATTTGTTGTTAACATTCTTTTTTCATTCGGTTTTTCCAGTTACGAGTCCTTTTTTTAAAGCTGATCGTTTTGTGTTCATTTTGTTTAGTTCTTTTTTCGTAACAGATTTAATGTTTAGTATAGAGCTTAGAAAAAATTCGCAGTGTGAGATAGGCATGAAGTCAGGCATGTAGCAACATCAGGACGTCAAAGGGCACTACTTTAAAAGCAAGAAAGGGTAAAAAATATTTTAAGTTAAGTGATAGCGATTGCTGTATGAGTCGTATGATTTTTGAATCAAGCACGGGCAACGCCGGGCCATGCTGCTAGTTTTAATATATTTTCTCTCTCTACCTTATTTTTATAGATGCAGATATTTAAGTAAAGATTCTGATTATAATAAACAATATTTAACAGCCTGAATGTTTGCGAAATTTCATAGAAAATATGCGTCCTCTGACAGGAATCGAAACTGTAACCTACAAGGAACCGTCATATTGCATGTCGTGCTGTAGCATATAGCTACAGAGGAGGAATCTGTTTAGATTGATCTTCTATAGGTAAATAGTACAGCATGTTAAGTTATATGACGGTTCTGCGTAAGATACAGTTTCGATTCCTGTCGAAGGATACATATATACTATGAAATTTCTCGGACAGTATGGACGGTAAATGTTGTTAATACTGTTTATTATAAACAGAGCATTTACTTAAATATTTCTATCAATAAAAATAATGTATAAACAATATATATATATATATATATAAAGAAATAATCATACATAGAATCAATCAGCAATATGAATGCGATTAATAGTGAAATCACTTCGCTAGTAGAGCATAATGTATGCATTAAAATACTGTTAATCCATTGAATGATGGGATCCTCATTTATAAAACTGTTGTCAGATGTTTCTTGTGTATATTTTTTTAAGTTAAGCAAGTACTTTCGAAGACCACGTCTCCATAATCAGGTTTTTCCCTTAAATTGCTGATTGATTCTATGTACGATTATTTGTTTATATATATATATATATATATATATATATATATATATATATATATATATATATATATATATATATATATATATATACATACCTGTTGAGAGCCACAATGGGGAAAGTGGAGGGCTATTATCGCCTACGTCCTGAAAGGACACGGCACATAAAAAGAAAGAAAATTATCTCAGGAGGTTATACTTATGTCCCTTGGAAATAATTTTAAAATTTCTTAGAAAGTTAAAAGCAACTAAAGTTTTGTATTTTTTAAATTTTATGGACCAATTTTGCAGGTAGAATGAAGCAAATTATTATTTAAGAATAGCAAATAAGGACTAACATCAGGAATAGGCAGAGGAAATTTCTGGGAGGCGTAAAGAGGGTCTGGAGAATCTGATACTCACAGATCTGATAGAGAGAAAAGGAAAGCAACGCATGACCTACCTGGCGGACTTAAGCAAGTCAATGAACGTGGTCTCCGGGAGTTGTCAGAGGGGCGGAAGTTATTGAGCGTTTCACGGGATAGGGAGAAGTGAATTGCCGGTAATAATTTTTTCCTTCAAAAATTCATTGTTAGCAATAATACTTGGAAAAATATATTTCTGGTATTAATATCTATGTTTACACTTTCTTTTGACTCTAGTTTGGGGCAAACTATTTCCCCAAAGCTGGAACCCAAACAAGTGCTACCACTACGAGCCAAGTTGGATCTGTTGGAACACCAGCAATTAAAACTTCTTGATCGGAAGCCTTGCTGCCTGATGTAGATTATCGTTGTACCCAGGAAGTGGACGTATTTTATTGTCTTACCCAGGATAGAGATAGTTTCTATCAGGTCATCCCATAAGTTCTGTCCGAATTTTAACTTTTCTTTAAAATGAAGGAAATTTAAAGAGTATTTTATAATGTCTAAAGGAGCTGAACATTATTTTTATGTTTAGATGCATTTAAACTGATCAAATTTTATTTCAGGGAACAATAAAATTAAATTTTGTTTGATTAAAACCCTGCTAACATGGAAGTACCCAAGAATCATTTGAGGCACATAATACTTTATGAGTTCAAGAAAAGAAACTCAGCAGCCGAAGCGGCTAGAAACATTCACTCAGTTTATGGAGAGGAATGTGTGAATGAAAGAACTTGCAGAAGATGGTTTGCAAAATTCAGAGGTGGAGATTTCACCCTTGAAGATGAAGATCGAACCGGACGTCCAGTTGACTTTAATGAAAAGCTTCTTGAAGCAGCCCTTGAAGAAAATCCTGCTTTATCAGTTGAGGAATTGGCAGTGGTTCTCGGTTCAAACCATACAACTGTTCATCGTCATCTTCAACAACTTGGAAAAGTTCCTAAACTTGGAAAATGGTTGCCTCATGAATTGTCTGAAAACAACCTCAAATCCCGAGTTGATATCTGCTTTTATCTCCATTCTCGCCAACTTGTTTCACCTTTTTTGGATAGACTTGTGACTAGCGACGAAAAATG
>OZ010613.1:30395278-30417778 GCA_963932145.1 Acanthosepion lycidas
TATCTATCTATCTATCTATCTATCTATCTATCTATCTATCCCAGCCGGTTCATTATCTATCTATCTATCTATCTATCTATCTATCTATCTATCTATCTATCCCAGCCGGTTCATTATCTATCTATCTATCTATCTATCTATCTATCTATCTATCTATCTATCTATCTATCTATCTATCTATCTATCTATCCCAGCCGGTTCATTATCTATCTATCTATCTATCTATCTATCTATCTATCTATCTATCCCAGCCGGTTCATTATCTATCTATCTATCCCAGCCGGTTCATTATCTATCTATCTATCTATCTATCTATCTATCTATCTATCTATCTATCTATCTATCTATCTATCTATCTATCTATCCCAGCCGGTTCATTATCTATCTATCTATCTATCTATCTATCTATCTATCTATCTATCCCAGCCGGTTCATTATCTATCTATCTATCCCAGCCTGTTCATTATCTATCTATCTATCTATCTATCTATCTATCTATCTATCTATCTATCTATCTATCTATCTATCTATCTATCCCATTCTGTTTCTATCTATCTATCTCACTTTATTCATGTATATCCATTTTACAATCTAATACGTAAGTATTTCGTATGTTGCTTTCTTGCCGCCTCGCATAAACTGCTTTTTTTTAATGTCAATGGCGTACTTTTCCGAGATATTTACAAATAGAAAAAGTGAAAAGCCCGATTCCGTGAAAGAGCAGAGCACACATCTTTTCAAGGACCAGTTAACGCTTGAGTCGCCTTTAATTCATGCCACCTCACGACCTATCCAATTCATTTGAATTACAGTTTATTTACCGTTAACCATTGCTATCTCATCAAGTCCAGGGTCTCTTGGGTGCACTTAAATGGCTCAATCGTTCGTTCTTCGTGCCTCCATTTGATTTAATCGTTGCTTTCTTCTGAGTTGAACGGCGTCGTATCAGAGCCAGCATATCGAGTGCATATTTAATAGACGCGATCCCAAATTCCCCAGGTCTCAATTCCATAGCTTCTCGTCCGTTCGCCTGTAATTGCTGGTTGAATCCAGACTCTGTTCTTGTCGAACAGCCTAGATTTTCCCCCCAAAGGTCAGGCAGGCTAAACTTATTTCGTTATGATTTTCCAACAGAAAGCTTTTAAGAATTCTTCCGTGCGACGCAAATATAGGAACATTCAAAATTCTAAGAAAGTCTTCAAGTTAATTCTTCGATTTTCTTCCTACGGAAATAAAGTAAAATAATAATAATAATAATAATAATAATAATAATAATAATAATAATAATAATAATAATAACCTGGAGATTGAGATTAACGGAATGTGGGGACTGAGACTGTGCCAATATTAATCGGAGTTCTGTGACTCGTGAGTAAAGGAATGGACAGTTTTACTAACAGCGTCACAGGTAGCATCAACATAAAAGTTGCTCAGAAAATCGCCCTGCTAGGAACATACCATATACTAAGAAAGTGATATCAATTAAATAATAATCATCCTCCTACAGGGACTAAGGAGAGCATAGGTTAGGCCCGGTTGTACAGGATATAAAGCAGGAAACATGACAATAATAATAATGATATTGATAATAATAATAATAATAATAATAATAATAATAATAATAATAATAATAATAATAAGAAGAAGAAGAAGAAGAACAACAACAACAACAACAATCAAAGCTAACCGCCCAGACATTGTTATTAAAGACCACAAAAAAAAAAACTGCCTCCTTATTTATATGGCAATCCCTGCAGACCCCAATATATATTTGAAGATACAAAAAGCTATCAAAATACAAGGACCTTGAAATCGAAATCTCAAAAATGTGGCATATGGGAACATCAACAATCCCTGTTGTAGTTGGATCCTTAGGACTGGTTGGAAAAGACAGCAGTGGACTAATTGAAGGGATTCCTGGAATACCATGCCTCAAAGAAATACACAAAATTGTTCTCACAAGTACAGCCAAAACTTTACGAAGGGTTTTATCTATGTTTTTTTTTTTTTGTTCGTAGAAAGGGTCATTATGCCATTTCTAACCTTAGTTCCCTGGGCGGGACCCGGAAAGAAATGTGTAAACACCAGAAATCAAAGGAAATAAAAACCACCACCACCACCAACAACAACAACAACGACGACGACGACGACAACAACAACAACTACGACGACGACGACGACGACAACAACAACAAATTTAATAATATTTTTTTTCATTCTACGTCAAGGACTTCTGAATGGTGAGCATATTCCATTAATTTAAAGCTGAAACTAGATGCCTAATTGAACTAGAATTATTTGAGATTAGGAATAATCTCTATTCCCGACATTTATTTTCGATGTATTTCGAAAGCGTATGAGAACAGCGAAAGTGACATTCCAAAAGGTAAGCAACATATTAAGAAACAGGAAAATTTCGTTAGCGCCAGCGAAATAAGTATTGAACTGTTACGTAACGCTAGGTCTTCTCTATGGCAATGAATCCTTTCTTGCTTTCTTTTAAATCCTAAATCAAGCTTGTTTCTCTTATTCTACATTACCGGCTATTGATATCTATCTATCTATCTATCTATCTATCTATCTATCTATCTATTCAATCTTGTACATAATAGTAGGTTTTGAATATATATATATATATATATATATATATATATATATATATATATAACGGAAAAGGGGTCCACAGAAAGCAAAGTGACAGCTCTAACAGACCAAAGACAAAACACGCATGCAACATCTGCAACAGAGATTTTCACTGCTGCATCGTCCTTTACAGCCACAGTCGTCGATACTCCAGCCAAGCAGACAACTAGGATGCTACCCATGGTCAAACCTGACCGACGGAGGCCTAATATATATATATATATATATATATATATATATATATATATATATATATATATATGAAAATTGTAATAAATATGGTGACAAAGCTTAGGACAATATTCCGAGTAATGTAAATAGTGTGCATAATACCTCATATAAAAAATATCGACAGATACTGAAGGGCTGAAACGTTGTAATAAATATGGCAACAAAGATGAGGACAATAGTCCGAATAATGTAAGTAGTGTACATAATACCTCAAGTCAGAAATATAGACAGATACTGAAGGGCCGAAACGTTGTAATAAATATGGCAACAAAGATGAGGACAATAGTCCGAATAATGTAAATAGTGTACATAATTCCTCATCTCAGAAATATAGACAGATACTGAAGGGCCGAAACGTTGTAATAAATATGGCAACAAAGATGAGGACAATAGTCCGAATAATGTAAATAGTGTACATAATTCCTCATCTCAGAAATATCGACAAATACTGAAGGGCCGAAACGTTGTAATAAATATGGCGAAAAAGATGAGGACAATATTCCGAATAATGTAAATAGTGTACATAATACCTCATATAAGAAATATCGACAGATACTGAAAGGCTGAAACGTTCTAATAAATATGACGACAAAGATGAGGACAATAGTCCGAATAATGAAAATAGTGTACATAATACCTCATATAAGAAATATAGACAGATACTGAAGGGAGACGCTTCTAGTTCTTTAAATATATAATAGCATTTTGTATAATAATATAAATAAAAATTACTTTTGTTTATGAGGCATTCATTTATATCACATTATATTTTCCATAATTTACCATGATTCGCTTATCCTGAAATCGCTTTATGAGTGTTTTGGAATTTTACTTTTGTTTAAAAATACTTCCTGCAAAATAATACCCTTACATTTGCGTTGATAACGACCACCAGAGGACGAAACGCGTCGGTTAAGAATAATTTTTCTTTTTGCCTTTAATTGATATTGTTCTTTAACAAATATAATTTATTGTTGTATCTTGAATTTTACCCCCTCCACACACACATATATATATATATATATATATATATATATATATATATATATATATATACACACAGACGCACACACATATATATATATACTATTAATATATTATATTATTTTCATTCATATTGTCATTTACAGATATAGTGTATAGTTATATCATATATTTTACACACAGTTTTATATATATATATATATATATATATATATATATATATGAAGAAAAATATACGGAAAAAACAAACAAAAATCCTTATATACAATTATGCTGTTTTAATGTTAATATAATGTCAACGTCAGACGTTTTGGTCTAATAAACCATCTTCAGGACATATTCATAAAATATTTGAAGTATAAAAAAAAGTGACAAGATGAGGACAATATTCCGAATAATGTAAATAGTGTACATAATACCTCATATAAGAAATATCGACAGATACTGAAGGGCCGAAACGTGGTAAAAAAAACAAAAAAAACAGAGCATTTAAAAAATTTTTTAAATGCATATATATATATATATATATATTATTGATATATTTTCTGTTTATACATTATCTTAATAGATACAATTTCTCTAAGTAAATGCTCTTTTTTTTGTTTTTTTTAATTAAAATGTTTTAATTAATCTTACCGAGCTGAATGTTGGACAAATTTGCGTTCTCCAACAGGAATCGAACCTGTGTTTTATTCGAAACCGTCATTTTATCTGACGTGCTTAACCAATTAGCTATGGAGAAGCGTCTGGTAGCCAAAGTCCAAATTACTGTTTTTAAACCCACAAACTTCGGCAATTTTTTCGATCGATCTTTTCTACTCACGAAACGTATATTTAACGTAAACAATAACAACATTTAATGAAATGGATGAAATCCGGCATTTATTTATTTTGTATATATATATATATATATATATATATATATATATATATATATATGTGTGTGTGTGTGTGTGTGTGTGTGTCTATATATATAATTTAAAGCGTCTGCCAAGGACGATATTATCGTTAAGTACAACTCTTCAAAATAGGCGTAGTCAAATGCACCAACGATTCGGCCTCGCACCGACTACAAAATGATTACTTTTCTTTTTACTAAATATCATTTCAATTCAAGGCCCGAGAGCCATTCATGTAGAGCGTTGTTTCATTAGATTGTTGTGTGGACATAAGTGCAGTTTTTGAGAATATGTAGAATAGCTAATGGTTGACCTGGGTCTTCAGTAGGTTAAGATTATCTCAACCCATTCAACCTATCATTTATATATATATATATATATATATATATATATATATATATATATATAAGGCAAAATGTCTGTGTGGGTGTGTGTGTAACAATTGCACGGCCGAAATTTTCGACGGATTTGCACCAAAATTTACATGCACATGCTCCAAGTTAGTGGGAAGGCCAATACCGACTTTGCATTTCCCAACTCCCATCGATAGTGGAAATAATCGATTTTTTCATGCTTCTACGGCATTTTTCATGCAGTTTGTGGCCATTTTCTACTAGCCAGAGTAAGAGCCTATAGCTGGCTGTCACGAATAGGCAGGAAGATTCACGAATATTAACTAGCATGCAAAAAAATCGATAGCTGCATTCGTCACAAGTGGGAAAAATTTAAATCTGCATGGCACTTTACTCCAATTGGCTCAATCGCTTGCTTAAACTCAACGTTGATTCTGATTCCGCAGAACTGGGTTGGATGTGAAAAAGTATTTGTTGCTAACTTTCTTTTTTCATTCGGTTTTTCCAGTTACGAGTCCTTTTTTTTTAAAGCTGATCGTTTTCTGTTCATTTTGTTTAGTTCTTTTTTCGTAACAGATTTAACGTTTAGTATAGAGCTTAGAAAAAATTCGCAGTGTGATATAGGCCAGAAGTAAGGCATATAGCAACATCAGCACGGCAAAGGGCACTCTTTTAAAGGCAAGGAAGGGCAAAAATATTTTAAGTCAAGTGATAGCGATTGCTGTATAAGTCGTATGATTTTTGAATCAAGCACGGGCAACGCCGGGCCATGCTGCTAGTATATATATATATATATATATATATATATATATGTGTGTGTGTGTGTGTGTGTGTGTGTGTATAACAATTGTAATATTCTATTAGGTTGGTGCAACAATAATGACGTAATAATGTCGTTTTCTAACGTACTTTTTAACGTCAAAAAACGACATTATTACGTCATTATTGTTGCACAAACCTAATAGGTGAAAATAGGTAACGATTCCATTTTCAATTTAATACGAATATTTGGTATTCTTTTGAAATAGTTTCATGTTCAGTTGAAAGTCGAAATCAATTAGAATCAAACTGAATTGGAATCAAGAAGAAATAAAACAAGAAACAAACTAATTTCGTCGTGAAAACTAAAAGATAGACATATGAAATGATAATCTGTAATTTTCAGCGGTGATCAGAAAATTCGCTCTGGAAGAGAGTCAGGCTCAACATGTGTTATTCAAAGTGTCGTATTCGATTTTAAATAACATACAATGTTATTACAGATGCAAAAGAAATATAAAAGTTTAAACTCTTAACGTAATTATTAAGAAACTTAACATTAAGATAAACCAGACAAAGACAAAAAGAAGAAAAAGACAATGAAGTGCCAAAAGAATGGATTTTCTCTTGACACCACTATCATTTTAATTACCTTCACTCCACGGTAATATTTATTGTTTTAGAAAACGACGTTCAAGTCAATTAATATGTTTATTCTTTCTATAGATATGCGTTCTTTTAATATCTATCTATCTATCTATCTATCTATCTATCTATCTATCTATCTATTAACCATTACACCACCCGTAGCTCCAAGCTTATAACATCTGGTATTCGCAAGCGGTCACCTATCTAGTTACTGACTAGCCTCGACGTTGCTTAACTTCCTACAGTTCACATTTTATGCTAGGATCAATTTTACTGCATACGGATACAAAAGTAATTCAATAAAATACACAAAACTAGAAAGAGCTGTAAGACAAGGACGCTTCTTCTTTCCGGACTTATTCAACTGGGATTGGAAGTCGGCTCAGGGATTTCGAATTTCGAGCCGTTATCCATTAGTGGCACCTAGTATTTCAAAGCGGTTACCCATCTTAGCTACCGAGCAGGATCGACGTTGCTTAACTTCGGTGATCGCACTTAAGCCGGTATTTCGACGTGATGTGGCTGTAGGCCAATGCGATATGGAAAGATTTAGAACAAATTCAAGGCATTCTTGTTTCCATTCAATTTTAGACAATACAATAGTAACCTAAGACTCCAACTGAAAAATACTCTTAAAAATCATTCAAGCCTTTTATTTCAAAGGAAGGTAACTCACATCTAGGTCAGATGCTAAGAAATTTGGCACATTGTGTCTCTTGAATCTATCTTATATATGTATAAGTCTACCATTCGTCCATACGTAGGATACTGCTGCCACGTGTGGTCTGGTGCTCCCGACATATAGCTAGAGATTCTTGATAAAGTCCAAAGAAGAATCAGCAATATTATTGGTGCTGATCTGGCCCCTCAGCTTCACTTTCCGCCGACGTAAAGCTTTCATTCCTATGCCTTTTCTATAAACACTTCCATGATATCTGTTCAGATGAAATCTCTGCTAAGGGACCTTGACTTTATGAATTAAAGCGCTGTACTAGACTGGCGACAAGGCCTCATCTATTTACAGTTGAGTTGCCTAGATGTAACCGTAAATTCTATGCTAAGACATTCTTTTCTCGCTTGTGGAACTATCTTCCTGATTCATGCTTTCCTGATTAAACTTCTTTTGATCTTGCTCCTTATTCGGTTTGCTGTCGTGAAATCGATATAACAAATTTTAAGAAAGGGATGACAATTTAATATTTAACCATTAAAATCGAATAAGATGAATATAACCTGAATGAAAATTGAGTTTATATTCGTCTTATTCGATTTTAATAGTTAAATATTAACTTGTGATCCCTATTATAAAATTTGTTATAAACTCGATGAAAATTGAATAAAATAAATCTAATTTAAGGCACCTTTCAAACGACCCTTCATCAGAAGTTAATCGTCAGTATTAAAATACTACTGCAGTGTTGTTGTTTTTTTATAAAAATAGGATCTCAAAATTGGAAAAAAAAAAATAATTGTCACCCAGTCGAACCAATGAATTCCCAGACAGTACCAATTTGTGTCTGAGTTCCTTCTGTTTACATAGCCTTTAAGATTCTTGGGTGGTGTTTTGTCCGGGCGGTGTGCAGGGTAGAGAAGAACTCTTCTGAATAAGTGTTTCGACAAACAGCCGTTCTTAACAAGTGTTCACCAATGGCAGACTACTGTATCTGTGAATGTCTGGATAATATTATTGGTATATTCTTACGAATAGGACAAGACACATGTTGAGCAATCCTTCACTCTACCTGCTGAATGGTTTTAAATTGTAGGTATATTATTATTATTATTATTATTATCATTATTATTATTATTATTATTATCATTATTATTATTATTATTATTATTATTATTATTATCATTATCATTATTATTATTATTATTATCATCATCATTATTATTATTATCATCATCATCATCCTCATTATTATTATTATTACCATCATCATTATTATTATTATTATTTTTATTATTATCATTATTATTATTATTATTATTATTATCATTATCATTATTATTATTATTATTATCATCATTATTATTATTATTATCATCATCGTTATTATTATTATTATCATCATCATTATTATCATCATCATCATCATCATTATTATTATTATTATTATCATCATCATTATTATTATTATTATCATCATCATTATTATTATTATTATTATTATCATTATTATTATTATCATCATCATTATTATTATTATTATAAATAAATAAATAAATAGAAATAAAAAATAAAATAATAATAATAATAATAATAATAATAATAATAATAATAAATAAAATAAAACAATAACAAAAACTTTGTATAAAATAAATTAAATAAAAATTTCAAATAATAAAATCTCTCCCGCCATGTAACAAAAACTGATCCCGTTGGAAATACCGACATCCCACCAAAAAATGGTAAATTCAATCTCTTCACCACGAACCTTGGTACGGTCAACATGTGCCCATCTAGTTTCTGTGATATGGCTTGTAATGCCACGGAGTAAATTTCTCCCTTTTATCAAATGTACCATAAAACAATTGTAACCTAAAAATACACCCACCAATACAAATTAATTGTATGAAATGAACCTGCCATTACCAGGCTTTTCCTGTTGTGTCCTCTTTATTTCCTGTCATGTATGCTTTATCTCCATGACTACAAGGCTAATTTCTGCTGCTCTGATTTGAGTGAATCCTCCACAACCTATATAGTCAGCATCGCACTGACATGTAAAGCAACAAATAACTAAGTTTTACTCGAGGTTTTATATATTTTATTCAGTTTTAATCAATATATATTAAATTAGGATCTTAAAACTTATTTTATCATAGTGTGATGTTATATATATATAGTAATTCTCAAGAGAATGCAGAAATCACTGAACGGCTGTTTCGTCCTATTTTGGGGACTCATCAGCAGTGCGCATCCACTGCCGAGATTCGAACACGCCCTGTTTCTATACAACGCAAGCGTCATACCAACTGCACCAATGGACCTCTGAGACGAAGAAGAAACTGTATAGACTCAATATAGCAACTCACAAATTCCTTGGTAATACTCATCCAAGTATTTCATAACCCAACGGATTGTGCCCCAACAGCCACTCGATAGATGTTACCCGTCTTTGAAATATTAGGTTGGTGCAAAAGTAATGACGTAATAATGTCGTTTTTTGACGTTAAAAAATACGTCAAAAAACGACATTATTACGTCATTATTTTTTAACCAACTTAATATATGAAACGACTAAACGAGATAGAGAGAGAGAGAGAGAGAGAGAGAGATAAATAAAATACAGTGATTCATCGAGTCTAGACGAATCCTCAACCGAAGGCAGAAATCACTGGACGCTCGTTTCGTCCCATTTTTGTGATTCATCAGCAATGCACATCCGAGACGACAGAGAAACTGAATAGACTCAATATAGCAACTCACAAATTCCGTGCAAATACTCACCCAAGTATTCATAACCCAACGGATTGTGCCTCAAGAGCAGCTCGATAGGTGTGGCTACCCGTTACCGTTTCATAATATACGAATCGACTAAACGAGAGAGAGAGGGGGGGGCAGAGTGAGAGAGAGAGAGAGCAAATTTTCCTATAACGACGTAGTAATCTGATGCCTAATGTCGAGTCGGCTACATCGAAACAGCGACGTCTAATGGACTCGGCCGAACTGTCCCGTTCCTGTTTTCGATAGTATTTATCATAAAAGATGGCTTAGAATATTTAAATCCCCAAGGGGGTTTGAACATTTTACAACGAAATCTTGTGTTCTTGGAATGTTTTATTGCTCAATGGTGTATTTGTTAAAAGAGAATTCTTATTGATGATTAATCATAAGGGTTCGCCATAAAAAGTCAGTGAATGTCCAATTGTTGTCGTTTGAGTCAGATTTTTTTTTATCTTTATAGATTTGTTGACTTCATGTGCAAATCGTTAGCTAAAGTGCTTTCTAAAACTATGTCTTCTGTTTATGAATTAAATGAATATATGCAATATTTTGTTCTTTGCCTTTTATGCATTGTCTCCGTTTTATTTTCAATCCTGAACAACAGTAAACAAAGCAACTTTCATTCAAAATGGTCGTTGATTTAAGAGGCAAATAAATTCTTCCATTTTCCCGAAACCAAAAACAGAATTTTTTTTTTTTCAAACAGATACAAAAAGTCGAGTTCTTCTTTTATTTATTTAATGTTATTTTGTTTTTAATTTTTTTAAAATTACGATTTTGACTCTCTACATGACTGGGGGTCACCGGAGGTAGAGGGTTACATGAAAAATAGACGTCGTTTATGCGGTTAGGATAACAATGTAACGATTAACCATAGACAGGTTAAGAGTGTAGTGATCGGGGAAGCATCCTCTAGGGAGCCGGTTTCACAAAGCAGCGGTTCGTGGGAAGACGTTGCTCGAGAAGAACCTACATCTCAGCACAAGTATACGAAGGGAATGAAGGTGGTTCGTTAAATGTGCAGAGCTTGTCTAATTTTAGCAGAGAAGGTTAGAACTGGTGGAACTAAGGAATGTAGGTCGTCTGAACATTTTCCATGGAAATAGCGATAGACTAGACAGAGGTTATTTGGTTCAAATGAAATACAAAGGAGATGAGGGTGTTTCGCTACAAGGTGCTTTGCGTGGCAGAGTGGGTCTTAGCCGTGAAGGTTAGAACTGGTAGAACTAAGGAATGTAATTCATCTGAGCACTTTCCACGGAAATAGGTTTGGTTTTCATTGGCACTTCACATGCAAGTTTTTTTTATGTGTTCTAGCATAACTTATGTAATTGGTTAGCTACATAAATTTTGAGGAAGTAGGACATTCGTGAAGTGTTATTTTACTGGCAATAATATTTGTAAAAGTCCGAGTTTGCAAGTAGATCAAATTTTATTATATTCCATAAATCTTGACCAATATCCTCATCATCTTCTTATTTAGCACAAATGAGACAATATAAGGTGTTACTGGTAGTAAGTGAAAGGTATGTGATACATTTATGACACTAGTAATATGAAATTAGTATTAAAAAGGGATCGTGCGAAAACCCCGTGAAATAACTAGAGAATTGGAAGGTTCAAAAACATTGAGAACGTTGAGATGAAAACATGAATTAAAATACGTAGCAGGGAAGAAAAGAGATTTTTTTCCTTTGACCTGACCTGAAACTCTGAATGGAATATTGAGCTCATAATATGGTTTGGGAAATGTAAAATATAAGCCGAACGACAAATGGAATTGTTATGTTTCGCGAAACCAATAACGTAAACAAGCTGAACTATGGTTTTGTAAACATGGAAAGTGAAAAAGCCGATAACAAAGAAAATTCTTTGACGTCAACGACGTAACAATTTATAAACAAAGTTTGTTTTCGAAGAATGTATTGATTTGAATAAATGGCCTCTTTGTTTGAAGGCCAGTATCGGTTCCCCAAAATTGGAGAGAAAATAATGGATTGATATGAATATTAATGAATCTTGAGGTGCAGTAGGAATTGGGCGTAATACATATAAACGGGACCTTAGACGACCCGAAAATCAGAAGCCACCAGAGGCCAGCACAAAGGCACAAGAGCGCGGTAGAGGCCGGTAGAGACCGTGAGGGTTGGAGGAGGTCGAGTGATCTGCTTCTTTTTTTTTTTTTTAACCAGTTTCAAGGTTTATTAGTTTGGTGCAAAAATAATGACATAATAATGTCGTTTTTTGACGTATTTTTAAAGTCAAAAAACGACATTATTACGTCATTATTTTTGCACCAACCTAATTGAATAAAAAAGACAGTGTTACAATACCTGACAGGAAATAAAAAAGTAAACAAACAACAGTAAAAGCAGGTTAAATTCATACAATTCTTTGTGACGGGAAGGGGTTGTTGTATCAAAAATTATATAAACCAACTGAAAATAAGTTCGGCGAACTTCGTCGTTATTTTATGCTGCTTTTTATTTTCGTTCTTGGTCTTATTGTAACAAGGTTCCGTCGCTGCTAGACGCAACGCTCAAATACGGACGATTTTTCACTGCTCTGTGACCAAGAAACGCAACGTGGGCAGAAGCAGATGAAGGAACGAAGCGGCAAGCAGATAACCATCAGTTGATCGGTGGCAGTACTGACCAGCGTCGGAAGGATCCAGGATCGAACCGGACAAACCGTGTTCCGTCCTGGATACGACGATAAACTACATCCGCATAGTGGGTAGGAGGATAAACTTCATCCGACAACAAGGATTCTGATCGGAAGGTTTTGAGAAGAATGGAATCACTTCTTAATTGCTGGTGTCCCCAGGTCCAACCTGATCCAGGGTGGTAGCACCTGTTAGGATGCCAGCTACGGGCAAATAGTTAAACCACAAACTGTGGTGAAAACGTGTAAAAAATAGGATTTAATACCAGCAAAATATTTTTTGTAAAAAAATACTACCAGCAATAGTTTTTTGGAAAAAATATTACAAGCAATATATTCTTAGAAAAATATTACCAAAAATAATTAAAAAAAAAAAACTTAAGCAATAATAAAAATCTTGTCAGTATTAAGGTTGATATGCCGTAAACCAAACCAAACAAAACCAAACCAACCCAACCGTATTATATCTCAGAATTTGGGAGGAAGCATTTTCATTATTCCACACATTTTCTTGACTAATATCGTCATCTTTTTCTTCTTATTTCATATAATGTTTTCAATTGTCTGAAGTTCTGAGGTGAACGATGTTTATTATTCCACACATTTTCCTTCATCTTTTTCTTCTAATGTACCCAAATGTTTTCAATTGTCCGAACTTCTGAGGTGAACGATTTTTATTATTCCACACATTTTCCTGACTAATATCTTCATCTCTTTCTTCTAATGTAACCAAATGTTTTCAGTTGTCTGATGTTCTTAGATGAAAGATTTTCATTATTCCACACATTTTCCTGACTAATATCTTCAGCATTTTCTTCTTATTTTACCAAATATGTTCAGTTTTCTGAAGTTCTGAGATGAAGGATTTTCAGTATTCCACACATTTTCCTGACTAATATCTTCATCTTTTTCTTCTAATGTAACCAAATGTTTTCAGTTGTATGATGTTCTTAGATGAAGGATTTTCATTATTCCACACATTTTCCTGACTAATATCTTCAGCATTTTCTTCTTATTTTACCAAATATTTTCAGTTTTCTGAAGTTCAGAGATGAAGGATTTTCAGTATTCCACACATTTTCCTGACTAATATTTTCAGCATTTTCTTCTTATTTTACCAAATATTTTCAGTTTTCTGAAGTTCTGAGATGAAGGATTTTCAGTATTCCACACATTTTCCTGACTAATATCTTCAGCATTTTCTTCTTATTTTACCAAATATTTTCAGTTTTCTGAAGTTCTGTGATGAAGGTTTTTCAATACTCCGCACATTTTCTTGTCGAATATGCTCATCTTTTTCTTCTTATTTCATATAATGTTCTCAGTGGTTTGTGATTTAGAGATAAAAATGTTTATTATTCCACTCCTTTTCTTGACTAATTAAGTTTATTTGTCTGAATGTGTCTGAATTCTTATGTAATATTAATCTTCTTATATCGCAGTGAATACCTTCAAATCTCCTCCCAGACGAAGAGAAGACCTGGAGTAGGCAGAAAGATGGTTCTACGGATCGATGCTTAGAATGCCATACACTGATCACGTGAATCTTGAGATCAATGGGAAAGTGTTAAGGAAGATGGAAACTAAAAAGAAATTACATCTAAAATCAGAAAGAGTCACTTGAATATTTGCAAGAATAATGAGGAAATAAAGTTCAGAGAATTTGACACTCACGGAATATATCGAACGCAAACTGGTCACGCGAAATCAGTGAGCCGCTTAACTGAGAAGTTTGCTTGAAAGTATGACAGAACAGAGCGAGATGCTTGGCAAACTGTGAAAGCATACAAAGGGCTACAACACATAGGAGGTTGTGGAGAACCGTAATCCCCACATCCTGTAGTAACACATTCCATAGATAGAAGAAGGTAGAGACCACTAATTTTAAGGACAGTTACATTTATATACAACTAGCCGAATTACCCACCCCTTGGCTAACTGTGAAAGCATACAAAGGGCTACAACACATAGGAGGTTGTGGAGAACCGTAATCCCCACATCCTGTAGTAACACATTCCATAGATAGAAGAAGGTAGAGACCACTAATTTTAAGGACAGTTACATTTATATACAACGAGCCGAATTACCCACGCCTTGGCTAACTGTGAAAGCATACAAAGGGCTACAACACATAGGAGGTTGTGGAGAACCGTAATCCCCACATCCTGTAGTAACACATTCCATAGATAGAAGAAGGTAGAGACCACTAATTTTAAGGACAGTTACATTTATATACAACTAGCCGAATTACCCACGCCTTGGCTAACTGTGAAAGCATACAAAGGGCTACAACACATAGGAGGTTGTGGAGAACCGTAATCCCCACATCCTGTAGTAACACATTCCATAGATAGAAGAAGGTAGAGACCACTAATTTTAAGGACAGTTACATTTATATACAACTAGCCGAATTACTCACGTCTTGGCTAACTGTGAAAGCATACAAAGAGCTACAAGACATAGGAGGTTGTGGAGAACCGTAATCCCCACATCCTGTAGTAACACATTCCATAGATAGAAGAAGGTAGAGACCACTAATTTTAAGGACAGTTACATTTATATACAACTAGCCGAATTACTCACGCCTTGGCTAACTGTGAAAGCATACAAAGGGCTACAAGACATAGGAGGTTGTGGAGAACCGTAATCCCCACATCCTGTAGTAACACATTCCATAGATAGAAGAAAGTAGAGACCACTAATTTTAAGGACAGTTACATTTATATACAACTAGCCGAATTACCCACGCCTTGGCTAACTGTGAAAGCATACAAAGGGCTACAAGACATAGGAGGTTGTGGAGAACCGTAATCCCCACATCCTGTAGTAACACATTCCATAGATAGAAGAAGGTAGAGACCACTAATTTTAAGGACAGTTACATTTATATACAACTAGCCGAATTACCCACGCCTTGGCTAACTGTGAAAGCATACAAAGGGCTACAAGACATAGGAGGTTGTGGAGAACCGTAATCCCCACATCCTGTAGTAACACATTCCATAGATAGAAGAAGGTAGAGACCACTAATTTTAAGGACAGTTACATTTATATACAACGAGCCGAATTACCCACGCCTTGGCTAACTGTGAAAGCATACAAAGGGCTACAACACATAGGAGGTTGTGGAGAACCGTAATCCCCACATCCTGTAGTAACACATTCCATAGATAGAAGAAGGTAGAGACCACTAATTTTAAGGACAGTTACATTTATATACAACTAGCCGAATTACCCACGCCTTGGCTAACTGTGAAAGCATACAAAGGGCTACAACACATAGGAGGTTGTGGAGAACCGTAATCCCCACATCCTGTAGTAACACATACCATAGATAGAAGAAGGTAGAGACCACTAATTTTAAGGACAGTTACATTTATATACAACTAGCCGAATTACTCACGCCTTGGCTAACTGTGAAAGCATACAAAGGGCTACAAGACATAGGAGGTTGTGGAGAACCGTAATCCCCACATCCTGTATAACACATTCCATAGATAGAAGAAGGTAGAGACCACTAATTTTAAGGACAGTTACATTTATATACAACTAGCCGAATTACCCACGCCTTGGCTAACTGTGAAAGCATACAAAGGGCTACAAGACATAGGAGGTTGTGGAGAACCGTAATCCCCACATCCTGTAGTAACACATTCCATAGATAGAAGAAGGTAGAGACCACTGATTTTAAGGACAGTTACATTTATATACAACTAGCCGAATTACCCACCCCTTGGCTAACTGTGAAAGCATACAAAGGGCTACAACATATAGGAGGTTGTGGAGAACCGTAATCCCCACATCCTGTAGTAACACATTCCATAGATAGAAGAAGGTAGAGACCACTGATTTTAAGGACAGTTACATTTATATACAACTAGCCGAATTACCCACCCCTTGGCTAACTGTGAAAGCATACAAAGGGCTACAAGACATAGGAGGTTGTGGAGAACCGTAATCCCCACATCCTGTAGTAACACATACCATAGATAGAAGAAGGTAGAGACCACTAATTTTAAGGACAGTTACATTTATATACAACTAGCCGAATTACCCACCCCTTGGCTAACTGTGAAAGCATGCAAAGGGCTACAAGACATAGGAGGTTGTGGAGAACAGTAATCCCCACATCCTGTAGTAACACATTCCATAGATAGAAGAAGGTAGAGACCACTAATTTTGGGACAGCTACATTTTTATACAACTAGTCGAATTACCCACGCCTTGGCTAACTGTGAAAGCATACAAAGGGCTACAAGACATAGGAGGTTGTGGAGAACCGTAATCCCCACATCCTGTAGTAACACATTCCATAGATAGAAGAAGGTAGAGACCACTAATTTTAAGGACAGTTACATTTATATACAACGAGCCGAATTACCCACGCCTTGGCTAACTGTGAAAGCATACAAAGGGCTACAAGACATAGGAGGTTGTGGAGAACAGTAATCCCCACATCCTGTAGTAACACATTCCATAGATAGAAGAAGGTAGAGACCACTAATTTTGGGACAGCTACATTTTTATACAACTAGTCGAATTACCCACGCCTTGGCTAACTGTGAAAGCATACAAAGGGCTACAAGACATAGGAGGTTGTGGAGAACCGTAATCCCCACATCCTGTAGTAACACATTCCATAGATAGAAGAAGGTAGAGACCACTAATTTTGGGACAGCTACATTTTTATACAACTAGTCGAATTACCCACGCCTTGCTGCATGTCACACATTTTTTTGTAAGAAAATGATCATTGATTTTAAATCATTGTTATAAATTGTGGAGAAAAATGATGCATTTATGTATTACTCAATGATCTTGCCAATGTGACCTCGATCTTCTGGATTTCTCCTTCTCTTTTCTGGATAGAAGTAATTTCCTTGTTTTAATTTATATTTAATTTAAATCAAAGGTGAAAAATCAGTGGAGGAGGTGCAAAAACAGCTTGATCTGACCCCTTTGATATGTATTTGATGCAATACTTCTTTGAATGTATTGACCGGCAGATTCCATCATTGATATGACAGCTGAATTGTCGCAACAAATTTGCATTGTGAGGCACCACTTCGTTATTTCTTACTCAAATTGACGTCCGTATTGACTCATTTGTAACTTGCCGATGTGACCTCCTTCTTCTGGCTTTCTCCTTCTATATTTTGGATAGGAGTCACTTCCATGTTTAAATTTAAATTTATTTTAAATCAAATAGAAAAAAAATACAGTCAGGGTGTGTCCTCCACCCCGGAGGAGGGCAATCCTTTAAACAAAATAAAATATACTTTTCCAAGTACCCAACTGGTTGAACTAATCCAGAGGTGTGAGTTCTATAATTGGCCACAGCAGAGGTGAAATAAAAAAAATAAAAAAAAAACAAAAACATGGAGAGTTGAGTAACTAGAAGGAATGAAATAAAACTGAGATATCCAGAAAAGGAATGGCATGTGAAACTAGATCAATCTACTCGTGTGGATGAAATAAAGGGTTCGATTTGAAATTCAAACGTATATCACAAGAAGAAAGCGGTAGCATACAACGGCCGAAATGTCGTAAATATGAAAATAAAGATGCGAAGAATCGACCGTAAAATGTAAATAGTTACAATCCGTCAACTGTAGAAAGTATAGACAGTCCTGAAAAATGCCAGAGCGGACAACGGCCGAAACGTCGTGAATCTCTATCTATAAAAGGCAGGATGTTTGTGTGTGTGTGTGTGTGTGTGTGTTTGTGTGTGTGTGTGTGTGTAACGAATGCACGGCCGCAATTTTCGACGGATTTGCACCAAAATTCAAATGCACACGCTCCAAGTAAGCGGGAAGGCCAAGACTGACTTTGCATTTCCCAAATCCCATCGATAGTGGAAAGAATCGATTTTTTCATGCTTCTACGACAGTTTTCATGTAGTTTGCAGTCATTTTCTGCTGGCCAGAATGAGAGCGTATAGCTGGCTGTCACTGATAGGCAGGAAGATTCTATTGGCCAGTGTGAGAGCCAACAGCTGACTGACACAAATGTTAACTAGCATGTTAGCATGCAAAAAAAAATGACCTGCATTCGTCACAAGTGGGGAAAAATATAAATTTGCATGGCACTTTACTCCAATTGGCTTATTCGCTTGCTTAAACTCAACGTTGATTCTGATTCCGTAGAACTGGGTTGATTGTGAAAAAGTATTTGTTGTTAAGATTCTTTTTTCATTCGGTTTTTCCAGTTACGAGTCCTTTTTTTTAAAGCTGATCGTTTTGTGTTCATTTTGTTTAGTTCTTTTTTAATTTTTAGTATAGAGCTTAGAAAAGATTTTCAGTGTGAGATAGTCAAGAAGTCAGGCATGTAGCAACATCAGCACGGCAAAGGGCACTCCTTTAAATGCAAGGGAGGGCAAAAATATTTTAAGTCAAGCGATAGCGATTGCTGTATGAGTCGTACGATTTTTGAATCAAGCAAGAGCAACGCCGGTCCATGCTGCTAGTATAACAATAAAGAGAAGAATAGACCGAACAATGTAAATAGTGTAAATAGTTACAATACATCACCTCAGAAATATAGATAGATCCTGAAGAAGGCCAGAACTTACAACAGCGAAAACATCATGAATATTACAATAAAGACGAGAACAATAGCCCGAAGAATGTAATGCAAATAGTTATAATACTTCATCTCGGAAATATAGAAAGATCCTGAAGAAGGCCAGAGCGTACAACAGCCGAAACATCGTGAATATTGAAATATAAAATGAGAACAACAGTCCGAACAATGTAAATAGTTTCAATACCACATCTTAGAAATATAGATAGACCTGAAGAACGCCGGAGTGTACAGCAGCCGAAAGGTTGGGAATATAGCAATAAAGTTGAGGAGAATATTCTGAGCAATATAAACAGTTTAAATAGTTACTATACCTCATCTCAGAAATATAGACAGATCCTGAAGAAGGCCGGGGTGTACAGCAGCCGAAAGATTGAGAATGTAGCAATAAAGTTGAGGACAACATTCCTAACAATATAATCAGTTTAAATAGTTACTATACCTCATCTCAGAAATATAGACAGATCCTGAAGAAGGCCGGGGTGTACAGCAGCCGAAATGTTGAGAATGTAGCAATAAAGTTGAGGACAACATTCCTAACGATATAAACAGTTTAAATAGTTACTATACCTCATCTCAGAAATATAGACAGATCCTGAAGAAGCCGGGGTGTACAGCAGCCGAAAGGTTGGGAATGTATTAGGTTGTTGCAAAAATAATGTCGTTTTCTCACATAGTGGCATATGTGAGAAAACGACATTATTTTTGCACCAACCTAATAGCAATAAAGTTGAGGACAACATTCCTAACAATATAAACAGTTTAAATAGTTACTATACCTCATCTCAGAAATATAGACAGATCCTGAAGAAGGGCGGGGTGTACAACGGCCGAAACGTGGATATGAGGACAACTGTATGAAGAATGTAAATAGTTATAATAACACATACCGAATGGGGGCAAATGCTCACCAAACGATGCCTCGTACCGAAACCAATTAATGATAATTTTCGGTATACCAGCGAACACAAAAACCATGGTCTGAAGGCTAATTTTTTTTCCTCAAGTGTGGTGCATAGTCTCATGGTGATGACTAATGAATCCTGCAATCAACCTAAAACAACAGCCACCGTTAAACTCATTAGACTACTCGTATGTTCATCAGTCCAACAGAGTTCAATTAGCGGCATTCACGTTCAGGGTAGAAACGCATTTCCCCGTGTCCTATCAGCACCGGCTTCCCGAGAGGTCCCATACGTCATTAACGTTAAAGAGCGCTGAAAGAATCGGCTTCTTTCCCCTTTTGAACCGGAGTCGTTTGTTTGCTACAAGTAGCTGACTGTGTCTGAAAATACAGGGAGACCCCAAAAAACGGGAAGTTTTGAAGTGCGTATTGCCAGACAGATGCAAGTGGCAACACTGCGAGACAGTGACCTTGAGCAAGTAAACATTTCGCCATTTTAGTAACCATGGATCAGTTGAACGGACAACAGCGTGCATTAGCAGCAGCCAATGAGCAATCTCAACAGCAGATTTCAAGAATGCATTCGTACAGGAGGACGCCATCTACAGGACATAATTTAAAAAAAAATGAAAATTCCATCATTGTTTCTTAAATGGCATGTTTTAAGGTTTCAATTACTATGAATAAAATATTTTTCTTCCATCACTCTTGGTATTATTGGATTGTTAAAATGTTCCCGTTTTTTTTGGTCACCCTGTATTAGGAGATATATTTAAAAAAAAAAGAAAAAAAAAGAAAATACAGACTTTACTAAGAGATACAAATGACAGGACATCGTGAAGCGCCATAATCACACATATCTGAAAGGGATACGGTACACAAAAAAAAATCAGATCGATCCTAACTGTGTGCCGAATGGAAAACTTCAACAATGGCGAAACGAGGATAGGCATAAAAAATTAACATCGGCGTCGTATTTAACGAAGCTAGTTTGTTTGACCATTACTGGAGGGGTAGTGAGTTCGATTCTTGCTCGGCGTATCCACCCCCCCGCAAATAACATTGAACTATCGCGAATAATGCTTACACAAGTGGAACCCCACGCTATGAGTAAACTCTCTGAAAATCTGTTTTCCAATAATTAGTTGATTGATTTTAATTGAGCAGCATATCAACATCTCACTGGGTTATTTAATGACGAAATCTAAATATTTTGAACTGGCTTAGATTAAATATTGTTTGGATACAACTGCCTTCCCCTACTGATAAAATGTATTGTTGCTCATTTTGAATGAAATGTATCGCTAGTAATTATATTATACTACAAATAGGTATTGTTAGTAATTTTACTATACCTTGGTATTACTGGTAATTTTATATAAAAATACATTTGACCATAGCTGTGAAACTAAGTTACTACCTTCCCGTTTCAGAGTGGACCTGGGAAAAACAACACTCAAGAGGTGGTTCCAGGTTCCTCAAAATCTCCAATCCTCCGATCAAAAGCCGCGCTAGTAGTTTATCGTCATATCGAGGAATTTAAAAAATATTAATTGCCAGGTTACAATGATGTCACACCTACAACAACAATGCTATCATTTAATTTTAATAACGAATCAATAAAATTTTCAAAAATCACCTATGAAAAAAAAAAAAAAAAAAAAAAAAGAAAAAAAAAAAGCACAATTAAATTTTAATTTCTAGAGGTGGTTGAATGTCGAAGAGTACCTTTTATTTCGCTCACTGGGGTAGACTGTTCTATTTCCACGTGTCATATTTAATGGGTTTCAGTTATCTCCTGTTATTTCCCGTCTCAAAGTTCTCCACCGCCTTAACTGACATCCATGACAGTCTATAGCGAAATAAAGGGTTTACTTCGATATTCCAACCATCTGAAAAAGGCCGGAGCGTACAACGGCCGAAACGTTGTGATAAACATGGTGACAAAGATGAGGACAATAGTCTGAATAATGTAAATAGAGTACATAATACCTCATCTCAGAAATATAGACAGATACAGAACCCTTGGGGGCCCTCGATAGCTTTGATAGCCCGAAGTTACAAGTTATCGTGGCAGAAGGCTTGAGCGTGCTGGTCTTGTTGAAATTGTTGATCACGCTAGAGAACACGCTCTTTCCCAGAAACTTTAACTAAGGTCTGCTCAGCATTGTTGCGTATAAACCACAGGTTGACTCAGTAGGTGTTGAATAAGCACAAATGCGCCTGAGCAAGCGTCTGCAATGGGGCTTGGTTAACCGCTCTAGTAGACGCCTATGCTCAAATACGAGTGGACAGATATAATATATTAAGAGGAATCGCCTTTGTTAAATAGATGACCGTTCAAATCTGCCAATACTAGCTTCTGCATCCAATTCATCTAAC
>OZ010613.1:30422778-30442778 GCA_963932145.1 Acanthosepion lycidas
GATATATAGTGTGATCAACTGACCAGCAGTACATAAGCTAATTTTATATCTCGTGTATGATGCGAGCCCCTTAAAATTAGCTTCAAAATTTGATCTTCAAAAGTAGCATGATACACGTACACACACACACACACACACACACATATATATATATATATATAAAGAAATATAGTCATAAGGTGTGCTATATTCATGGGATAAAGTGCTCAATATCAGAGATAGAGTAAATATAAATATAAAAGTGAACATTGAAGTCAACACTCAGAGTCGACAGTCTGTTTCATGCTAGACGCAATGGTCAGGACACCATATATATATATATATATATATATATATATATGAGAAAGGTGATAATCCTATTCTTCTCCCTTCAGCTATGCGTAAAATAAATGGGTTCTATAGCCTTGGATGGCAACTGGTCTAGGAGAAGGAAAACTCTGAATTCAAAACCTGCGGAGGGTCGTTTGGGGACTTGTGGCACGTAGTGCACCAGGTCTCTGTATTCTGCACAACAAATCATA
The DNA here is from genome assembly GCA_963932145.1 of Acanthosepion lycidas. Taxonomy (NCBI): domain Eukaryota; kingdom Metazoa; phylum Mollusca; class Cephalopoda; order Sepiida; family Sepiidae; genus Acanthosepion; species Acanthosepion lycidas. The sequence continues at coordinate 30,423,300 of OZ010613.1, forward strand.
TGTGCTGGTGTCTGGGCTGTCGGTTCCTAGGAACTGATCTGTTTTACTCCCATACGTCGAATTCGACGGGAGAGTTGATTAGCAAATAAATACATACATATATATATATATATATATATATATATATATATATATATATATATAGACAGATAGATAGATATAGATATAGATAAAATGATAGACAGAGATATAAAAATCTGTGGGTAAGTAATCCAAGTGAATCCTAATATAAAATATTAAAACCGAACCACAAAAGAGACCTCAGTATAGAAAGGTTTTCGTACTGTCAGGCCAAGCTCCAGGGAATTTCTCTAAGAGAGAAATCTCTCGATGAGCGAAATGCTCATATATATATGTATTTGACGCAGAAACAAATACACACACAAGGATACACACACACACACTCATATATATATTAGGTTGGTGCAAAAATAATTTCGTTTTCTAACATATGTTACTATGTGAGAAAACGAAATTATTTTTGCACCAACCTAATATATATATATATATATATATATATATATATATATATATATATATATATATATATACATACACACACTCATATCTATATACACACATCATTTGTCAATTGCTAACTTTTGCTATATAAAGCAAGATTTGGCAAATGGCTATATATATATATATATATATATATATATATATATATATATATAACTATAACTAGTCAACTGCTTAGTGATGTGAACTTCTTCGTTTACTGTCTTGAGGGCGATAATTTTTCTCTCTAGAATCTATCTCACATACAAGTTTACCGTTCGTCCTTGGTTTGACTATTGATGCCACATTGGGTCTCGGGTTCCTGGTAAAATCCAAAGAAATATATGCAATGTTATTGTTCCTGACCTGGCATCTCGCCCTCAATCACATTCCTAGTGAGTTACATACTTCCATGGTAATTTTTGTGAGTAACGTTTTACTATGGTAACTAGACTTTATTAATTTAAACGTAGTACTAATTGCGGAGTTAAGATCTCATCTTTTTACTGTTGAAATTGATAGAGTTAACCGTAAGTTTTATGTTAGCTGCTTCCTCGTACTTCCTCTCAAGTGGAAAATCTTTTCCAGCTTGCTGTTTCCTTCAAAATTTCAAATGACAATCGTAATCTTCAGTCTTTTTAATTCTTGTTCTTTTGTTGTCTTCTCTGTTTAATTGTCTATTTTTGTCATATTCTCTAAAATTTGCCTCATAGTGACTTTACTGCGTTGTTTGGGGTGAAAATAAGAATACACACGCATATATATATATATATATATATATATGCTCGACTCTCCCGTCGAATTCGACGTATGAGGATCAAGCAGATCAGTTCCTAGGAAACCGACTGCCCGACAACAGCACATGAGATTTGATTATAGTGGTGAAGGTTTTTTGCAGGACTATCTACACTTTTTGAAGGGCCGAAAACAGAGGCCTGGTGCGCTACGTGCCACAGGGTCTCCAAACGGTTTTGAATTCAGAGTTGTCCTTATCCTAGACCAGTTGCCATCCAAGGCTATAGAACCCAGTCTGTCCTGCTATTTACTCATAGCTGGAGTGAGAAGAAGAGGATTCACACCTTTCCCAAGGGTATTAGCACGTAAGTGAATGTAATGAATTCGACTGGAATTCGAACTCGGCTCTCTGATTCCTCAATCAAAGCTGTTATCCATTACTCCGCCGTTATCCATTACTGTATGTATGTATGTATGTATGTATGTATGTATGTATGTATGTATGTATGTATGTATGTATGTATGTATGTATGTAAGGAAATGGATTAAGCCCGACAATTTTTTTAAATATATTTTCAGTATTTACCATTCAGCTATAAAAGGGTCTGGTTATTAATCGATTTCATAATATTTTGTGATTGTTTACCTTAAGGTACGTCTCTTGAGCAGATATCATCGTTCGGGAAAGATCGTTCGAAGGTTTGTTGTTTAAAAACATTAATCTGGACTTTGCTAACCAGGCGCTCTTCTGTAACTGAGTAGTATAGCACGTCAGATCAAATGACGATTTCGTATAGGACACAGGTTCGATTCCTGTTGGAGAACGCATATTTTCTACGAAAATGTTGAAAGGCTGGTAAATGTAATACATATTATTTAATTGAAAAACGTGCACTTACTTTAAAAAAATGTATATATTAAAATAATGTATAGACAGACTCTCTCTCTCTCTTATATATATATATATAGTGCTCAATGTAAATATATATAGTGATTTACAGAGCATTAATATTATAAATTAACTGATTTAAAATGTTTTTTTCGCTACACAGTAATAACCATGTTTCAAAAATTGAAGCTGAAAGCTTAGAATTTAATTCTGTAATTAAATTAAAAACATTAGTTCCATTTCATCCTCAAGCGAATTTTGGAGTAACTTATTTTTGAAATTTACTGAGTTTTAAAGGCACAGAAAAATTTATAATACACTGTTTCCAAGCATATAGACAGATCCAATCATTCAGACAAGTGGTGGTAGCGTGTTCTTTTTTATTAAATTTTGTTGTATCAACAAAAGTTAATAAATAAAAAAAATGACGGCTTAGTGGTAGAATCCCCGACTGACGTCAATTCAGTCGGGTTTCGATCCTAGCTAAAAGCAACCGGACATCTAACCACATTGATGAGCTGGGATACAGCGAAACAGTCTGTCTGTGGATGACTATATATATATATATATATATATATATATATATATATATATATATATATATATATATATATATATATATATACACACACCAGAGACAGTTCATGCTTTGTCTAATGTTACCGTAGCAGACCATGAAAAAGTTTGTGTTCCTGTTCGAATTCCGATTAAGTCATTGATTTTTGTTTTTCTCTCCTGTGATGGATTTGTTTTTGTTTATATTTCAGTTTTATTATTATTTTTTTTTTCTTTGTCGCTGATCAGACATAATTCCTTACAGCTTTTACAAATTAGAATTCGTGTTATTTTACTGAAAAAATTCGGTTTGGGGAGGGAAAATATTCATTTCTTACGAAACATTAAATTTTCTAAATGTTCCCAAATTCTCCAAGGCAATAAAAACGAAACGTCTATTTTCCAGACAATAATTTGCTAAGAATTAATGACACATCAAATGTTTAAATTGATTGTAGAAACAATACTTGGGAGGAACTAAAAAAATGTCTTTTTTGCAGAGGAATGCAACAATCAAGTAAAGGAATTGGTTGTGCTATTTATCAATTTTGAGAAGAGAACGTCGACTAAAAAACAACAGATCACAGAACAGAAACTGGTTATGCTTACTGTTATCTATCTAACTCTCTTTTTTTTAAAGCATTCAACCCCAAGCAAGGCGGGAAGCCACTAGCACGCAAGGGTTACAGAGAGTTGGAGCCAGAGCAAAGAGGAGTGATATAGAAAAGGATGAAGAGAAGGTTAGTGGATAGATCAAGGCATCTGGAGACATTGATTGACATTACATTTGAATAGTTGGAGATTATAGCTATCAGGAAAACAATAAATGGAGAGGGAGTTCCACAGGCGAGAAGTGCGAGGCATGAAGCTATTGGAGTAGAAGCGACGGCTACATTTAACAGTTTCAATAGTGAAAGGGTGAGAGCGAGATGCCAGACTAGTTGAACGGTTGAATTCATGAAGTCTGGGAACCAGCGAAAGCAGCTCATCGGAGCAGTTACCGTGAAAGTATTTGTAAAAAAAGACAGAGGGAGGCAACGACACGTCTTTTAGAAAGCGGCTGCAAACGAGATGCCAGATCAGGACCAACTACATTGCATATCCGTCTCTGGATTTTTATCAAGGACCTTGAGACAATTAGAAGCGGCTCCAGACCATATATGGCAGCAATACTCCATGCAAGGGCGAATGGTTGATTTGTAGATTTGAAGGATTGACCCCGGCGAGTAAAATTTCCTGGCGCGGCGCAGGAAGCAGACTGTTCTTGCGGTAGACGAAGCTATTGGCTCAATGTATTTTTTCCATCTCAGGTCAACAGACAATGTGAGACCGAGCATTCGCAAAGAGGTGCTCTCGTGGAGTTGAGCGTCAGGCATTCTAATGGGAGGCAGGGATGGATCTCTCTGGTGAATAACAGAGATTATTTTTGTTTTTGAGGCATTAAAGTTAACCAGCCAATTCCTGCCCCAGTCCACAACCGATTGGAGGTCCTTTTCGAGACAAACTGCCAGGTTATTTTTGTCGGCGACGCTAGATTTGCTTTTGAGGCAGGAGTAAGTATTAGTGTCGTCCGCGTAGATGCCTACTTGGGAACCTATATTTATATCTCTATTCTGTTCGATTTCAATCGATTTATATATATTGTGGGCGAAGAGGGTTTTTTTTTTATTTTGTTATGTACGTTGGCGGCCACCAAAATGTTGTGGGGTTTCACTCACATCCTCGCAGCAGAAAATTAGCTTCCTGTTCCGGGGGATAAAAGCATACTTGACAGGAGATAAAACGTACACAAATAACAGGAAAACATGGCAAATTGTATGTTAATTTCATATAATTTATTTATATTTTTTTGTGTATTGGTGTTTTTTTTTTTCAGTTTACAATTTTTTTATGGTACATGTGTTAAAAGGGAGAAGTTACTCCATTTTATTACACAACATCTTACAGAGAGAATTTGGTCACAAGGTGCCGGTAATAAGGTTTTGTGGTGTAGTGACTGAATTTAACGTCTTTTGGGGGAATGTCCGTATTTCCGGCAGGAACAATTTTGTAATTTTTAGTTAATTTACAACATTTATTGCTTTATTTCATTTTATTTATAATTTTCATTATTATTATTATTTGTGTATATTATGTTTTGTACTTTGTAGAGCCGGGTCCAAACTATAGTCCTTAGGTCCTGTAGGAGAATTGTCATTTAATTGATAGTACTTTTCTTCCTATATGGAATTTTCAAAATAGGGCGAGCTAATGGACAACTTGTATGTTGATATAACCTGAGACACTGTTAGTAAAATTGTTCATTCCTTTTCTCACAAGTCCCAGAGCTCCGATTATTATTATTATTATTATTATTATTATTATTATTATTATTATTATTATTATTATTTTATATCATATTCATATATACGTAAGCTTCTCTTAAGGTAACCAATATTAAAATAACTAGCCTAATACACATCCCAGAGACAAATAATTGTTGTAATATATATATATATATATAAAGAAATATAGTCTTAAGGTGTGCTATATTTATGGAATAAAGTGGTCAATATCAGAGATAGAGCGTGTGTAAATATAAAAGTGAACATAGAAGTCAACACTTAGAGGCGACAGTCTGTTTCATGCTATATGCAATCGTCAAGCCACGTGTGCTGTTATTTTTCTCGGCTATTTATATATATACGGGTTAGTGGTGCATTGTGGGTATTCTATTATGGCGGTTATTTCACCGGAAGTCGTTTGTTTATCTATTTAGGTCAAATTATATTGCTTGTTTTTATTTTTGTTTCTTATTTTATTTATTTATTTATTTATTTATTAACGTACTAAAAATTTGTTTATATCACTTATTTAACAGTTTTGTTTTGGTTTGGGAATTTAATTAAAACTATTTGTTCAGTTTTGGGGTTGATTGTTGTAGTTCATTCTAAGTATTATTTTGGCGGGAACAGTTTTTTAATTGATTATTTTTATTTGGGATTGGTTTGTTTATTTATTTACTTGGATGAATTTAGGTTAATTTATTTTACTTGTATATTTTCTCTTTTCGGTTTTCGATTTTTAAGTAACATAGTATTTTTTTATGTTTTATTTCTATTTTTTTTTTTTTTTTTTTTGTTATTTTTGCTTATTAGTATATTTATTTGTTTTTATTTTATTTTTTCCGTTTTTTAATTTTTTAGGTTACGTAGTAAAAATATATATATATATATATATATATATATATATATATATATATATATATATATATATATATATATATATGTATATATATATATATATATATATATATATATCCGTATCTATCTAGCTATCTATTTATGTCCGCATTTCGAAGTGGTGGAATGTTTAGCAATCTCTCTAGATCAATTAATACTGAAAAGTGAGTTCGATCCTTACTGGCTGCCCTCTACTTTCGGTCTTGTTTTATATGTAAGCTACGCTTAGAAAATCATTTTATGTATTTCGACATGGTATAATCGTTAGCCTTAAGCTTGTTTCGGTTTACAACTGAATAGTAAATTCGATCCTCACTGGGTGCCCCATGCTTTCGGTCCTGTGCCACGTTTATGCTATGGTTAGGAAAATTCCCTTATTCGCATCTATCTATCAATCTATTAGGTTGGTACAAAAATAATGACGTAATAATGTCGTTTTTTGACATTAAAATGTCAAAAAACGACATTATTACGTCATTATTTTTGCACCAACCTAATATTTCTCTCTCTCTCTCTCTCTCTCTCTCTATCTATCTATCTATCTGTCTATCACATTCTGTTCCTTATCTATCTATCTATCTATCTATCTATCTGGGCACTTTGGTGTGATATAATGATTAGCAAGCTTGCCTCGCTAGATTAATCATGACTGCAAAATGTGTTCGATTCTCATTAGGCGTTCCATACTTTCAGACTTGTGTAATATTTAAGCATTACTTACTAAATCACTATCTCCATATTAGGGTCCAAATGTTTAGAATAGGCCGTTTTGCAGTTTTCTCTTTTTTGTACCGATAGTCTATTTGAAGACAGACTATTTGAGGATATAAAGTAGCATTATTTAACATTTACAATCTGCCTAATGAGCAATATAACAATATCATCTGAATTCTGATGAATAGAGCACGCAGCAGAATCAGACCGGATATAGGACATGAACAGTGCGGGTTCGTCAAAGTCAGCAGAACAAGATATTTATACTCAGAATACCATCAAAAGGAACAATACAATTAAAGAAGGTCGTGTACATGTTTTACTGGCGACTTTTTCGATAAAGTTCCCTACAAAGATCTGTTAACTTTTTAACTTTTTAATAAAAAATGTCTTTTTGAAGAAGGTTAAATTCAAAATACTTACTGTATAACCAACTCGTATTTTTAAATCTTATTCACTTAAAATATTTTTAAAGCCGATTTTTTCAAATTTAAAATATTGTTTGTTTAAAGAAGTCTGAAATATAAATAATTTCTCTACAAACAAATGGACGAAGCAGCAAAGTGGCATCTCTTTGTGTCTGTCTTTTAACTTAAAAATATTTTAATTAAAAAAAAATGTCTGTTTGAAGAAAGTTAATAATACTGTATAAACAATACGTATTTGTAAATTTTATTCACTTAAATCAGATTAACTTAAATCATTTTGCGCTGGACGGACGCACCACACAAGCACGCACGCAATGACAGACTTTTAGTATTATATAGATTGAGAACGGAAAGTGAAGACTGGACACCTCCTGCTCATATCCAGTGACAGTGCCCTATTTTTGTCCTGAACTAGCTCTTGTTAAGAGAGAGCATATCAAGAGGAATCCGATACCCACTGAATCGGTACAGGGAGCCGAAAATTTTTACCGCATCTTTACCAATAGATCGTACGTACGCGTTTTATTTGCGGTCTGGGTCCAGTTTATGTCCCAACAGGATCTAATTCAGAATTGCTTTTTTGGTTCTTAAATTTTCTATATTTATTTATGATTATTTTTTACTGTACAGAAAACGTCTTGCAATGCCTTTACCCAATAACAATGCCAAAGTAATGGTAGAGGCCATAAACTCTTCCGAAATGGGTTTGCAATTTTAAAGCTAACATCATCTGCAAATCATTAGGAAAGTTAACAAATGTAAAAGTGAAAAGTAATAAAGCAAGGAATGAAATCAGTTTCTGACTTGGAGGTTTTCAGAAATGACTTTGAAAGGTGCCGCTATTTCGACAGATGGATTCCTTTGAGAGCACCCAAAGTTTCGTTAATCTCCAACTGAATAGAATGAAGAAGTTTTATCACAAACTTCTCTTATTTGATGGATGAAATTGCATGCAAGGGTAAAAGAGTCATTCCTTCCAGCACCCTGTCTGACGATGAACACATTGATTACAAATTGACCTACGCGGCTGTCAAGAAATCTGTAACAGTTAATAGAAATGGCGTAAAAGAATTTCATTATTTATATCATTTACATTAGTCGGATTGTTATCCTCATCTATCTTCATTCCCATATTCACAACGTTTCGGCCGTTGTACGCTTCAGCCTTCTTCAGGTGACTGGAATTTCGAATCGAACACTTTATTTCGTCCAGCGGGGTACATTGTTCCAGTTCCAGGTGTCGTGCCTCTTCCGGATGTCTCAATTATTTCCCTTTAGCTAAACTCCCCAAGTTTGCTTCCCCACTACTGTAGCCTGGTACTGAACTAACAACTCTTTGGGTCTAGTCACTGGATCTAACCAATATTTTTACCCCGTGGATAAAGACGTGGGTTAGATGTGTCCTTGTGGATACACGGCCCAGTGGATACATACTCTCATAACCTACCATTCTTTTGCTCATAAAATAATCCCATTCGGTAAGTCTCTAAGAAAAGCGGCAATAGATGAAAGGGGAAGTAACTCGTATCTTTCTACGACCTCATCTGGAAGAACATAATTTTAATTGACTTTTGAAAATTAAAACCCTATGATTAGCGTTTTTTTTTTTTAATTATCGAAAGGGGAAATGAAAAAATAGTTTGCATGAACTTTTAACTTTTCATTTGAAGTGAAATCCTTCTCAATAAGAAATAAGCAATATTTTCTCGCCAGTCTATCGACGCCCTAGGCATGACGGTAAACTAAATCCGACAGTAAGGGGTCTGATCGGGAAGCCTTGAGGAGAGTGGAATCAACTCTTAATTGCTGTTGTCCCCAGATCCACCCAGGTGTTAGCACCTGTTAGGGTCCCAGGTATGGCAAATAGTTAACCCCAAACTGGGGTCAAAACACTATGATAGTATAAAAATACATTTTTTATAGTAAAAATACTAGAAAATACATTTTTTTTAAAGAAACCATTAATGCTTCCAAGAAATTAACATTTCGACATTAAATGACCCATGAGATGTTGATATGCCGCTAAGCAAACTAAGAAACAGAAAAAAGCAAACTATCGAGTATTCTGAGTAGCGTGTTAAGTTTCGAATCTGATGCTCAGAAGACAATCTGCACTTGTTTCGAAATCTCTTCGGCGATTCGTTAGGCCACAGAACAGAATTTTATTGTCTTTCGAGACCGGAATCGAGGAAATCACGAAGAGAAGTTTCTGCCATGAAAGTAAAGGGTATTTTTTTTTTTAATTTTACGCATTGTAGACGAGATTGAAACGAAGAGATTTATGATCAGGCAATGACAGGCGTCCGCTACGGAAAACTTAAAAAAAAAATACATCTCGAGAAATGGCGGGGAGAAATTCTTGTACGGTTCAAGAGTTTTTCCGATTATTTTTTTTTTTATGTGTGTCCCGTAAACATAATATCTTTGTCTTTCTCTTCCGTTGTGGCATAATTTTTTTTTTCTATTTTATGAACAACTCGAAGATAAATATTCATCAATGTTTGGAAATATGCGCTTTTATGGAAAAATGGATATAAATTAAGATTTGCCGTCCACTCAAGTACACACATATACACACTAATATTTCCTCTATCTCTCTCTCCACGCACAGACAGCGCGATTTTCCAGTTCTCTAAAGGCCACTATAATTGAATCCTATATCTAGAAATTCATTGATAAATGTCCTTATACCTACATCACTTTCCGTATATATATATATATATATATATATATATATATATATATATATAGAGAGAGAGAGAGAGAGAGAGAGAGAGAATTAGCCTCGCCATTCATGTCACTCTTTCTATCTCTCTCTCTCTCTCTCTCTCTCTCCATATATATATATATATATATATATATATATATATATATAAAGAGCCAGGCAATCCTACCTAGGTTTCACCTAAACGGATCGCCAGGGAAATGCTGGCCCAAGCGAGTACCACCATATATATATATATATATATATATATATATATATATATATATATATATTAGAATTATTTTTAAAAAATATGATTCCTTCGCTACATAAGAGTTCTCATGTTTCAAAAACAGCAGCCAAAAATTCAATATAATTATTAATATTAAATTGAATTAAAGTATCAAGCTCTCTTTAATCCTCCAGCGAAATGTTTGGAATAACTAATCTACAAGATTAGTTATTATCTAATCGATTAGTTATTCTAAAAATATTCAATGGCGGAACTCTTGATAATTTTCCTTCTGAATGAGTTATTTTCTGTTTTTATGAGTATGGCATTTTAAAATGAAAATTATGCTTGAATTTATTTTTATCTGTGACTAGTGCATTAGATAAGTTGTTTTTTGTGAGGTCACTTCTTTGCTCATAAATGCGTTCTTTAAATTTCTACTTGTTTCTCCAGTATTAGAAGGAACAATTTTGGCAATTTGTTTTATAAATGCCTGCTTCAGAAATATTTTTGCTATTAGGATCGGAGTATATCCATAATGGTTTTGGAAGAGTTTGTGACTATTTTAAGATTATTTACATGGCATAGGTTGAATATTATCCAAATATTAAACTACGCCCAGGCCTTTTTCATATTTCACCTTTCTTAAAAAGAATTACTGCTCTCCCAAACAAACGTACATAACAGTATCAAGAAATCAAAAGAAAATGGTTGAATCCGTCAACACAACAATAATAACAATATCTCCACACGTGACAGTAATTGACGTAATCTTCAGTTAACAGTAATGAAAATAGCGTTCTATAAATTCTTCAAGTTACTAAGGACATTTTGCTTTGTTATTATTAGTTACTTTGTTTAATAAATTCATTTCGTTTTTTTTGTCTTGAGAAAATCCACATTAGATTACAGTTTTCCTATTGTCATTTATATCTATAAATATTGTCTTTTTCTATAGAGTAACTTTGTGAAATTTTTCACACACACACGTATATATATATATATATATATATTGTATTTAGGCAGCATTTGTTTCATTCATACAAGTTTCATTAAATAATATACACAAGTGTTGTCTGTTTATTTTATGTAAATTCTTTTCATAACGTCTGATAAGCTTAATAACATTATCATTAAAAGACGAAAGAAAATAACCATATTGATCCAGATTTTTTAATCCAATCTAAGCTTTCGGCTTACATAGGCCATTATCAATGATGACAATTACAGTACAATATATTAAGCAATACAGAGATAAAAATGTGATGATAGTTTGTTTCTGTTTACATGAATAATTTCCAAGAAACGATAAACACGTGCATATAAGACGCTGGAAGCGAAAATCGCACCGCATCTCATGACGTCACACATCACCACGCGAGAGTGAATTCGAGAAGTATGAAGTATGGAAACCCGTTGGTATATACCTATGGCTTCTGTTATCAATTATAGACATTTAAGAATATTTGTGGAGATTTCATAGTTTATGATTTCAACAGTTTTATGTATATAGCTTCAAGAATTTTTAGTTTTTGTTTATTGTTTGCATGTTTAAGTATAATTGTGTTTTCAACAAGGATTTTAGGGAATTGTGTGCGCGGCCAGGCATGTTGTTTTAAATGGCTATATATATATTTTACTGTGATTTTCATCTTTGATAATAGCTTATGTAAGCCGAAAGCTTAGATTGGATTAAACAATATGTATCAGTATTGTGACTTTTTTTCTTCGTTTAATGATAATGTGATTAAACTTATCAGAAGTTATGAAAAGAATTTACATAGAGTAAATATACAACACTTGTCTATATTATTTAATGAAATATATATATATATATATATATATATATATATATATATATATATATATATATTTGAATATATTTGAAACGATACAGAAGCGTATTAAGGCATTAAAAACAAGAAATTTTATATTATGGACCATGATAGATTTAAAATAAAACAAACACCAGTCGACCGGTTTCGTCCCCTCTCATCAGAACTGTTAACGGGGAAATTATGAGGAAAAGAAAAGAAGTCTGTAATGCATGACATGAATGATTGGACAGGAAGAAATAAATTATTATAAAAGTTATACCAACCAAGATGCTAGAAACGCAGCACAGCAAGTCCAAGCAAACAATCTCTTTGTTTACAAAGAGTAGGTTGCCTGAACCTGATGTAAAGCGTCTCTAACACCTTAAGATGGAATAGCGAGTGCGAACTGGCCAAAACAGAAAACCAGTTCACACTGAAATTCAACGCACAAGTAGGATTCTTTATAAAGTGATCCGCAATCGAAGACCCATACGTGTTACGAATGGTATCACCCAAAAAAAATTTTTTATTCAGTATTATAGCAGGTACGTGTTGTTTAATTCTAACGCATAACCGCTGTGTCGTTCTACCTATGTAGTCGCATCCACAACTACATTTGAAATGATAAATAACAGAGTTAATATGGTGGGGGGGTAGAACATCTTTACACATAGATGAAAGTACGGACTTAGTTTGAAAAACAACACGAACATTGGCTGCAAAATAACACTGATGTGAACTCCATGAAATACGCTTGGCGAAGGATTCACTAATGCTACCCAACCACGGCAAACGAAGATAGACCGAACATTTACCCACTGAAGCAGGTTTAATTTTGTTAAACCTGGCAGTTTCATCTCGAATAACTGAGTGAACAATGTTCAACGGATAACCATTGTTCACAAAAATCTCAGTTAAGGAACTGATTTCATGTTTCAAAGTGTCATCCGAACAAATCATTAGGGCCCTATGTGTCAGGGTCCTAATCAAATTAATCTTTTGTCGTTTAGGACAAAAGGAGTCCCATCGAGTATATAATCCAGTAAATGTAGACTTCCTGTAAACTGATGTGATAAACGAGGAAGGAGTTCTTTGAACAAGAACATCTAAGAAGGGCAATGAACCATTGAACTCCTTATCTACTGTGAATTTAAGGGCAGGATGAACACTGTTGAGTAGGGAAAAAAATTGATCCACTTCCGATTCGTGGCTGAACACACAAAAATATATATATATATATATATATATATATATATATATATATATATATATATATATATATATAAAGATACACACACACACATATATATGCATGAGTGAACACGGAGGTGACAGTCAGTTTCATCACTGAATGCAATCTTCAGGCTATGTTTGATCTTCAGTCAATGTCTTCACGACGTGACAGTGGAGACTAAGCATGAAACAGATTGTCTCCGTTAGGTGTTGATTTCAGTGTCCACCTTTATATTCTCTTTGTAAATATGCTCTATATCTGATAAATACTTTTATCCATAAATATAGCATTTTTTAAGCATTTCACCCAGAGCAAAACGGGAGTGCCACTAGCATGCAAGGAGTTCCAGAGAGTTAGAGCAAGACTAAAGAGGTGTGTTTGAGTAAAGAATATAGAGAAGGACGGAGATCAAGATCAAGTCATCAGAAAATGTCGACTGACATTACATTTAAATATTTGAAGATTATAGCTAGCAGGGAAGCAACTAAGAGGAAGAGAGTTCCACTGTCGGGAAGTGCGAGAGAAGCTGTTGGAGTAGAAGCGGTTATATTTATCTGTTTCGACAGGGAAAGGGTGGGACCAAGATTCTAACCTAGTAGCACGCTGAAATTCATGCAGGTCGGAGACAAATAAAAATAGCTCGTCAGAGCAGTGGACATGAAAATATTAGTAGAAAATTCATAGGTAAGCCATATCATGACTCCTTACATAGAAATATAAACAGAAGCTGCAGAAAGAATCAATTGGAGAAGAGCGGGCCATGAAAATAAAACAACATCCTTCGAAAACACCAGAAATCAAATAGCAGAGACAAATAAAAACAAAAGAAAAGCCAGAGCTCCTCGATCACCTGAAGTCTTCTAAAGTACCGTGCGGTGACTGCGGACGTCTCTTCAGATCCAACATAAAAGGAAATGTCGGTGCGCACCCCTTAATACTAGGCAACGAGTTCAACTAACGACGACGACCATATATATATATATATATATATATATATATATATATATATATATATATATATATATATATATATATATGTATGTATGTATGTATATATATATATATATATATATATATATATATATATTATAATTATTTTTTTTAAAAATATGATTCCTTCGCTACATAAGAGTTCTCATGTTTCAAAAACGAAAGCCGAAACAATCAATATAATTATTAAAATTAAATTGAATTAAGGTAACAAGCCCTGTTTCATCTTGTTACCTTAATTAAATTTAATTTTAATAATTATATTGATGGTTTCGGCTCCCGTTTTTGAAACATGTGAACTCTTATGTCGCGAAGGAATCATATTTAAAAAAAAAAATTATAATCTAAGCTCTACTTCTGCATAAAGCACTGTTTTTTTTTAAAAAATAAAAATACTAAAGAACCCTGGACTACTTACCTAACGTGTTCTTACCTATTTTTCTTCAAACCTACACACACAAACACACGCACACGTATATATATATATATATATATATATATATATATATATATATATATATATATATATACGCACACACACACACACACATATATATATATACTTTTATTAAAAAATGCAATATATATACCGAGTGTATTAGAAAAATTGTTCACATTTTGTAACAGCAAAATTGTCCAATTGTTAGATCAAGCTTTGGACCGTTTTTTCTTAGAAATGATTAAAGATAGGCTACTGGAATACTCCTAGGTTTTTATAACACTATTGTCCTCTACTTCGAACAATAAGAATGCATGGAACGCTAAGTTAAAATGATGATCCCTCTTGTTTTTTAACCTCTTGATCAAGATTTCCTCTCTACGGTTTCCACTTTTTAAACTTATAAACAGTTTTCTTGATGGTTCTTGATGGAAAACAAAGTATGAATGTTCGTACCATTACTGAAAGCCTGAATGATCTTTTTCATCTCAGCATTGCTCATTTGTGAAAACATAGTGTGGTTGACACGGATTTAAAACGGATTTAAACTGTTCCAATTGTAGCTGAATAACTCAAAAATTTTTTTCAGTGATTCTTACTTCAAAGGGAATCAATTTGGCCGAACGTCCTATCTGAAAACCTGGAAAGAAGAAACTCAGTTAGTCGAATTTTTTTTTTATTTAGAAATTAAACATTTTGTGGGATGGACAATTATCCCATGTTACATGATTTGGATAATTTCGCTGTTACACACAGTATATATATATATATATATATATATATATATATATATATATATATATATATATATGTGGGGGGGTGTAAAAAAATCTCAGAAACTGGCATTGTTCGACGGCGTACTAGAAATTATATCTGCGATTACAAGGTCTCTATTACAACGGGCTTTACGAAAGTGAAAACGAATATTCATTGGCATCCCAAATGTGACAACGAGTATACATTGGAATCCCAAATGTGACAACGAGTATTCGTTGGAATCCCAAAAATGACAAGGTGTATTCGTTAGCATACCAAATGTGTCAACGAGTGTTCGTTAGAATCCCAAATGTGACAACGAGTATTCGTTGGCATCCCAAATGTGACAACGATTATTCGTTGGCATCCCAAATGTGACAACGAGTATTCGTTGACATCCCAAATGTGACAACGATTATTCGTTGGCATCCCAAAAGTGGCAACGATTATTCGTTGGCATCCCAAAAGTGACAACGATTATTCGTTGGCATCCCAAATGTGACAACGAGCATTCGTTGGCATCCGAAAAGTGACAACGAGTATTCGTTGGCAAACCAAAAATGGCAACGTGTATTCGTTGGAATCCCAAATGTCATAACGATTATTCGTTGGAATCCCAAGTGTGACACCGAGTATTAGTTGCCATAATAAATAATAATAATAATAATAATAATAATAATAATAATATATATATATATATATGTAGACTTCATGAATTTAATCGCTCGCCTAGGCTGGCATCTCACTCTCACGCTTTCACTGTCGAAACTGTTAAATGTAACCGTCTCTTCTACTCCAATATGTTCATGTCTCGCACTCCTCGCCTGTGGAACTCCCTTCCCATTTCTTGTTTTCCTGATAACTATAATCTCCAACTATTCAAATGTAACGTCAGTCGACGTCTCCAGATGCCCTGGTCTATTCCCTAACCTTCTCTTCATCCTTTCCTCTATCACTCTTCCTTTTTCTCGCTCCAACTCTGTAACCCCTCCCGCGCTAGTAGCTTCCCGCCTTGCTTGGGGTTGAATGCTTAGTATATATGAAAAAAGGAAATCCTACTGTCGGGAAGTTCGAGAGAAGAATCTACTCGAGTAGAAGAGGCGTCTGCAGGAAAAGATTTGAACCAGATGCCAATCTAGTAGCACGATTAAATTCATGCAGTTGGGGAACAATTGGAAGTTGTTCATCAGAGCACTTACCACGAAAATATTTTTAGAAAATACAGAGTTAAGCCACATCATGGCTGTCAGTGACTGGAATCGAGACCCAAGTCAGGGTTGATCACATTGCATAACCTTCTTTGGATAATAATTCTGCAGTAAATACAAATGGAATAAAAAGACAATTGGAAAATATTTCTTAGTCATTGCTGTCGAGTTTCGTCTTTCAACTTTATCAAGACATAAATAAAAGAAAAAAAGTTAGCAAGATCCAGAATGAAGTTTACACAGGAGCGTCGTTTTTTGAATTTCCAAAATTAATGGAACTACACAACATAACGGTTTTATTTATCATCACTTGCGTTGATAAACTCGAATGACGAAACATGTTGGTAAGGACTAAGAACTATTTTCCAACTGTCTTTTTTTTATCCAATTTGTCTTATCAGCAGAATTATTCTGAGAGATTTAACAATATTGTCGACATGACAAGCAAAACAATACCTTAGAAAAAAAAAGTTACCAATATGCAGAAATAGGTTTACACAGTTACGTCGTTTTAAACAATTTTCAATTTGATTTAACTGCACACATTTTTTTTTATCCTTTGACCTATGCAGTAGAAGTGCGGTTTCTTGGGCAATATAGCATGACGGAGCCCAAACATCTGCGGGCCGGTTTTGAATCCTGAACTTTTCCTTCCCGTAGACCAGTTACCAACCAAGGCTATAGAACCCAGTCTGTTATGCTATTTATCCATAGCTGGGAAGAGAAGAAGAGGATTCATACCTTTCCCAATGATAATAGTACGTAAGTGAATGTAATGGATCCTATTACTCTCCGATTCATCCATTCGAGCCGCTATCCACCGTGTCTTCTTACACAATATATATATATATATATATATATATATATATATATATATATATATATATATATATATATATTTAAAGAAATATAGTTTTAATCTATGCTATATTTATGGGATAAAGTTAATATCAGAGATAGAGCGTATGTAAATATAAAAGTGATTTTTGAAGTCAACATTCAGAGATGACAGACTGTTTCATGCTAAACGCAATCATCAGGACACATGTGTTGTGTTTTTTCTCGACTATTTGTATATACGGGTCAGTGATGTATTGTGGGTATTCTATTCTAACGGTTATTTTTGCGAGAGTGGTTTATTTATTTGCTTATCTATTTGGATTATTTTTTTATATTGTTTTATATTGTTTTATTTATTCTTTTCTGTTTTCGATTTTTAAATTACTTGGTAAAGATTTTGAGATGAGTTCTGATCGTTTATTGAGTAGTTTGTTTAGGTTCGGAAGGTACTTATTTTTATTTTTCCTCCAAGCAGAGTTCGCAGGTTTTGGATTGATCGTTGTCGTCTATTCTGACGGTTAGTTTTACGAGAGTGGTTTGTTAATTTGTTTATTATTCAGTTTATTTATTTATGTGGATTAACTTATTTGACTTGTTTTTGCTTATTTATTTTTATTTTATTTTTATTTATTCTTTTCAAGTTTCGATTTTTAAGTATCGTAGTGAAAAATTTTTTCATGAAAATGAAATGAGTTCTGATCGCTTATTTAGTAGTTTGTTTTGGTCTGGGAAGGTAATTATTATTCATGTAATCGCAAAAGATGTTGGAAGAAAAATAGTAATTTCTTTGTATCAGTCGAGAAAATACCAAACTGCGTGCAGTATTCATGTTCTGGGTGGCAAATAATCCATATTCCCCTCGCCCCGTATTTGATAATGAGTAAGTTCATCTGATGCAGCTTATTTCCCATAATTATTACCACGTAACATATTTTCCAAAGGAGGTATTCCTGGGTATGACGATAAACTACCGTCAGCAGCAAGGCCTCTGATTGGGAGATTGGAGGTTTTGAGGAGCGTGGAAACACATCTTAATTGTTGTTATTCGCAGGTTTTCACTGACCCATAATGGTAGAATCTGTTCGGGTCACACTATGGACATTAATGACCCGCACTAAACAAAAAAAAAAAAACTAGATAAAAAAGAAAAATATAGTAAAAATATAAAAAAATTAAAAAGAAAAATATTAGTATTACACTTTCAAATATGAAAAATTACCAACAATACACACATACTAAGAAATTGTCGCGGCTTCACCCAAATCCGGAAAAATATCACTAAACAATGAACATTAAAGCAATTTCATGACATTAAGCCATATGCTATTCGAGAATTTATTAAAGAAACCAAACTGTTTTCCAAAATATAACTTCAACAAAACTACAACATAAAACACACAAATCACCGCCTCTGGTAATTAGTTCCACACAAACATGTATACGCACAAAAAGCTGAGTATCATCTACCATGAATTCACTTGCGAAAGCACAATAACATAATATTTTTATTACACCGAAGCTCCCTAGAAAACTAAATTTTAACATTAAATGACCCATAAGGAGTTGATGTGCCGTTAAACAGAGACATCAGATCAATCAGTCTAAAATTTAAGATTACCTAATATTACCAGTAGATTAAGTAGATTAAGCAAAGAGAGCCAATAATTTAGGGAAACTTTAGGGAGCGATGGTTTAATTTCGTTATTATGACTGAATTAGTCTATCGAACAAGAAGATGCTTCCCTAAACATGAAGATATTAGTCTTTTCAATCCAGGGTCGACAGATATCTTTCCTACACGCCCTATAATACGCACCTTTTATTACCACCGCATTTAAAACAATCTTAATCAGTAACTCTCTACATTGAGCGTCTCTTAGGGCTTGTATTGCTGGAAGTAATAGTGTAGGTAACAATAAAATAAAACAAAAACTAACATCAGAACAAAAGAAAAGTTGGAAAATTAACGTACGTCAAAGGAAAAAAAAATACAGGAGAAATCACTGTATGTAGGTTTTCAGATAAAGCCTTTGAAAGGTGCCGCCATTTTGAAAGATAGAATTCCTTTGAGAACACCGAAAACTGCGTTAATCTCAGACTGAATATAATGAGGAAGCTTTATCACCATCTTATTCACGGTTGAAATTACATGCCAGGGGGGTAAAAAAAACAATGGGTAGCGGCTCGGATTGAGACATCGGAGAGTCGAGTTCGAA
>OZ010613.1:30447778-30517778 GCA_963932145.1 Acanthosepion lycidas
GGTATAATTCCAAGTAAGATAGTAATCCATAGAGAGTTCAATGCTAACTACAGAGAATAATAATAATAATAATCATCATCATCAAGAAAACGGTTGTAAATTATATATATATATATATATATATATATATATATATATATATATATATATATATATATATATATATATTCATCTATTTAGACCATATGCTTTTATTAAATCTTTTACCATTTACTAAAAGATTTCGATCTGAAGTGATGAATATATAGATGTTCACGAAATAAATTATAATCAATTCTTCTTCTTGATTATATATATATATATATATATATATATATATATATATATATATATATATATATATATATATATATTAGGTTGGTGCAAAAATAATGTTTTTGACGTTAAAAAATACGTCAAAAACCGACATTATTTTTGCACCAACCTAATATATATATATATATATATATATATATATATATATATATATATATATATATATATAAGATTATTGATATAGTAGATAACTAATATGTTTAACTTACTATCACATATGATGAGTTGGTTAGTATGCAGGAGATAACGCTGAAAAATGCTGACTCGACTCCCTGACCCTCAATTGAATTATCTTCGTTCAACCGTGAATTTCTCTGTACGTAATCGGGACAGTAAAGGCTGACGGCAACATAAACGTTGAAACACCAGTTTACGTACGCACACCGATGTTAAGCAACGTCATGTCTACATTGATGACCGCTTGGGAATAGCGGGTGCTGTAAGCTTAGGTGTACGGGTGATGTCATGGCATTGTTAATCGGACACCCAAGCGGCAATTCTAGTTGGGGTAGTCATATTTACTTACGCTGAAATACCTTTGTGGAAGGTATGAATCCTTCTCTTCTCCCTCCAGCTACGGGTTAATTAGTAAGACTTCTATAATTAAACCATGATTGTCCAAAAAAAAAAAAAATCTTACAATCTAAGAATATTTTCTGGCTTTAAATAACCTGGAAAATGGTTGATAGACCGAAAAGAAGACGAATCAGTCAATCAACGAAAGACTGATTAACTAACCAGGAATGTCTTTTAGATTTATTTACATTCTCTGGAATATAATTGTATAGAAACTACCGTGACCAAAAAGTGAGGGATCAGTTTGTATATTGATCTTAATATAGAATTGGTCCCACATTTTATATCCACGTTATATGTACTTGTTTGTTGATAAGCCGTAGAAAATTATTCAATCAATCAATGAAATACTGATTAGCTACACAGGCATGTCTTTTAGATTTATTTACATTCTCTGGAATATAAATGTATAAAAACTACCTTGGTCCAAAACCGAGGGATCAGTTTGTATATTCATCATAATATAGAATTGGTCTCCCACTTTATATCCACGTTATAATTTCTTGTTGGTTGATAAGCCGTAGAAAATGAATCAATCAATGAAATACTGATTAACTACACAGGGATGTCTTAGATTTATTTACTTTCTCTGGAATATTAACGTATAAAAACTACAGAGGCCACAAAGTGAAGGATCAGTTTATATATTGATTTTAATACAGAATTAGTCCCCCACTTTATATCCACTTTATAATTTCTTGTTTGTTGATAAGCCTTAGAAAATGAATTAATCAGTCAATGAAACTTTGATTAGCTACACAAGCATATCTTTTAGAATTATTTAAATTCTCTGGAATAGAAATGTATAGAAACAACCGTGGCTATAAAATGAGGGATCAGTTTATATATTGATCATAATATAGAATTGGTCTCCCACTTTATATCCACATTATAATTTCTTGTTTGTTGATAAGGCCGTAGAAAACGAATCAATCAATCAATAAAATATTGATTAGCTACACTGACATGTCTTTTAGATTTATTTACATTCCCTGGAATATAAATGTATAGAAGCTACCGCAGCTACAAAGTGAGGGATCCGTTTATATATTGATTGTTATGTGGGATTGATCACCCCTCTTTATATCCACACTATAATTTTTTGTTTGTTGATAAGCTGTAGAAAATGAATGAATCGATGAATCAATGATTTGTACTGTTAAAAAACTGTTTGCAAAGAGATTGTTTTTGTTTTTTATTTTTTGTTTTTCCATGGGGGGTTTGCTATTTCTAATTTATGGTTAATTTATTCTTGTCTGCAAAATTAAAAGAGTCTTGGGGAGAAAACCCCGTTGGGCTTTTAAAATAGTTGCATATTAATCCGGATAAAGGCAGATTATATAAATGTTTCTGCCCGTCAGCAATTTTCGGCCGTTATATTTTGAGGGTTGATAAATTTCTCTTGGCTTGCGTTGAGGCAGTAGAACTAATATATACTTTATTTTAGGATATTACATCGAAAACATCAAAATCGCTGCAAAACTGCAGTCGTGTTTCGATGAGCATACAACGCATCTCATCAGGCGATTGCAAATTACTGGCGAGTGGACGATTTAATCAGATTTAAAAGCGAAATACAGCCTCTTTTTACGAAAGAAAAAAAGAAAGAAAAGATGAATGTTTTCGGGTTGTGCTTAAATCAACCAATCAAATAAGACCTATATTTAAATTTAAACTAAGCAAGAAGCAAAGATTAAGAAATTATTTTATCTATTAGGTTGGTGCAAAAATAATGCCGTTTTCTCACATATGTTACTTTTATATATGATTTCTGAATGAATTCATTGATATATATATAGGCATGTTATATATCATTTTCAAGCGCGTTTTTCGCTCTATCGAATCGTGTTATTCGTTACCGTTCTCAATTCTCTTCATTCATTTTTTTTGCAGGCTTTTCGACAGCATGGACAAAATTCAAATCCGCACGATTTTCTTGTTCCAGTTCAAACTAGGCCGAAAAACTGCCGAGACAGCTCGTGATATCAATGCGTTTGGCCCAGGAACCACTAACGAACGTGTGGCACAACGGTGGTTCAAGAAATGTCGCAATGGTGACAAGAGCCTCGAAGATGAAGACGGTCGCGGCCGGCCGACTGCGGTTGATAACGAACATTTGAAAGCCTTAATTGAAGCTGATCCTCGGAAAACCAAACGAGAATTTGCTGTTGAACTCGAGGTCGACCACTGAACAGTCGTTCGCCATTTAAAGCAAATAGGGAAGTCAAAAAAGTTGGATAAATGGGTGCCGCATGAATTGAACGATAATCAAAAAAATCGTCGTTTTGAGGTGTCTTCTACGCTCCTTCTGCGCAACAAAAACGACCCATTTCTCGAGCGGATTGTGACGTGTGATGAGAAGTGGATCCTCTACGACAACCGGCAACGTTCAGACAGTGGTTGGATGCCGGAGAAGCTCCACAACACTTCCCGAAGCCCAAATTCCACCAAAAAAAGGTTATGGTGACTGTTTGGTGGTCTGGGGCCGGTCTCATGCATCACAGCTTCTTGAATCCGGGCGAAACGATTACGGCGGAGAACTACTGCCGACAAATTGACGAAATGCACCAGAAGCTCCAACGTATGCCCCCGAGATTGGTCAATATGAAGGGACCAATTCTCCTCCATGACAACGCTTGCCCGCATGTTGCTCAACTGACCCTGCAGAAGCTGAACGAATTGGGCTACGAGACTCTGCCTTATCCGCCATATTCACCGGATCTCGCGCCCACCGATTATCACTTTTTCAAGCATCTCGACAACTTCCTGCGCGATAAATGCTTCAAAAGCCGAGATGATGCCGAATTGGCCTTCAATGACTTCATCCCTTCCAGAACTCCGGATTTCTATGCTAATGGGATAAATAAACTTGTTTCTCGTTGGCAAAAACGTGTCAATTTTAATGGTTCTTATTTCGATTAATAAAGTTTATTATGAAAGGAGTTATGATCTTTTGAAGTTGAACGTCAAAAAACGTCATTACCCGTAGGCTTGTCATCAATGACAGCAACAGACGACACATAGGAGCGGATGTGGATAGATACATGTTATACATAAAAAAAAAACTTCCAAAATGTCTAACTTCATTTCTTTCTTGTTGAGAAAGAACACAGTCATGTCCAAAGCTTCTGATTTTAACATCTTTTCTCCATGATTGGCATCGGTCTGATCAATAAATATTATCAGTTTTATTATCGGCATTATTATTCATAGGGCTGCTATATATATATATATATATATATATATATATATATATATATATATATATATATATATATATAATTAATTTCAGGATATTACATCAAAAACCTGCAAAAATCGCTAGATAATTGCAGTTATGTTTCAATGCACATACAATGCATCTCATCAGACGATTGTAGATTATCGGCAATGAAGGATTTAAAAGCAAAATACAGCCTCTTTTTATGAAAAAAGAAAAAGAAAAGAGGATGGCTGGTTATAAGGTTTTGAGGCTCTGCTCAGATCAACCAATCAAATAAGGCCTATGTTAAATTTAAACGAAACAAGAAGCAAAAACTAAGAAATTGTTGTACCAAAATGGGTCATAATCCATCGGATTGACATCAATGACAGCAACAGACGACAGGTACGAGCGGATGTAGATAGATACATATTATACATTTAGACGATGCCATTTCTCAAGACCAATTAAGTAGCAATCTAAAAAAATGCTAGATAAGTTAGATGCTTTGTGAGTTTCCCACATAAAAAACATTTTTTATAGTTGATAAATAAAAGGCTTCTTTAAAAAACAAATAAGTAATTTAAATCCATATATTTATTTGGTAAATTAATATGCAAATGTTGACTAAAGATTCTTTATATAAGGTGTTAATAACAATAACCAATCAATGGAAAATGTCAAAATATCAATTCATCCGTACAAGATGTTACTAATACTACCAGGAGATTAATACAAAATTACATTAAATCTAAATTAAAACCAACAGAAAGTTAAGCCATATATGGTGCTACACAGTTCAACTAAAATCTAAGAAAAAACACTGACAACTCTAAATCTAACTGAATTGTATGGTAAAAAGGTAGACTGTGTTTACAATTAACCGTTCACTCGGATCTTTAGTTTAATAAAGCATTCTTATCAAAGAATATTATAATTTGCAATTTTTCATGTAAACACAAAAAACAGAGTTCATATAAGGATTTACATGTTTTTGCCATTTTAATTTTGTTTCCATTAATGAGTTTTATTATCGTCTTTCAAACTCCGAAAATGATTTGAATGTGGTGTATTATGTATGTAGAGAGCGAACAAACATAAACAAGATATTTAGTTATACAGTTGTTTGCAATAGCATTGATTAGGATTCCTACAATTACATTGGCCAGTATCCTTAATAATACTCTCCTTGGAACTTATAATATGATTCAGACAATTAAATTGATTTAGAGTTTAATTGTTGTGAAACTTTATAATCTTCTAAAGAATATTGGTGCAGCTGTAACTTAGTTTTAATGAGTTTCTGCTAAAAATGTTATACAGAAATTTACTTTGATATGGCGCCCACTTTTAAATTAAATGTTACGAACATTGGAATTGTATGCTATTCTTTCTCATATTAGCTATATATATATATATATATATATATATATATATATATATATATATATATATATATATATATGTATAATAAATTGAATAGATCTTTGTCCCTGGCTCAAAGCGATGAACCCAACACGCATCATACATTAGGAAACATTCAAGGAAACCAGCTACTTCTGCCTCACACAATGTCAGATTTCCCCATGATGTGATCCACTTGGTGTGCTTTTCACAAGTGTCAGAAGACGTGGCACCCATTGAGCAGAAACCCTCGTCTTTCAAAATTGACCGAGCAGAATATGCCAGTTTTTTCACGGGATAAGCTTATAGCAATGGATATTTGACTTACAGTCAATCGTCACCATCCATTCCAATAGAGTGAACACGATCATCTTGTTTTTCGGTGGTGGCAGTTTCAGAACATCTTGATCTTGTTTCATCTTCAAAACTGTCTATTCCTCTGTTAAATTCAGCTGCCCACTTTTGCAGTGTTGATGAATCTGGAGCGTCATAGCGTAATGTAGAAACCATGTCAGCATGGTTTTTTTTATGTAGGAACTTGATAACACCAAGATGCCATTTTTCCCATATTCAAGATAATTCACGTGTTGTAGTTATTAAAGCCTTCTTCGAACACACAGATATCAGTTCACCTGCAAAGAATCAAGGCAGTTATTAAAAAGATAAGGTGAAATGAGTGCACTGACATTAAATAAATGTTCAGCAATTTTTCATTGTTTCTGTTGCCTCAAATCTCTTCTTCATCTGTGAGGAGATTGTCCAGCATTCACTGCCATATAGGAAGACTGATATTATATAACCGTTCAGCACCCTTTTCTTTGTTTCTCTTGCCTCAAGTTTCTTCTTCCTCTGTGAGGAGATTGTCCAGCATTCACTGCCATATAAGAGGACTGATATTATATAACCGTTCAGCACTATTTTCTTTGTATCTATTGCCTCAAATCTCTTCTTCATCTGTGAGGAGATTGTCCAGCATTCACTGCCATATAGGAAGACTGATATTATATAACCGTTCAGCACCCTTTTCTTTGTTTCTCTTGCCTCAAGTTTCTTTTTCATCTGTGAGGAGATTGTCCAGCATTCACTGCCATATAAGAGGACTGATATTATATAACCGTTCAGCACTCTTTTCTTTGTTTCTGTTGCCTCAAGTCTCTTCTTCATCTGTGAGGAGATTGTCCAGCATTCACTGCCATAAAAGAGGACTGATATATAACCGTTCAGCACTCTTTTCTTTGTATCTATTGCCTCAAGTCTCTTCTTCATCTGGGAGCAGATTGTCCAGCATTCACTGCCATATAAGAGGACTGATATTATATAACCGTTCAGCACCCTTTTCTTTGTTTCTCTTGCCTCAAGTTTCTTTTTCATCTGTGAGGAGATTGTCCAGCATTCACTGCCATATAAGAGGACTGATATTATATAACCGTTCAGCGCTCTTTTCTTTGTTTCTGTTGCCTCAAGTCTCTTCTTCATCTGTGAGGAGATTGTCCAGCATTCACTGCCATATAAGAGGACTGATATTATATAACCGTTCAGCACTCTTTTCTTTGTTTCTGTTGCCTCAAGTCTCTTCTTCATCTGTGAGGAGATTGTCCAGCATTCACTGCCATATAGGCGGACTGATATTATATAACCGTTCAGCACTCTTTTCTTTGTTTCTGTTGCCTCAAGTCTCTTCTTCATCTGTGAGGAGATTGTCCAGCATTCACTGCCATATAAGAGGACTGATATATAACCGTTCAGCACTCTTTTCTTTGTATCTATTGCCTCAAGTCTCTTCTTCATCTGGGAGCAGATTGTCCAGCATTCACTGCCATATAAGAGGACTGATATTATATAACCGTTCAGCACTCTTTTATTTGTATCTATTGCCTCAAGTTTCTTCTTCATCTGGGAACAGATTGTCCAGCATTCACTGCCTTATAGGAGGACTGATATTATATAACCGTTCAGCACACTTTTCTTTGTTTCTGTTGCCTCAAGTCTCTTCTTCATCAGTGAGGAGATTGTCCAGCATTCACTGCCATATAGGAGGACTGATATTATATAACAGTTCATCACACTTTTCTTTGTTTCTGTAGCCTCAAGACTCTTCTTCAAACTGAGACGATATCGTCCAACATTCACTGTCAAATTTGAGGATTATTATTACATAATACTTCAGTACTTTTTTCTTTCTTTTCTCTCTCTCTGTACATTTTGCTTAGCCTTTAGAAGACATTTTCGTTTTATAAATACGTCTTCGAAATTCAGTGTCGCACTTTTTGTCTTCTTTTAAAATCCTCCCCAGATATTTAAATTGTTGTATTTATTTAATTTTGGTATCTCCATTTTGTAATTTTCATTTTGGGCATATCCGTTTTGCTTACAACCATGCATTGAGTCTTCTCGCAATTGATATTTAGTTCTTTTATCTCGCTTTCCTTCATTAAATTCTGTTGGTTTTTTCGTTTTTTTTCCGTGTCTGCTACCAACACAATATCTTATGTTGTTAAAATTGTGACCGCCTAGGCCTACATTAAAATTATCGACGTTTTACACCAAAGAAAATATATCACACTATATATATTGTATAATAAATTTCTTAGCATTAAACTTAGATTTTATCTCGTGTGACCATCATCAAAAAACTTTAAAAGTCAATTCCCTGATGAATGGAAGGTTATATTTATTGATGTCTTCCATAAATGCCTAATGAGAAATATATTTTCTTAAGTAAATTCCATTTGTTTGCTAAGGTGGAACTTTAAACTATTAAAAATGGTTAGGAAATAATTATGAAATAAAAACGTAGAAAATTTACCTTTTCCATTCTCGTCTCGTTGTTTTTTTTCAGCCACAAAAGGCGTCGCCATCTTTTATCGCTTAATTGTTTCTTATTATTTCTTCAACAAATTTAATAATGATAACTAAATTCTTTATTAAAGCAAACATATCGAATTATTTTATGAACAGTAGGTAATTTTTTCTTCAATCATGCACATATCATGTGACTCCCAAATTGTTATCTCAGTGTATCTTTCAGGACAGGAAAAGGCTTTATTCGAATTCGTAAATTAATTAATTATAAAACCTATTAATAAACCAATTGCTGATTTATGAATATCACAAAAGGTCATATTAAAAAAAATGACTAAACAATTTCTTAAAATGGATTTTTAATGCTGAATAAGCAAAACTGTCATCGTCATGAAGCATAAACAGTTCAGTAGGCCAAAATATAAACTTATTTTATTTTCTTGTTGAGTTTAATCGGCGCCTTGTTTCTAAAGCAAGAAATAAATTAATTATGTACGTATTGTATATATAATGTGTATATAATATATAATGTATATGTAATATATAATGTATATATAGTATATAATGTTATATAATGTATACATAATATATAATGTTTATATAATATATAATGTTATATAATGTATACATAATATATAATGTTTATATAATATATAATGTTATATAATGTATACATAATATATAATGTATATAGAATTATATCTCGTAGGACAAACGAAAACAAGGTTGTAATCAGAAAAATGCTATGAGAAATGTGTGTTATTGTTTTGGAACGTGCAGTCGCAACACTGAGTTTGAATTTAAATTTTAAGGTTAAGGTTCTGAGTTTAATAAAGCTTTGTCCACTACAAGAACACAATCTATTTCATACCTGAGGATGTCTGTAGGAACAGACGAAAGCTTGTAAAATAAAAAGATCTAATGCAACGTAAATTTATCAAACAGGATCTTTTCATTCATAAACAGATTCGGGGTTTTTGTATATTATTGAATTGTTCGCGAAGGTGGATTTCTCGCCATTTAATCATTAACCTTTGTATTTGTTTTATATATGAATAATTCATGAATTTGTGTATATATATATATATATATATATATATATATATATATGTGTGTGTGTGTGTGATCGGATGTTGTTTATGTGTTTCCACAGTTTTCATCCGATTTCGATGAAATTTTTTTGTTTGATAGATAATTCTTCAGCGCCGGTTTTGAGTCTAAATTGGCAGGAAAAAATTGCAACCTTGAAGGCGAAAAATCGAAAAAAAATGATTTTTTACACTTTGTGCAAAAATCAAAGGCAAAATTTAATGCCTGTAAAAACAGCGTAAAATCAGTTTAGAGAGTTGAAATCGAACATAAAAGATTATTAGAATTATTAAAAAACAATGTTATAAATAAAAATTATCGTATATTATTATTATAAAGGTCCTTGTAATAGGTTCCTTTGTTGCATGATGAGAACGCAAAAACAGCTGTTTTCAGGGTCACCCCGAATTTTCAAATTGTTACCCCACTATTTGCGGTTGTGCCTAAGTGGCACCCAATTGTTGTTACCAATATTGATTTTCGGGTGATGTTTAGTGTTAATCCAAATTTATAATTCTCAAAATGTGTCTGTGTATGTATCTGTGTGTGTGTGTGATCAGATGTTTATGCGTTTCCACAGTATTTTTGTTTGACAGATAATTCTTCAGTGTTGGTTTTGGGTCCAAATTGGCTGGAAAAATTACAACCTTGAAGGTGAAAAATAAAAAAAAAACTGATTTTTACTCTTTCCAAAAACAGCGTACAATCAATTTAGAGTGTTGAAATCTAAAGCAAAAGATTATAAAAATTATAAAAAGAAATATAGTATAGGATACAGGTTCGATTCCTGTCGGAGGACGAATATTTTCTATGAAAATTTCTCGGATATTCAGGCCGGTAAATGTTGTTAATACTGTTTATTATAGACAGAGCATTTAATTAAATATTTGTATCTATAAAAAAGAATGTATAAACATAAAAATGTCTTAAAAATATGTTATACATAAAATTATCGTCTATTATTATTATTATGACGGTCGATGGAAGAGATTCCTTCCTTGCAAATCTCCTACATTGAGACCGCAAAAATGGTCCTTTTCAGCCCCCCACATTCAAATTGTTAACCTCCTATTTGGGGATGTGCACCAGTTGCACCCAAATGTTGTTACTAATATTGACTTTCGGGATGTCTGACTTTAAACTTCAACGGCTCCATTTGAACGGCAAAAATTCCCAGTAATGAAACACCCGATCGAAGACGAGTTATCCTGCTAGTCTGATCATAAATCACGGTATGGAATTTGTTGACATAGAAACATCAGCTCACATGCAAACAAAAGAAAGTAACTGGGGTAACACCAAAATGAAGAACAGTTCCATGTTCGCGACTCATCACTGCATGATAGGGGCTTCTTGTTTGTGTGCGTCCCTCTGGAGACGTAAGGCAAAAAAAAAAAATATAAAAATGAATATATTTTTGAACAAATTTTAAAGGAGATTTCTTAATTTTCGTGTGAATTTTAGTAAATATAAATTATTTTTATTTTGGTATGAATTGATATTTTGTGGTGAATTTTTAGGAAATAAATCCACTTTCATTATTTAGACTATTCGGATTGTTATCCTCAACTATTCAAAACGTTTCAGTGTTGTACGCTCCGGCCTTCTTCAGGTGATTGGAATTTCGAACAGAATAGTGGTACACATTTGGATTTGCCCTATCTGTCTATAGATGAGGTACTATGATTATCTGCATTAATTACATTATTTGAACTATCAAAAAATGCCTATCAGAAGCTAAGCATATTATAGAGAGACATGAACATTTCGTTGGAAAGAAAAGACACTGAACGGTACTTATATATGGAAGTAAATGCTGGAGAGATGAAGAAGAGACTTGAAGCAACAAAAATCTACTTATACAGAAGTATACTGAGAATACCATGGACCGAACAGGTGAACAACGTCACGCTAAAATTATTTACATTATACGGAATGTTATCCTCAACTTCATTGCCATATTCACAATGTTTCGGCCGTTCCGACCCTCTTCAGGTGATTGGGATTTCGAACCAAAGCCATTATTTCGTCCACGTCTTCCGGATTTTTCAGTTATTTCCCTTTGACTGAACTCTCTAATTTTTGGTTCACCACTGCTGTGGTCTGGTCTACTCTTTGGGTGTTGTCACTGGATCTGACCAACGTTATTACCCACTCGGCCACGTGTCCTTGATAAAGACGTTGGTTAGACCGATTGACTAGGCCCAAAGAGTTGTGAGTTCAATACCAGGTCACAGCAGTAGTGAACTAAAATTGGAGAGTTTTGAGTTAAATGGAAATAAATAAGACATCCGGAAGAGGCATGGCACGTGGAACTAGACGTTGACTTCGGTTCGAAATTCCAATCGCCCGAAGAAGGCCGGAGCGTACAACGACAGAATCGTTGTGAATATGGAAATGAAGATGAGGATAACAGTCCGAATAATGTAAATAATGTAAGTAATCATAATACCTCATCTCAGAGATATAGACAGATATTGAAGAATCGATACGGATCCGATATACCAAAAATATGAAGACGACTAGAAAAGTCTCAGTAGAAGCTACGTTGTGAATATGGCAATGAAGATGAGGATAACAGTCCAAATAATGTAAATAATATAAGTAATCATAATACCTCATCTCAGAGATATAGACAGATATTGAAGAATCTGTACAGACCCGATATACCAAAAATATGGAGATAATTAGAAAAGTCTGTAGAAGTTACGTTGTGAATATGGCAATTAAGATGAGTAAAACAGTCCGAATAATGTAAATAATGTAAGTATTCATAATACCTCATCTCAGAGATATAGACAGATATTGAAGAATCGGTACGGACCCGGTATACCAAAAATATGGAAACAACTAGAAAAGTCTCAGTAGAAGCTACGTTGTAAATATGGCAATGAAGATGAGGATAACAGTCCGAATAATGTAAATAATGTAAGTAATCATAATACCTCATCTCAGAGATATAGACAGATAAGGAAAATCAAAATGTGTATCTCTGTATATTACAAACCCCCTTTCTTGCTTCTAATTTTTGTATTATGCACCAGAAAATAAGGTGTTAAAGAATAAAAGATGGCCGAAGATATGATGGTTTCTCCTTCCCAAATGTTACAAACGGTGTCAGCCGGATGTTATAGTGATTTTAGGCTAGATAAAAGGCAAGGGCGGAAGTTTGAGGGCACCCATGATAACCGCACTTACTATTCAGCCGTGAGTAATCTAGCGACACAAGCTTTTTATCCATTACTTCATGTCGAAAGGTCCATCAACCGAATGTTATTTTTACGCAGAATTTCTTTTTGACACGGCAGTACTGCAGATTGTAATGCATCTTTGAAGATCTCCCTCCAGGTATGGGTTAAATATCAAAGCAGGCAATCTAAGAGAAGGAAAATACCGAATTCCCAACCGTGAAGAAAGCGACGGGTAGAAAACGGCACTATATTTCCCAAATATAAAATTTAAAAAGTTACGTTCCCTGGGGAGATTTTAAATGATTAAGGTACTGGATCTCTCGGCTTGATAGGTAAAAGATTCCGAAAAACTCATTAAAGAGAAACCTTGTAGTCGATCCCTTAAAGAAATGAAAAAAAAAAAAAAAGTACAGCTCACCCATTAAAAAGTGCTTTATCTATGTAAAATATTTGTGATCTTAATTTTTTTTCACAAATAATTATTAGTGGAAAATGTCATGAAGTCATTTCTGACCTTAGGTCAACAACCACAACAACAACAAAAACAACAATCAATAATAATAATAATAATAATAATAATAATAATAATAATAATAATAATAAATGATTGACGTAGCTCTCGGATGGGAACCGTAACAATTTATGAGACTCTACAATAGACAAAAACAGAAAAAAAAATCAAAGATAATCGCTCGAGCATAGTTAACAAAGATCACAAGAACAGAATTTGCTTTCTTATTGATATGGCAGTTCCTGCAGATTGTAAAGTATCTTTAAAGATCTTCAAAAAATTATTAAAATACAATGGTCCTGAATTGAAAATCTCAAAAATTCCAGTTGTAGAAACTGATATGCATATTACCCAGAGCGGTTTTTTAGATATAAGACCTGTAACAATGTTATAGACTTTACAATATACAAAAAAACAAAACAAAAAAAAAAAAAAAACAGAACAATCAAAGCTAATCGGCCAGACATTGAAATCAAAGACCACAAGAACAGAATGTGATTCTTTTTTATTATTATTATTATTGATATGGCAGTTCCTGCAGATTGTAATGTATATCTGAAGATTTTCAAAATACTATCAAAATACGAGCATTCTGAAATGAAAATCTAAAAGAATCCAGTTGAAGTTGAAGTTGAAGTCAACGGTTTGATTGTAAACGGTTCTGATAAACTCATTAAGGAATCTCTGGTAATCCATGCCTTAAAGAAATGCAAAAAAAAAAAAAAAATGTCCTCACAAGTACAACTCACACATTACGAAGAGCTTTATTTATGCAAAATATTTGTGATCTTAATTTTTTTTTTTTTAGAAAAATTATCAGTGGAAAATGTCATGAAGTCATTTCTGACCTTAGGTCAACAACCGCAACAACAACAACAACAACAACAACAATAATAATAATAATAATAATAATAATAATAATAATAATAATAATAATAATAATAATAATAAATGATTGACGTAGCTCTCGGATGGGACCCGTAACAATTTATGAGACTTTACAATAGACAAAAACAGGAAAAAAATCAAACAGAACAGAATTTGCTTTCTTATTGATATGGCAGTTCCTGCAGATTTTAAAGTATCTTTAAAGATCTCCAAAAAATTATTAAAATACAATGGTTCTGGATTGAAAATCTCAAAAATTCCACTTGTAGTTCGAGCCATGGGCTTGATAGGAAAAAATTCCGATAGAATCATTGGAGGGATTCTGGGTAGCCAATGCCTTAAAGCAAAATAAAACAATGTACACACAAGTACAGCTCACATATTACGAAGATCTTGACCTATGTAAAATAAGTTTGATTAGGCTTTTGTTTGTTTTACGGCATATCAACCTCAAGGGGTTATTTAATGCCGGCAAATTTTTTTTTTTTACTGGTAATATTTTTTTCTCAAAAATGTAATTTTGGTACTATTTTTTAATTCAAAAAATCTATTTCTGGTAATAATTTTTCCTCAAAAAATCTATTTCTGGTAACAAGTATTCCTCAAAAAATCTATTTCTGGTAATATTTTTTCCTTCAAAAAAACTATTTCTGGTAATATTTTATCCGTCGAAAAATCTATTTCTGGTAATATTTTTTCCTCAAAAAATCTATTTCTGGTAATATTTTTTCCTTCAAAAAACTATTTCTGGTAATATTTTATCCTTCGAAAAATCTATTTCTGGTAATATTTTTTACTCAAAAAATTTATTTCTGGTAATATTTTTTCCTTCGAAAAATCTATTGCTCGTAATATTTTTTCCTTGAAAAAATCTATTTCTGGTAATATTTTTTACTCAAAAAATTTATTTCTGGTAATATTTTTTCCTTCGAAAAATCTATTGCTCGTAATATTTTTTCCTTGAAAAAATCTATTTCTGGTAATATTTTTTCCGTCAAAAAATCTATTTCTGGTAATATTTTTTCCTCATAAAATCTATATCTGGTAATATTTTTTCCTTGAAAAAATCCATTTCTGGTAATATTTTTTACGTCAAAAAATCTATTTCTGGTAATATTTTTTCCTCAAAAAATCTATTTCTGGTAATATTTTTTCTTCAAAAAATCTATTTCTGGTAATATTTTTTCTTCAAAAAATCTACTGCTTGTAATATTTTTTCTTCCAAAAAATTATTTCTGGTAATATTTTTTCCTTCAAAAAACTATTGCTGGTAATATTTTTTCTTCAAAAAATCTATTTCTGGTTATATATTTTCCTTCGTAAAATCTATTTCTGGTAATATTTTTTCTTCAAAAAATCTATTTCTGGTAATATTTTTTCTTCAAAAAATCTATTTCTGGTAATATTTTTTCTTCAAAAAATCTACTGCTTGTAATATTTTTTCTTCCAAAAAATTATTTCTGGTAATATTTTTTCCTTCAAAAAACTATTGCTGGTAATATTTTTCCTTCAAAAAATCTATTTCTGGTAATATTTTTTCCTTCGTAAAATCTATTTCTGGTAATATTTTTTCCTCAAAAAATCTATTTCTGGTAATATTTTTTCCTCAAAAAATCTATTTCTGGTAATATTTTTTTTTCAAAAATGTGTTGCTGGTAATACCTTTCATTTAAAAAAATGTATTGCCGGTAATTGGTTTTTTTTTTTTACAAAGTATTTCTGGTATTAAAAAATATTGTACACTTTCATAGTGTTTTGACCCTTGTTTAGGGGTTAACTATTTGCCCATGTATAGGGTCCTAACACGTCGTACTACTCGGGAAAAGGTTGGACCTGGAACAACAGCAATTAAGAGGTGGTTCCACACTCCTCAAAACCTCCTGATCAGAAGCCTTGCTGCCGGATGTAGTTTATCGTCATACCCAGGACAGTCTACAATATGAGTGACATTAATTTATCTTGAAAATGTGTATGCTTATGCCCATATAAAGTTTATTTAGTGTTTAACTGTTTAAAAATGAGAATTAAGACATAGTTTTCAAATTCATTAAACTCCACAGAAAAATCTTCAAAATATGAAAGTGAAATCATTTCAAAATGTTTCTGTAAATTTCTACCTGAATTGCCCAAAATAGCCTAGTGGGTTCAAGCGTTGCTTCGGGAATTTGATGATAGTGATTGTGAGTTCGATCCTTTGCTAAGGCAGTGTGTACTTGGATTCGCTGTAAACAAGGCAAGCCGTACTAAAAATATGAACTAGACAAGATACCCTTAGACATGGGCAGTGGAATGAGAACAGTCTACACTTGCAGATTAAATAAAGGGCTAATTTCAAAATTCCCTGAATGTTACTGTTATGTAGTGGTTTCACAGTGGAGGCTTGTATTTGTACTAAGTCGGTCCTAAAATAGGTTCGACGTACAAAACGTTAGGAACTTGATATAATAGGTAATGACGCAGAGAAATCTAGTTGTGGTCGCTGATACTTTAGTATCCGACTAACGGTCGTCCGGTATCGACTGACTGACGGTCCCACTCAGCGACTCCTCTACTACTTCTACTTATTATAGGTGGGAGAGTCTATTAACTATAGAATAGCTGTGTTTCACTATAACAGTTACCCACATCGATATACAGCTGATGAAGGCTGGAGGACACAGCGACCGAAACGTTGTGATAGAAACAACAAAGACAAGGACAATAAACCGAACAGAAATAATAGTCATCTGTTTATCTAGCGAGATAAAGGTAGCGATTTGTCTGGTCAAAATTCATTGCTTTGGTGGAGAGGAATGGGTGACATTGCAAGGCTGGGGCGTGGTTGATGCAATATGGAGGCCGACTGCATGTCGGTAGTAACAGTATCTAAATGCATTACATTTTGGGACAGTTTGACTGCAGGAGTTGACAAATATACAGCTGATAGTTTAGATATTTCTGAGCGAGTTAAATGCCATGCATGGAATCCGAACGAAAGTCTCCATCTGACTAGGCTATTTAAGAACATGACTCCAGGTGGCTCAGCTAATATTTTGCAACAAGTTCTGTTGAGTTAATCGACTCCTAGAGCAGCCTATTCTTTGTTCAGTTTCCAAATATACTATACTAAGAATAATAAGATAATGTTGTGGACCGGTTGATGCGTTGAGAGATAAGCACGAGTGTCTCATGAATTCCCAACAACAAACGTTGCGGACTCGGAATGTGAGTCCACGTAAAGAAATGTGAAGAAACGACAACAATATGTACAAACGAATGATGATGTATTAACAATAAAGGGTTACATGTAACAAATACAAAAATGTGTGTGTCAAATGAATGTGGAAACTATTTGGGGGCAAAATATGTGCAGTTAGTGAATATGCTTATGTACGTCTGTGTGCGAGTATTGTTAATGCGTTTCCCGAAAGAGAACGCGCTTTTCCGTGAGTGATTTACATATTGACGTGTAAGCGGAAAAAGTAAGGAGAGAATGATAAAATTTTATCGCACAGTAGTATTTATAGCCCTGGGAGCGTCCCCGAGCAGCAGTTTCGAAAATTAGGAGGAGGTAATCCGACAATAGCTCTTAATTGCATTTAGTACTAATTAGATATTGAAACACAGCCAAATTTGACGCTCTATAATCTTCATCAACTCTTTTAATCTAGGGAGGTACTTGTGTTTATTTTACTTCAAATACGCCTGTCAGGGCTGTGATAATTTTACCAGGTACTTCAATACAATCCTGACCGAAACAAAAAACCCGTAATTTGAGCATAAACGACCTTGATAAGCCTTTTCATTCCCAATCTGATAGCAGGACAGGTACATCTTTCCGATCTATTTTCATGATATTTTGGAACCCCTCTAAATCTAATAGTTACTTATAACTCTCTCTTCATCCACCGCCTTCAACTACACAAATACCCGTAATTGGAGCATAAACCACCTTGATAAGACTTCGCATTTGTAGACAATTTACATTGTTAGGAAGTTACCATTAGTCTTGTGATCGTTCTGTATTAATAAGAACGTATACGTGGGTTGAAATTCTCTTATGTCAAATCAGCAAAAGATTTAACTGTGGATTAAATTTCTTGAATCAGTCTTTGGCGGTCTTCAACTGGAGTTCATTCCACTTTCTCTGCGAGTTAGGAGTTACGTGACTGCTTATTCCCACGATTCTGGCTTGCATTTCTTGTCAATAGACCAATTGTCTCGAAGATAACTTTGGCGTATTGTTGTTCAAACAGCTGGATTAGCAAACGTCTCCCTTCGGCACTTGAAATTAACGTTTTCTATTCTAAAGTACTTGCTTCTTTTAAAAGTCACGTCCAGA
Organism: Acanthosepion lycidas; assembly: GCA_963932145.1. Lineage (NCBI taxonomy): Eukaryota > Metazoa > Mollusca > Cephalopoda > Sepiida > Sepiidae > Acanthosepion > Acanthosepion lycidas. Next base: position 30,466,078 of record OZ010613.1, read on the forward strand.
AGAGTACTGTAATCGAGTTAGTGACATTCTATACGAAAATGTGCTGCTTCTTTTAACTCACTAACTTACTTGCTTACAATACTCTTTTCGTGCTTAACTTCCGGAACAGACTGGGAAATTCTACAGAAAATAAGATAGTTGTCAACTTCAGATACCCGAGATCGAATCATACCATGGTCGATTTATCAAAGTTATAGACACACGCAGACTCAGACACACGCAGACACACATACACATATAACAACAAAAATAACAACAAAAATTGCAATATGGGCTTTGGTAAAAAGCATGCAATGATAACAGCAAAAATTGCAATATGAGCTTTGGTAAAAAGCATAAAATGATAACAGCAAAAATTGCAATATGAGCACTAGTAAAAATGGTTGCTGAAGACATTAGGTTTATAATACCCAGAAATTCATACACAGATGTCCTTACGGACACATGACTCAGTGGATAGATCCAAAGAGTGAGTTCAATACCCGTTTAAGGCAGTGGAGAACTTGGAGAGGAGAATTAACAGGAGATAACTGATAACTGGCATCCATTAAATATAGCGCGTAGAACTAGAATTGTCTACCCAAGAGGGAAAGGGTTCAGTTCGACATTCAAACCACCTGAAAAAAGCCGGAACGTGTAATGAATATATCGACAAAGATGAGGACAATAGTCCGAATAATGTAAATAGTGTACATAATCTGAGATACATATATATATATATATATATATATATATATATATATATATATATATATATATATATATATATATATAGTCTGATTGAATAAATTAAAGACATTAAGTCTGCTAATTTTTAATAAAATCCGTTCATACTCACGAATAACCTTCCGTGTATTAATGTTAAAGGATGAGAGAAATGTTCTGTATAAATGTCTTTTATTTTCATTTCCCAAGTACTTTCGATCTTCTTCCAAGATCATCTTATCAAGTTAACACTATTTACTCCAATCTGCCTTTTCACAAGGCCATATTTAAATTGCCAGGTGACATTGTTTTGGAGGGCTGCTGGTTTATGTAATTTAAAATTTGTGTATTTAGGCAGCAAATTCTCTTCTAGGCATGTCTGTATTTGGGAAATGAAAATAAAAGAAACTTAAACAGCTATAGCGCATTTCTATCATCGTTTAACATCAATACACGGAAGGTTATTCGTGAGTATGAACGGATTTTATTAAAAATTAGCAGACAGGATGTCTGTAATTTATTCAATCAGACATGTCTAAAAGAGAATTTGCTGCCTAAATACACACACACACACACACACATATTAGGAAATTAGGGTGCTAAGTCCGGAAATTTCGGACACGCCTGTGTCCTTTATCTATAAACAGAGAAACGGGGAAGACTCACCAACGATTGCCCTTGTGACTGGGGTGAATGTTGTTGTAGTAGGAATTATTAGCAAAAATCCGATCTCTGTCTGATTTCTTGCATGCGAAAATAAACTTAGATTCAAAAATTATGGTCGGGGGTGAATTTGTTAGGCTGTTTTGTCTTTATCGGTTTGGGTAGTGAGGTCTTGAACATAGAAGAAGAGGGTCATAGAACCCAGTCAGTCCTGCTATTTACCCATAGCTTTGAGGGAGAAGAAGAAGATTTACACCTTTCCCAAGCACGTAAGTGAATGTAATGGATTCGACTGGAATTCGAACTCGGCTCTCCGATTCCTCAATCCAAACCGGTATCCATTACATATATGTATATATATATAAAGAAATAATCATACATACAATCAATCAGCAATATTAATGTATGGTTATTTCTTTATACATAAAATATATGCTGCCTAATATTATATGTTTATATATATATATATATATATATATATATATATATATATATATATATATATATATATATATATATATATATATATATATATATATATATATATATTAAAAACATTTTTATGTTTAACGTTCTTATTATAGATACAAGTATTTAAGTAAATGCTCTGTTTATATTAAACAGTATTAAATAGCATTTACCGGCCTGAATGTCCGAGAAATTTTCATAAATTTTATTATAAACAGAGCATTTACTTAAATACTTGTATCTATAAAAAGAACGTTAAACATAAAATGCCTTTAATGACTTTGTCCATTTCTTAATGTATGACGTCATGTGTTTACATTTGATACGCCATGAGCAGTTATGAATGTACGAGAGATTCATGGAAGATTGAAGTTTATAAGCAGTAAATTCAACCTTGCCAACTGAACGATCCTTTGTGGCCGAGCGGTCAAGGCACGTCAGCGTAAATGACGGTTCCGTATAGGATGCAGGTTCGAATCCAGTCAAAAGACGAACATTTTCTATGCAGATTTCTCGGACATTCAGGCCGGTAAATGTTATTTAATACTGTTTATTATAAACAGAGCATTTACTTAAATACTTGTATCTATAATAAGAACGTTAAACATAAAAATGTCTTTAATAAATAAAATTGTCGGACTTTGTCCATTTCTTAATTTATATATATATATTGTGATAGAAAAATTGTGGGTGGTGCTGGTGGTGAATAATCCTTTATAGTAATTCCCCCAGTCTAGAAGAATCCTCAACAGAATGTTGGAAGCTCTGGAAAGAGTGACTTGTCAAAAGAAGACGCTGCTTTTGGGGCATAATCTGTTGGATTTCTAAAACTTGGGTGAGTATCGTCAGTGTGTAAAGCCAATCTTTCTGTGGGTACAGAAACTTACAAGATAATAATTTTTCCTTAATTATGATTTCGTAATTTAACCTTGGATAATTTTGGCATTGTCAAGGTTACAACTATACTGAATGAAACGCACAACCTTTGGCGATATATAACGGACGCCCTAAATACATCCATTTTCATAGCACGACTGAAGAAACCAGATACAGCCTTATGAGCCATATTGCAATATTTATCATCCGGATTAGGAGGACTAGAATGCACTGTAAAATGAAACCGGAAATCTTAATCTCCTCAAAACTATGATTAACCATCATCTTTCCTACATATCCGTATAAACTTTACCGTTCCTCTTAAAATTCACACAAGAACCACATTCAGTAATTATCAACCTCGAGTCTTGTATCGGATGAACATTCGTTAAAAAAAAAAGAAAAAAAAAAGTTTACTCTAAAATCGAAATTAGAGAAGGAAAATTTCTTCAATATCTTTTCTTATATTATCCTGATGCAATGTAGCTTTTGAAAAATGCTTTTAAAATACCAAGATTTAACTACAGGCTAACATAAGCTTCTAACTTAGAAAAACCTAAATTTGTTTTAAACACCTTAGAGTAAGATATGTTTGCATTTTTTCAAAGTGAAGGATAATTTTTTTTGTAACTGCAGTGTATATGCTTTTATTAAAAAAAAACAAAACAAAAATAACAAAGAAAAAATAAGCACGTAGCAATAAAAATTATCGTACAACAGCATCATATTTTCTTTTCATCAATAAAACCACCGCTTACCTTAAATATTACTTTACAAATTCTTGGCATTCTTTGCAACATATTTTGAGAAAAATAGATGGCAGACTTTCTAAAACATTCTTCAAACAGTGAAAAGAATCCCTCTTACTCTTTGTGTATTCTCTTGGAACTCTATCCAATTCAAACTAATTTTATAAGGGACAGGAGATCGAGGTATCAAATAGTAATTTCCAATAAAGACACTGGAACAAGGAATGCAATGTTTATAGTAAAACAATATCTACAGAAGAATATGTTACTTGTGTTTTATAGATTATACAAAAGCATGTGCCGCAAAGAACTGTTGGAATTGTGAGGCAATGATGATATTTTTGGAAAGGCTATATGGATAATCCAGAAACTATAATAGGAGCAAACAGAGAGAATGGATTTAGTAAATATAGAAGGCATTTATTTTCTACGGCTTATCAACAAACAAGAAATGATAATGTGGATATAAAGTGGGGGATCATTTCTATATTAAACCCAATATATATAAACTGATCACTCACTTTGTGACCATGGTAGTTTCTATACATTTATATTCCTGAGAATGTAAATAAATCTAAAAGGCATGTCTGTGTAGCCAATCAGTATTTCATTGGCTGATTGATTCCTTTTCTACGGCTTATCAACAAACAAGAAATTATGTGAATATAAAGTGAGGGATCAATTCTATATTATGATCAATATATATATATATATAAACTGATCCCTCACTTTGTGGCCACGTTACTTTGTGTATATTTACGTTCCAGAGAATATAAATAAATCTAAAAGACATGACTCTTTAGTGTCTAGCTAATCAGTATTTCATTGGCTGATTGGTTTTCTACAGTTTATCAACAAACAAAATATTATAATGTGGATATAAAGTAGTGGGCCAATTCTACATTAAAAGCAATATATAAACTGATCCCTCACTTTGTGTCCACGGTAGTTTCTATACATTTATATTCCAGAAAATGTAAATAAATCTAAAAGACATTCCTGTGTAGCTAATCAGTATTTCATTGATTGATTGATTTGTTTTCTACGGCTTATCAACAAAGAAATTATAATGTAGATATAAAGTGGGGGACCAATTCTATATTGAAATAATATATTAAACTGATCCCTCACTTTGTGTCCACCTTAGTTTCTATACGTTTATATTCCAGAGTATTTCCCCGATTAATTTGTTTTCTACGACTTATCGACCGCTCGCTGGTCATTTTAAGGCAGAAAATATTTTTAGATTGGAAAAATTAAAAAAAGTTTTTTTGTGATTGTAATATAGCAATAACTCTAGGTAGAATCTTATGAATCTTTATTTGACTGGTGGATGGTTATAAGTGAGAGGAGAGATGAGATGTGCTTATTTATTTTTTTTTACCACACTTAGCATTTTAAATATATATATATATATATATATATATATATATATATATATATCTGTCTTTTCCTAATCGACTTTGTTTGTTAATTCTAATCTTACAGATTGTTTGTTAATCCTAATCTTACAGATCTAAACAAAACAATACTGCACGAGATGCACTAATAGGTTAAATAATTTCAGGATCTTAGTTAAGTAGGACTTAATTAAATAAAAGAAAGCATGGGACCTATTAATTATTAGGTTGTCCCAAAGGTTCGTAAACAGTTGCAAAAAATTGAAATTTTACTCGCCAAGTAATAACAAAAGCAACAGAAAATATTCCTCAAAATAAAGATCATCATTTTACAAGACTTTCTGCCATCGATCTGCAAGCTTTCGGATCTGGTGAAAGTACCATTCAGCCGGCTTCGAATCAAAGAATTCTTGACACGCATCCTCGACTTCATCAAACGAGTCGAATCGGTGGCCCTTCAGAAAGTGTTGCATTGAGCGGTAAAGGCCGTAATCTGATGGATCATAGTCAGGACTGTAGGATGGATGTGGCAGAACCTCAACGCCGTCCAGCTCTTCAAACTTGTCTTTGGTCTTCCTGGCGGTGTGTGGCTTGGCATTGTCCTTTGCATCAAAGCGCGCTTTCGGTTGATCAGAGCCGGGTACTTTTGCTTCAACTTTTCGTAGACCCTCTCTAGTTGCTGACAGTAAAGTTCGGCACTGATGGCACGACTATTCAGAACCAAAATGCACGATTCCTTCAAAGTTCCACCAAACGCACAACATGACTTTCTTGCCGAATCGATCTTGTTTTGGAACCGACGGTGTCTCTTGCCCTTTCTGAAACCAACGCTTGTCTCGAATGGGCTGGATTGTGTTGCATAAAAATTCAATTTTTCTAAGTGTTTACGAACTTTTGGGACAATCTAATATTAAATCAATATGTTGGTCCCAAATTTTAGCCTACGGTGTCAGTAATGATAATGCATCATCCCAGAACTTCAGGGAGAGTTTATATTGAATTTTACGGACAAAAGGCTGGGCATGCCTCATCTAGTCAACAAACAGAAGGTTGAAAATCCTAGCCTCTGGGCTTAGAGACGCCCTCCGGCCACATAGAGAGAGAGAGATGACCTGGATGTTATGACATTAATTAAATAACACACAACGCCATATGTGTATATGGGCAGACAAAAGGCCACTTGTATAGATTTGGAATTTTAGGTGTGTACAAATCTGTCGATGACAGATCCACTTTTAACATTAGTTTGCAGAAACCTGTTTTTAGAGAACCCGAGGAAAAAGTTGTTCATACGTAAATTCTTAATTGAAAACACGCTATCTGTCTATATTTCTGATATGAGACATTGTAATTATTTGCCTTATTGACATTGTTCACATTGTTGTCCTCTTATTTATTGTCATATTCACGACGTTTCGATCGTTGTACGCTCCGGCGGCCTTCTTCCTTATTGGAATTTCGAACTGAACCGTTTATTTTGTCTACCGGGGTAGATTGTTCTAGTTCCACGTGTCATGCCTCTTCCGGATGTCTCAGTTATCTCCCTTTAACTCCTCTCCAAGTTTTTGTTCACCACTGCAGTAGCCAGGTATTGAACTCACAATTATTTGGATCAAATCAGTGAATCTAACCAAATCTTTTATGCACTGGGTCTTGTGTCCTTGAGGAAATAAAGGGTACATTTCGAAATTCAAGTCACCTAAAGAAAGACGGATCGAAAAACGGCCGAAACGTCGTCAATATGACTATAAATTTGAGGAACACAATCTGAATAAAGTCAATAATTTTTTTTTAGTGGGGGGTGTTACAGCATATCTACACCTCGTGGCGTAATTTAAAGCCAACAAGATTTTTATTGCTGGTAATTTTTTTTTCAAGAATATATTGCTGGCAATCTTTTTTTTACCAAAAATGTATTACTGTATTCAAAACCTATTTTTACACTTTCATAGTGTTTTGTCCCCACTTTGGGGGTTAAGTATTTGCCTCTAGTTGGGACCCTAGCAGGTGCTACTACCCCAGTTCAGGGTAGAAACACATGCAATTAAGTGGTAGTTCCGCACTCCGGAAAACCTGCTGATCAGATGCCTTGCTGCCAGATGTAGTTTATCGTCACACCCAGGACGCCTCATTGTGGGGAGGATCTTACTCCCCTGCTGTGGTGCAGCCGGAATATTCAGTTCTGAAGCCCCAACCGACCGGGAATGTAAATAATGTAAATGAATACACGCTGTTTATGTTTTTTGTTTATAATTTTTGTGCTATGGTGTATGAATCAGTTATAACAAATTTCGTATAGGAGATCATGTAACTGATCAGAATAGGTAGGGATAGTTTCCCCCAACACCGCATAATGCTACAAAACCAAAATAATAATGCGAATACTCATATTATATACTTAAAGATCGAGACGTTCAGATGGGTGTCATGGATGGCGCCACACCCGTTTAGAAATATCTAATCTGTCAGCTTTCTACGATCAATGTTGAAAAAAAGCTTTGAGTGAGAAAAGCCTGAGGATCTTGACAAAAATCCTTCTTCTTCGAAATGGCGCTACAGAATCACAAAGAACTGTGCCAAATAACACATGATGGCTACCAAGAGCAGCAACAACGAAAACGGATAGCACACGTAATTCAAACAAAAATAATGTTATAATCAAGGCCATGACATTCAGCACCTATTTCAAACAAAAGGCTCAGAAGCCCCCCCCCACCACCACCACTAATACTAGAAAGACATATAACAGCTACTGGACTTGAGAAACCTGTTTTCCTAAATAAATGTTTTAAGGAAAAGTTTTGGTAAATCTCCAGCGAAAGCATTACTGGCTATTCAGTCAATGAATGCCAAATGTTTCCTTATAGGGAAACGACTATTATTAGCATTATATTAAACATCTGATCTGATTTTTTTTATCATTTGTGACCTAACCGTCGTAATTTTAAAGAGAAATAAATTTGCTTCATTTGGATTGCAGTTTCATTATTCTATTTGGTCTAAAACTTGTTTTACAGAATTAGAGAGATTACGTATCAAACAAAACTCATAATGTTGAAGAGAATTAAATTTCCTTCATTTTAATAACAGTTTCATTATTTTATCTGCTCTGAAACTTGTTTTATAGAATTAGAGACCTTACTTATCAGTCAACCCTTGGAATATTGGAAGAGAAATAATTTGTTTTCTTTTTGATACCAGTTGCATTATTTTTTTTTTGTCTTATGGTGTATGAATAAGTGAAATTTCATATAGGGGATCATGTAACTGGACAAAGAAATACCTAATCTGTCAGCTTTCTAAGATCAATGGTGAAAAAAAAAAAGCTTTGAGAGAAGGAATCCCAGGATCTTGTTAAAAATCCTTCTTCTTTGAAATGGCGCCACAGAATCACAAAGAACTGTGCTAAATAACACATGAGAACTACCAACAGCAGCAACAACGAAAACGGATAGCACATGTAACTCAAACAAAAATAATGTTATAACCAAGGTCATGGCATTCAACACCTATTTCAAACGAAAGATTCAGAAGGACATCTCCCCCCATTAATACTAGAAAGAGATATGACATCTACGGTACTTTAGAAACCTGTTTTTCGAAATAAATGTTTTAAGGGAAAGTTTTGGTAAATCTCATGCGAAAGCATTTCTGTCTACTCAGTCAATGAATGCCAAATATTTCCTTATAAGGAAACGGCTATTATTAGCATTATCATAACCATCTGATCTGAAAATTGTTTTTTTTTTATGATTGGAGACCTAACTAATTAATTAACCCTCGTAATTTTAATATTCTATTTGGTCTAAAACTTGTTTTACAGAATTGGAGAGCTTACGTATCAAACAAAACTCATAATGTTTAAGAGAATTAAATTTCCTTCATTTTAATACAAGTTTCATTATTCTATCTAAATTTAAAGCTCAAGCATTACTGGCTACTCAGTCAATGAATACCAAATATTTCCTTATAGGGAAACGGCTATTATTAGCATTATCATAACCATTTGATCTGCTCAGAACGTTCAGAAGGATCCCCCCATCAATATTGGAAACATGTCTTCTTTTTAAAAAAAAGTGTTTTAAGGGGAAATATTTTATATATTTAAAACGAAAGCAGTACTTATTTTTTTCTCATATTCTCTAACTCTCACTAACCCCACCCTTGCGCCTTAGTGGCCTTTTTACCTTGCTTGGAGTGAAATAATTTTAAAAACCAAAAGAAAACGTCACCCATTACTTCATGTTCTTGACGGATGGCTCGTTTTATCTTCCTTCTCAGAGGCTCAAAAGATGTGATTTTTTTTTTTAGCGTTACGGAATCACAAGCAGCAACAAAAAATAATTACCAGATAACTCTTATGGATATTAACAAAAATAAAAAAAAATAAAATGGTAGCCCATGTAAATCGAAAAGAAAATAACGGCATAAACATGATGGAGACGTTGTTGGATCTCGAAGACCTACGCGACCGAATTACACATAACGAAATTTAGCAGATAACAGAAACCATATGTCTTGAGGACTACCAACAGCGGCGACAACAAAAACGGATAGCACATGTAACTCGAAGAGAAAATGATGATGTTGACATTCCACATTACTTAAAATAAAAACACCCATAAATACTGGAAAGAGTTATAAGTAGTTACTGGACTTGAGAAACCTGTTTTCCTAAAGAAAGATTTGATAAATTTCAACCGAAAGCAGAAATTGGTCAATGAATGTCAAACGTTTATTATGATTAGTATATGATCTGAAACTTGTTTTTACGACTGGGGACATACCTTATAATCAAGCTATGTAATTTACAGAGAAAAGATTTGCTTCATTTCGATACAAGTTTCATTACTCTATCTGGTCTAAATGCTGTTTTCCTAAGACTGGTGACCTCACTTATCAATAAACCTTCGTATGTTTGAAGAAAAATAAATGGACTTCATTTTGATACCAGATTCATTATTCTATCTGGTTTAAAACTTGTTTTTCTAAGATTGGAGAGCTGACTTATCAATAAATCTTGTTATGTTTGAAGGGGAAATAAATTGACTTCATTTTGATTCCAGTTTCATTATTCTATCTGGTCTAAAACTGGTTCTACTAAGATTGGTGACCTTACTTATCAATCAGCTCCCGTAATTTTGAAGAGAAATAAATTTGCTTTATTTAGATACCAGTTTCATTATTCTATCTGGTCTAAAACTTATTTTATATTATTGGAGAGATTACTTATCAATAAACCTTCGTATGTTTGAAGAGAAATAAACTGACTTCATTTTGATTCCAGTTTCATTATTCTATCTCGTCTTAAACTTGTTTTATATTATTGGAGAGCTTACTTAACAAACAAAACCTATCATTTTGAAGATAATTAAATTGACTTGACTTTTGATACCACTTTTAAAATTCTATTTTTTCTGAAAGTTATTTTATAGGATTAGAGGCATTAAATTCAACCCTAGAAATTTCGGAAGAAAGATAAATTGCCTTTAATTTGATAGCAGTTTCATTATTCTATCTGCCCTGTAAGTTGTTTTATAGAATTGGAGACCTTACTTATCAATCGACCCTAGGAATTCTGGATGAGAAATAAAATGACTTCCTTTTGATACCAGTTTCATTATTCTATCTGCTCTGAAACTTATCTATCAATTACCCTGTAATTCACTCGAGTTAGTTCAGGCATTTATGAGTCAATCATGGTCCTGCATCCGTGTCGGAAGGCCATTAGGCTCCTAAAATAGCTGCTCAATGTATGTGATTGCTGAGCAAACAATCCATCTTGCTACATGGCTAGGTGTCCAGAGATCACGCGAGTTCTTGTTTGGCTCGACGGCAGTATTTTGCGAGCCGCATTCTGCGTTCACCAAAGATTGTAGAAATATCAGGAGATGGGCCCAGAGAGTTGTGATTTCATTGGATGTTGTCTCCAGGGGATATTAAGTATAGCTGCCTGCATCTGTGTGGTGTAGGTTACACCAACCTTATACTCTAGGGTTTTAGTTAATATTAAAGCAGTGGCACCATATATTAAAACCGTCTCAATTGTGACATGAAAGAAGTTCTTTTTGATCCTATCTTCTTGATGAGATTTCCAGTTTACATTCATTTCAGTCAAGACGACCCAGGCTTTAGCTATGAGAATTTTCATATCCATTTCTGTAGAATTTCTTTCGTTTCCCAGGTATGTAAAAGATTCGACAGACTTTATTGATTCTTATCCCATACTTTTTATTGAGCCTTGCTGGTTGAAGCTTATGCATTCAATTTTATGAGCATTGACATAGACTTTCAACATCCTTAGCAGCATTTGCTAGATGATGTAGGAGAACTGTGGCATTGGTAAGAGTGTCTGCAGTGATAGAGAGGTGATCTACATAGTCATTATCGATCAACTTTGTTCCACATCTCTGTCGCCTTCAGTCTCTTCTTGATCTTTGAGAAAATCGTCCAACATTCGCTGCTGTAAAAAAAAAAAGACAGATGTCACGTAACAGGTCAACAGTCTTTTCTTTGTTACCAAAGAAATCCTCCTGTCTTGCAATACTCTGCCCAGCTTTTGGAATATGTCCTTGGCTATCCCAATACGCCTACGGATCTCAATGTCGTACTTACCGTCCTCTGTCAAGACGCTTCCCAGATATTTAAACCTCCGCTTCTTCTTGATTCTAGTGTTTCCGACCTGTAAATCGCAATCGGGTTCATCCTGTTAACGATATTTCTACAATATGAGTGAGTTTAAACACCCTATTTGGCAGCCAGGATGCTTATTGATATGAGAAGATGCGAAAAGAATCGTAAATAATGCCGAGTAAATGATTTTAGTCCCTTTTCTCCCAAACTGAAAAATGTTTTTAAAAAAAATTCTTACGCTTCACTTACTATTTCGTGTCGCTTCCCGCAGCTTGAATAATTAGACCAGTGTACATGGAATCGCATGCGTACATATTTTTCACACCTACAAAGTACCGACGCCTCAAAAGGAAAGTTATTCCCATTACATCGCTATCAATGCATACGGTGTTGTCTACCTCAGCAATATTTATTGTTTTAAAGGGCGATGATTAGAATTTTAATTAAACCCAAGCACATGAAGGTACATTTATATATTTTCTTCATTCTTGACATTTTTTTTTATTTGTCTTTAATATAGTAACTAAGAAACCGAGGTACTTTGAAGTACCCGACGGTGGCTAACACCTCTGCCAGATGTTTCGAGTACCGGCCTTTAGACTACCACCATTAGGCTTGTTTTGCTAATCACGCGTCTACTACTCGTCGGTAAATGGCAACCGTCTTGCCGGACACTGTCACTCGCTCGTCCTTGCCGGTGATGCTGTACGTCATTCTACCTTCTCCGCGGCGAAGTTTGTGGTCAAAATGCGCGTCTGCTTCTGTCGACCGCCTTAGAGTTGTCTACGCACGTCGAGACCCGGCCTTTTGTCTACCACCATTGGGCTGTCGTGCTAGTCGTGCGTTTACAGCCAGTCGTTAAATGGCGGCTTTATCTCCCACTCGCCGGCCCGCCCGGTGGTGCTGGTGTACGCTTTCGTTTTCGTTCGTTATTCACTCCGTTTTTCGATAGAACTCTCGACGCCATCTCGTCTCTCCTTCGGTTTCCTTACTTTGAGTCTCGCACGTCGTCGCCCGCCGCCGAACACCACAGCAGAAGCCACGTGTCGACGACACGACAATGTGAAAGTGTCGTAAAAACTTATTCCTTTAACGATTAAGCTGGGAATCGACTAGTCCGGAGATACGGAAAAGGTACCTGTAGAGCGCCGAAGTACATAAAAATGAATAAAGTTGGTTTTTCAACGTTATGTTTTGGTAGACGTTTATTCGTGAAAAAAGATAAAAGACGTATTTTTTTTAGATCATCCACATAGTAAAATATATAGTTAATTTTTTTTTATCTCTATCTATAAAAGGCAGGATGTGTGTGTGCGTGTGATTGTAACGAATGCACGGCCGCAATTTTCTACGGATTTGCACCAAAATTTACATGCACATGTTCCAAGTTAGCGGGAAGGCCAAGACCGACTTTGCATTTCCCATCTCCCATCGATAGTGGAAATTATCGATTTTTTTATACTTCTACGGCAGTTTTCATGTAGTTTGCGGCCATTTTGTACTGTCCAGAGTGAGAGCATATAGAAGGCTCCCACGAATAGGCAGGAAGATTATATTGGCCAGTGTGAGAGCCAACAGCTGACTGACTCGAATGTTAACTAGCATGCTAGCATGCAAAAAAAAAAAATCGATAGCCGCATTCGTCACAAGTGGGAAAAATTTAAATCTTGGTTAAACTCAACGTTGATTCTGATTCCGCAGAACTGGGTTGAGTGTGAAAAAGTATATGTTGTTAACATTCTTTTTTCATTCGGTTTTTCCAGTTACGAGTCCTTTTTTTAAAGCTGATCGTTTTGTGTTCATTTTGTTTAGTTCTTTTTTCGTAACAGATTTAATGTTTAGTATAGAACTTAGAAAAAATTCGCAGTGTGTGATAGGCAAGAAGTAAGGCATGTAGCAACATTAGCACGGCAAGGGGCACTCCTTTAAAGGCAAGGAAGGGCAAAAATATTTTAAGTCAAGTGATAGCGATTGCTGTATGAGTCGTATGATTTTTGAATCAAGCACGGGCAACGTCGGGCCATGCTGCTAGTATGTTTGTAATCCCTTCCCCGCCAATTATTTTCAGAAAAACGTTTCATTTTCAGACGATTTTTTATTTGTTTTTAATATAGTAACTAATAAACTGAGGTACTTTGAAGTACCCAAGCGGTGGCTAACATCTCTACCAGACGTATGAGTTGACAATTGGACTCCTTCTAAGCTCAGAAGGGCATAAAAATGAATCAAGATCGACGTATGAACACGTCTGTAGCTGGTTTTTGAACGCTATGTTTTATTGGGCGTGTGCATTCGTCCGTGTCCGAAAAGCGTATACACACGTCTACCCCGGGAAGGTGTTAAAATCAGTGGCTGCATACTCAGGTAAAGCGCAATTCTCACTAACACCCCAGTGGAAAATCTGTCAACCACGAAAACATGCATTGAGAAGAAAATCCCAGGTGGAGTGAAAGAGAACACACGACTTGAAAGGTCAAAGATTAAGGAGAATATATCACCTGTCAGCAAAGGAAGGAAACAATCAGTAGAATTACCCCCCCCCCCCGCCAATTATATTGGGAAAACCCTTCATTTTCAGATTAATATTTTATTTGGTTTTAACATTGTAGCTAAGAACCTGAGGTACCTTTGAAGTACCCAAGCGGTGGCTAACACCTCTACCAGACATATGGTGATTTTCCAAGCGTAGCATGGATGTGGCACAAGGCCGAAAGTAAGGGGCACCAAGTGAGGAGTGAACTCACTACTCAGCAGTAATTGTTCTAGCGAGACAAGCTTGCAAACCATTACGCCACCTCGAGGAGCCCAATAGTGATTTCTAAGCGTAGCTTAGATGTGGCACAAGGCCGAAATTATGGGTCACCCAGTGAGGATTTGAACTTTGAAAATAAAAAAAAAAGAAAATGGATGCCGGTTTTATAATTAAGTTCTGTATTACTTAATTATAAAAGCGGCAGCCACTTCTTTTATTTCAAAGGGGGACTTGGCAAAAATGAGTATTTTCCAATACTAATTTAGAGAGCAAATTTATCAAAAGCTACAAGAAAACGGGAAATTGTGGAGAGCCATGATCGCCAACGTCCTGATAAAAGACGACACGTAGAAGGAGGCGACCGAGCGGACATAGTCGTTGTTCTCTCCGTATTGTCTTTCAGTCAGTTGTGCAATTGCTACGCATTTGAAACTCTTTCCGACCGCTATTTGCATGACAGATTTTCTGACGAGATACATTCTTTTGTTCCCCCAATTCAGACCTTTACAGATTCGTATTCGATTGGTAAGAAAGTAGTTCCTTTCGGACAGTTTCTTTCCAAGAGTCGCAAAAATACGCGCCTATTCGAATTAATTAATATCTGTCTAGAAAAGGGGTAATAACAACAAAAATTGCAATATCAGCTCTGGTAAATAACATGCAATGATAACAGCAAAAATTACAATTTGAGAACTGGTAAAAAATGATTGTTCAAGACATTAGGTATGTAATACCCAGAAATTCATATAGACATGTCCTCAAAGACAGATGCCACAGTAGATAAAGGCGTTAGTTAGATCCAGTGATAGGACCCAAAGAGTGTGAGTTCAATACCCGGTTAAGGCAGTGGCGAACTTTCAGAGGGAAATTAACAGGAGATAACTGACATCCATTAGACATGGCACGTGGAACTAGAACAGTGTACACGAGTGAGCGAAATAAAGGGTTCAGTTCGACATTTCAACCACCTGAAGAAAACGGAGTGTACACTGGCTGAAACGTTGTGATAAACATGGCGACAAAGATGAGGACAATAGTTCGAATAATGTAAATAGTGTCTAATTAATTAATGTTGAATGTTAATGTTATATTAGTACCGGATTAACAAATTAATATAGAATGGCCAAATTGTATCAAATTTTGTAAATTTATAAAATCAGTGGTGAAATCTTATTTGCAAGTCCTCCTTAGAAATAAAAATAAAAATGATGCTGGTTTAATAAGTTCTGTAATACTTAATTTAACCCCCACCCCAAAAAAACGGCATCAACTTCTTTTATTTCAGAGAAGGATTTTGCAAAAATTCTATCAGACCGCTATTTGCATGAGAGATTCCCCGACGAGGTACATTTTATAGTACCACCAGTTCACTCCTTTACAGCTCCTTGTTCGATAAGTATAAAAAGAAGTACCTTATTATAATCAAGATCGACGTATAAATAGTTTTAGAACATTATCTTTTGAACGGGTTTACTCGTCTGCGTCGTAAAAAAGACACTTTCAGTAAAAACGTATATAGGCGTCTACGGCGGGAAACAGTCACTCCTACTAATTAACGTCTATCTAGGGAGAGAACAGATGCATTTATATTTACCCCAAAGAACATTCGCACAGGAGTAAATATAATTAAACTCGACTTGAATTCTAACACAGTTCGTCGATTTCACGTTCCGAGTCGCTATCGATTCACCATCCGTTGAAGACTCTGTCGGTCACCCTTGTAATGGAGGTCAATTCAAGATAGAAAATATTTTGGATGTAAAAAATTAAATTTCAACGTGTCTGTAATATTTTAGAAGACAAATTTATGAATTCCTTAGTTCAGTATTAAAATTTGGCATCTGCTTTTTTTGGGGGGAATGGTACATTTCGGGGTAGCCCATCTGGCGTGGCTGATACGTTATGGATAGTCTTGTGATGATTGTCATCATCACACATATACATATATACCTACACAAATTTAAATTTCAATAACAATCATTTATTGGAGAGAAATCAACGCTGCTCTCTTATGCGACAATTTTGAAATCGCTATAATTTCATATAGTAGATTTTGTGAACTTTTGGGGTAATCGACTACCAGAAGTCTCCCCCAAACTCATGCACTAATTGGTCAGTATCGACCAATCAGATTCTCTGCATGGGGAGAAAGATTTTTCCCGCTCAGCGCTCCAGATCCAATGATCACCTCTTGCCTCTCTCTCTCTCCCTCCCTCTCTCTTTCTTTCTTCTCTATTCTTTCTGCAACATGTAGTAGCAGAGAGTTATTGTCTTGACCTTGAGGTTAGACGTTAAAGAACATTACCAACACGTACCTACGTACATTCACCTCGAACGTTCCCACACACACACATATATGTTCACACACAAACACAATGTTAACTCTCTATGTGCTTTGTAAATGTTTTGTTTAATATATATATATATATATATATATATATATATATATATATATATATATATATATATATATATATCGGTCTGGTTTGTTTGTCTCCCTTATCTTCAGTTGGACTTAATCCAAGTTCAATATTCTATTGTTGCTAGACCTTCTTCTAGCAGGAAATATAAACGCAAGAGTTTCCTTTACATCTTCCCTAAACCCGGTCGTCTACAGTCTTAAATTCTGGCCCCAATGAAGAAACAATTGCAAATTCAAAATCTGTTCCTACATTTAGAAGTATTTTGGGACGAAAACACTTCAATAAACATTGACAAACACATACACACAAACACACACACACAGAGAAAGAAAGGAAGAATGAGAAATAAGAAAAAAAATGAAACAAGAAAAGATTTTGTAAAAAAAGACAAATAAAAAAAGAAGAAAGACAGAGCGAAAGAAAGAAAAAATTCGCAAAGAGAGATAAGAATGAAGGAAAGAAAGATTTGGAGAAAGAAAGAAAGAAAAGAAGGAGGGAAAGAATATTTTTGTAAACGGAAAAATGAGGAAAAGAAAGATTTGATAAAAGAAAGAAAGAAAAGAATGAAGGAAAGAAAAAATTGTTAAAAGAAAGAAAGAAAGAAAGAAAGAAAGAGAGAAAGAAAGAAAATAATGAAGGAAAGAAAGAGTAGTTAAAAGAAAGAAAGAAAGAAAGACAGAAAGATTTGTTAAAAGACAGAAAGAAAGAAAAGAATGAAGGAAAGAAAGATTTGTTAAAAGAAAGAAAGATTTTTTAAAGAAAGAAAGAAAAAGTGAGGGAAAGAAAGATTTGTTAAAAGAAAGAAAAGAATGCGTGAAAGATATCTTTAATAAAAGAAAGAAAGAAAGAAAGAAAGAAAAGAATGAAGGAAAGAAAGATTTGTTAAAAGACAGAAAGAAAAAAATGAGAGAAGGAAAGATTTGTTAAAAGAAAGAAAGAAAGAAAGAAAGAAAAGAATGAAGGAAAGATTTGTTAAAAGAAAGAAAGAAAAAAATGAGAGAAAGAAAGATTTGTTAAAAGAAAGAAAGATTTGTTAAAAGAAAGAAAGAAAGAAAGAAAGAAAAGAATGAAGGAAAGAAAGATTTGTTAAAAGAAAGAAAGAAAAAAATGTGAGAAAGAAAGATTTGTTAAAAGAAAGAAAGATTTGTTAAAAGAAAGAAAGAAAGAAAGAAAGAAAAGAATGAAGGAAAGAAAGATTTGTTAAAAGAAAGAAAGAAAGAAAGAAAAGAATGAAGGAAAGAAAGATTTGTTAAAAGAAAGAAAAAAATGTGAGAAAGAAAGATTTGTTAAAAGAAAGAAAGATTTGTTAAAAGAAAGAAAGAAAGAAAGAAAGAAAAGAATGAAGGAAAGAAAGATTTGTTAAAAGAAAGAAAGAAAAAAATGTGAGAAAGAAAGATTTGTTAAAAGAAAGAAAGATTTGTTAAAAGAAAGAAAGAAAGAAAGAAAGAAAAGAATGAAGGAAAGAAAGATTTGTTAAAAGAAAGAAAGAAAGAAGGAAAAGAATGAAGGAAAGAAAGATTTGGTAAAAGAAAGAAAGAAAAAAATGAGAGAAAGAAAGATTTGTTAAAAGAAAGAAAGAAAGAAAGAAAGAAAGAAAGAAAAGAATGAAGGAAAGAAAGATTTGTTAAAAGAAAGAAAGAAAAAAATGTGAGAAAGAAAGATTTGTTAAAAGAAAGAAAGATTTGTTAAAAGAAAGAAAGAAAGAAAGAAAGAAAAGAATGAAGAAAAGAAAGATTTGTTAAAAGAAAGAAAGAAAAAAATGAGAGAAAGAAAGATTTATTAAAAGAAAGAAAGATTTGTTAAAAGAAAGAAAGAAAGAAAGAAAGAAAGAAAGAAAAGAATGAAGGAAAGAAAGATTTGTTAAAAGAAAGAAAGAAAAAAATGTGAGAAAGAAAGATTTGTTAAAAGAAAGAAAGATTTGTTAAAAGAAAGAAAGAAAGAAAGAAAGAAAAGAATGAATGAAAGAAAGATTTGTTAAAAGAAAGAAAGAAAAAAATGAGAGAAAGAAAGATTTGTTAAAAGAAAGAAAGATTTGTTAAAAGAAAGAAAGAAAGAAAGAAAGAAAAGAATGAAGGAAAGAAAGATTTGTTAAAAGAAAGAAAGAAAAAAATGAGAGAAAGAAAGATTTGTTAAAAGAAAGAAAGATTTGTTAAAAGAAAGAAAGAAAGAAAGAAAGAAAAGAATGAAGGAAAGATTTGTTAAAAGAAAGAAAGAAAAAAATGAGAGAAAGAAAGATTTGTTAAAAGACAGAAAGAAAGAAAAGAATGAAGGAAAGAAAGATTTGTTAAAAGAAAGAAAGAAAAAAATGTGAGAAAGAAAGATTTGTTAAAAGAAAGAAAGATTTGTTAAAAGAAAGAAAGAAAGAAAGAAAGAAAGAAAGAAAAGAATGAAGGAAAGAAAGATTTGTTAAAAGAAAGAAAGAAAAAAATGTGAGAAAGAAAGATTTGTTAAAAGAAAGAAAGATTTGTTAAAAGAAAGAAAGAAAGAAAGAAAGAAAAGAATGAAGGAAAGAAAGATTTGTTAAAAGAAAGAAAGAAAAAAATGAGAGAAAGAAAGATTTGTTAAAAGAAAGAAAGATTTGTTAAAAGAAAGAAAGAAAGAAAGAAAGAAAAGAATGAAGGAAAGAAAGATTTGTTAAAAGAAAGAAAGAAAAAAATGTGAGAAAGAAAGATTTGTTAAAAGAAAGAAAGATTTGTTAAAAGAAAGAAAGAAAGAAAGAAAGAAAAGAATGAAGGAAAGAAAGATTTGTTAAAAGAAAGAAAGAAAAAAATGAGAGAAAGAAAGATTTGTTAAAAGAAAGAAAGATTTGTTAAAAGAAAGAAAGAAAGAAAGAAAGAAAAGAATGAAGGAAAGAAAGATTTGTTAAAAGAAAGAAAGAAAAAAATGAGAGAAAGAAAGATTTATTAAAAGAAAGAAAGATTTGTTAAAAGAAAGAAAGAAAGAAAGAAAGAAAGAAAGAAAAGAATGAAGGAAAGAAAGATTTGTTAAAAGAAAGAAAGAAAAAAATGTGAGAAAGAAAGATTTGTTAAAAGAAAGAAAGATTTGTTAAAAGAAAGAAAGAAAGAAAGAAAGAAAAGAATGAAGGAAAGAAAGATTTGTTAAAAGAAAGAAAGAAAAAAATGTGAGAAAGAAAGATTTGTTAAAAGAAAGAAAGATTTGTTAAAAGAAAGAAAGAAAGAAAGAAAGAAAAGAATGAAGGAAAGAAAGATTTGTTAAAAGAAAGAAAGAAAGAAGGAAAAGAATGAAGGAAAGAAAGATTTGGTAAAAGAAAGAAAGAAAAAAATGAGAGAAAGAAAGATTTGTTAAAAGAAAGAAAGAAAGAAAGAAAGAAAGAAAAGAATGAAGGAAAGAAAGATTTGTTAAAAGAAAGAAAGAAAAAAATGTGAGAAAGAAAGATTTGTTAAAAGAAAGAAAGATTTGTTAAAAGAAAGAAAGAAAGAAAGAAAGAAAAGAATGAAGGAAAGAAAGATTTGTTAAAAGAAAGAAAGAAAAAAATGAGAGAAAGAAAGATTTATTAAAAGAAAGAAAGATTTGTTAAAAGAAAGAAAGAAAGAAAGAAAGAAAAGAATGAAGGAAAGAAAGATTTGTTAAAAGAAAGAAAGAAAAAAATGTGAGAAAGAAAGATTTGTTAAAAGAAAGAAAGATTTGTTAAAAGAAAGAAAGAAAGAAAGAAAGAAAGAAAGAAAAGAATGAAGGAAAGAAAGATTTGTTAAAAGAAAGAAAGAAAAAAATGAGAGAAAGAAAGATTTGTTAAAAGAAAGAAAGATTTGTTAAAAGAAAGAAAGAAAGAAAGAAAAGAATGAAGGAAAGAAAGATTTGTTAAAAGAAAGAAAGAAAAAAATGAGAGAAAGAAAGATTTGTTAAAAGAAAGAAAGATTTGTTAAAAGAAAGAAAGATTTGTTAAAAGAAAGAAAGAAAGAAAGAAAAGAATGAAGGAAAGAAAGATTTGTTAAAAGAAAGAAAGAAAAAAATGAGAGAAAGAAAGATTTGTTAAAAGAAAGAAAGAAAGAAAGAAAGAAAGAAAAGAATGAAGGAAAGAAAGATTTGTTAAAAGAAAGAAAGAAAAAAATGTGAGAAAGAAAGATTTGTTAAAAGAAAGAAAGATTTGTTAAAAGAAAGAAAGAAAGAAAGAAAGAAAAGAATGAAGGAAAGAAAGATTTGTTAAAAGAAAGAAAGAAAAAAATGTGAGAAAGAAAGATTTGTTAAAAGAAAGAAAGATTTGTTAAAAGAAAGAAAGAAAGAAAGAAAGAAAGGAATGAAGGAAAGAAAGATTTGTTAAAAGAAAGAAAGAAAAAAATGAGAGAAAGAAAGATTTATTAAAAGAAAGAAAGATTTGTTAAAAGAAAGAAAGAAAGAAAGAAAGAAAAGAATGAAGGAAAGAAAGATTTGTTAAAAGAAAGAAAGAAAAAAATGTGAGAAAGAAAGATTTGTTAAAAGAAAGAAAGATTTGTTAAAAGAAAGAAAGAAAGAAAGAAAGAAAAGAATGAAGGAAAGAAAGATTTGTTAAAAGAAAGAAAGAAAGAAATGAGAGAAAGAAAGATTTGTTAAAAGAAAGAAAGATTTGTTAAAAGAAAGAAAGAAAGAAAGAAAGAAAAGAATGAAGGAAAGAAAGATTTGTTAAAAGAAAGAAAAAAATGAGAGAAAGAAAGATTTGTTAAAAGAAAGAAAGATTTGTTAAAAGAAAGAAAGAAAGAAAGAAAGAAAAGAATGAAGGAAAGATTTGTTAAAAGAAAGAAAGAAAAAAATGAGAGAAAGAAAGATTTGTTAAAAGACAGAAAGAAAGAAAAGAATGAAGGAAAGAAAGATTTGTTAAAAGAAAGAAAGAAAAAAATGTGAGAAAGAAAGATTTGTTAAAAGAAAGAAAGATTTGTTAAAAGAAAGAAAGAAAGAAAGAAAGAAAGAAAAGAATGAAGGAAAGAAAGATTTGTTAAAAGAAAGAAAGAAAAAAATGTGGGAAAGAAAGATTTGTTAAAAGAAAGAAAGATTTGTTAAAAGAAAGAAAGAAAGAAAGAAAGAAAAGAATGAAGGAAAGAAAGATTTGTTAAAAGAAAGAAAGAAAAAAATGAGAGAAAGAAAGATTTGTTAAAAGAAAGAAAGATTTGTTAAAAGAAAGAAAGAAAGAAAGAAAGAAAAGAATGAAGGAAAGAAAGATTTGTTAAAAGAAAGAAAGAAAAAAATGAGAGAAAGAAAGATTTATTAAAAGAAAGAAAGATTTGTTAAAAGAAAGAAAGAAAGAAAGAAAGAAAGAAAGAAAAGAATGAAGGAAAGAAAGATTTGTTAAAAGAAAGAAAGAAAAAAATGTGAGAAAGAAAGATTTGTTAAAAGAAAGAAAGATTTGTTAAAAGAAAGAAAGAAAGAAAGAAAAGAATGAAGGAAAGAAAGATTTGTTAAAAGAAAGAAAGAAAAAAATGAGAGAAAGAAAGATTTGTTAAAAGAAAGAAAGATTTGTTAAAAGAAAGAAAGAAAGAAAGAAAGAAAAGAATGAAGGAAAGAAAGATTTGTTAAAAGAAAGAAAGAAAAAAATGAGAGAAAGAAAGATTTGTTAAAAGAAAGAAAGATTTGTTAAAAGAAAGAAAGAAAGAAAGAAAGAAAAGAATGAAGGAAAGAAAGATTTGTTAAAAGAAAGAAAGAAAAAAATGAGAGAAAGAAAGATTTGTTAAAAGAAAGAAAGATTTGTTAAAAGAAAGAAAGATTTGTTAAAAGAAAGAAAGAAAGAAAGAAAAGAATGAAGGAAAGAAAGATTTGTTAAAAGAAAGAAAGAAAAAAATGAGAGAAAGAAAGATTTGTTAAAAGAAAGAAAGATTTGTTAAAAGAAAGAAAGATTTGTTAAAAGAAAGAAAGAAAGAAAGAAAAGAATGAAGGAAAGAAAGATTTGTTAAAAGAAAGAAAGAAAAAAATGAGAGAAAGAAAGATTTGTTAAAAGAAAGAAAGATTTGTTAAAAGAAAGAAAGAAAGAAAGAAAAGAATGAAGGAAAGAAAGATTTGTTAAAAGAAAGAAAGAAAAAAATGAGAGAAAGTAAGATTTGTTAAAAGAAAGAAAGAAAGGAATGAGAGACAAAAAGATTTGGTAAAAGACAGATTGGAAGAAATAAAGATTCTTTAAATGAGAATGACAAAGAAAAATGAAAGAAAGAAAAAAATTGGTGAATGCAAAGAAGAAAGAGTGTCAGAAAGATTCAGTATAAGATTTGAAGAAACAAAGGAAAAAGTTGAAGAGAAAGCGTGTTAGAGTAGCAGGAATCATAGGAGCAGGAGGAGGAAATGACGTCATTATTTTAATTTTCATTGCTGCAGACTTGCTGAAGCTGCAATTACCACGCTGTATGGTGACGACATCGGGCTGGCAGGAGACAAGGACGAAAAAAAAAAATGTCGGGGACGGCGAATCTTTCTTCTACAACGAAAAGAAAGATATACGATTAATGACATCTGCATTTATTTTCTTCGTTTTGTTCACAATTCCATATTTTTCAACGGAAATATTTTAATCAGAAATGAAGCTACCGTCGGGCATCTGCTCTACAAGCCTTTATTTACATGGCTATATTATCAGGAAGCAGTCAAGTTAAAACTAACAAAACCTACGGCTCATAAAACACCGGAAATAGACGATTCCATTTCTATATACAACCGGAAACAGGCAAGTCTATTTCACCATAAATAATTATGGAATGTTTTCCTCTACAAATTTCCGGTATCTTGTTCGCCGCAAAAAAACATTGATGCTGGTTTCTTTACCAGGTGACATTGCGATCTGGTGCAATGGTTAACAAGCTGGTCTTGTTAGATTATTTACGACTACCTATTGAGTTCGATTCTTGATAGGTGCTCCAAACTTGAGGCCTTCTGTCACACCTAAACTACGCTTAGTACATCGCTATATTAACAACCAGAGAACATTTCGATGTGGTGTAATAATGGTTAGCATATTTGTCTCGTTAGATTACGATTGAGTAGTGAGTTCGATTCTAAATAGGTGCTTCGTACTTTACGCCCTTGTGCCACATCTAAGAAGCTACTTACGAAATCGCTGTATTAACGACTAGACGGCACTTCGATGTGGTGTAATGGTCAACAAGTTTGTCTCGTTAGATCCATTCCGACTGAATTGTGAATTCGATTCTGAGTAGTTACGCTATACTTATTACCACATCTAAGCAAATACAGGGTAGCGTGAAAGTCTTGTCACCCCCACCGAAAAAGTAAAGAGGACGATAGAAGCAAAAGTAATACAGCAATACATAGCACATGTACGTGGATTCACTTTATCCCCTTTTATTGATGCCGTCACACATCGAGAAGGTCTGTATGAACGCCATAATTTTCGAATCAGCCATCTCAAATAGAGAATTATATTATGAGGGTGACAGGACTTTCGGACTGCCCTCTAGATTCATAGATGAAATTTAAAAAAAAAATTCTTATAGGTAAAATAAAAGGTAAAAAGTGAGGGATCATTTTTGTATTGTTTTTTAGTATTAAAAAAATCCCCCATTTCTTGGCCATAGTACAGGGTGGTCCGAAAGTCTTGAAACCCACTACTGAAAACGTAATTAGAACCAGTAATATAAAGCACATGGACTGGATTCATTTTATTCACTTTCATTGACGCCGTCACACATCGAGAGGGTCTGTATGAACACCATCATTTTGGTGTCAGCCATTCGAAATAGAGAATTATGTTATATGGGGGTGGCAAGACTTTCCGATCATCCTATAGATTCATAGATGAAATTACAAAACATCCTTATAAAAAGATGGTTAAAAGTGAGGGATCAGTTTTGTATTGTTCTTTAGTATTAAACAAATCTCCCATTTCTTGGCCATACTACAGAGTGGTCCGAAAGTGATGTCACCCTATACCAAAAGTAATGAAAACAGAAAGTACTACAAAACACATGGACTGGATTCCGTTTATCACATTCACTGATGCTGTCACACACCGAGAGGGTCTGTATGAACAACATCATTTTCGTGACACAAAATATCTTTCTCCAAATCATTAGAATCTCTTGAGGAAACAAGTTTAAATATTACGTTTAAATTCAAAATTGTATCGTTTGAATTTCATTCCAGTGATCAGTGTAAGTCAAATAACGCCGAGTTATAAAATTTATAAATGCTTTCTTTCTTTCTTTCTTTCTTTCTTTCTTTCTTTCTTTCTTTCTTTTCCTTTTATATTCTTTCTTTCTTTCTTTCTTTCTTTCTTTCTTTCTTTCTTTCTTTCTTTCTTTCTTTCTTTCTTTCTCACCCAATCACTATCAGTTTTATTTTTACTGCCATTTTCCCCTTCTCACTTATTTTCTCTTCTCTCCCCTGTCCCCTTTCTTTGTTTGTTTCTTTGTTTCTTTCTTTCTTTCTTTCTTTCTTTTCCATTGTGTTTCTTTATCTTTTTCCTCTGTATCTTTATCTTTTTCCTCTGTATCTTTATCAGTTTTATTTTTACTACCATTTTCCCCTTCTCATTTATTTTCTCTTCTCTACCCTGTCCCATTTCTTTCTTTCTTTCTTTCTTTTTTTCTTTCTTTTTTTTCTTTCTTTCTTTCTTTCTTTCTTTCTTTCTTTCTTTCTTTCTTTCTTTCTTTCTTTCTTTTTTTTCTTTCTTTCTTTTCCATTGTGTCTCTTTATCACCCTATCACTATCTGTTTTATTTTTACTGCCATTTTTCCACTTCTCACTTTTTGTCTCTTCTCTCCCCTGTCTCTTTCTTTCTTTCTTTCTTTCTTTCTTTCTTTCTTTCTTTCTTTCTTTCTTTCTTTCTTTTTTCTTTTACTATCAATCTTACTTCCTTTGTTTACAATTTTCTCTTTTCTGATTTTACTCTGAATCTTTCTTTCTCTCCATCTTTCTTTTCATTTCTGTTTCTTTCTCGTTCTATCAGTTACTTTCATATTTTACTATCATTTTCTCTTTCTCACTTGTTCTCTCTTTTCACCTCCATCTCTTCTTTCTTTCTTTCTTTCTTTCTTTCTTTCTTTCTTTGTCATCATCTGTTTTTCTTTCTGTCTCTTTGTCTCTCTATCAGTTCGTGCATTATTTTTGCGATCATTTTCTCTTTCTCACTTTTTCTCTCTTTTATATTCTATCCCCTTTTTCTTTCTTTCTTTTCTTTTCTTTTCTTTTTTATGCTTTCTTTTTCTAATTAAAACCAAACAGCCTTCTTCATATCTTTCCGTGGTATTTCACTCAATTTGAAAGTTTGACATGATTAATAACGACACAAAATATCTCTTTCTAAGCTATTACCGTGTTTGAAGAGAGGAGTTAAAATATTACTTTTAGGGCCAAAATTGTAGCGTTGTTATTTACAGATCGGGAACACTAAAATCAAGCTGGCCAATTTAAAACCAATGAAAATGACATGTTCATCATTAATTAATCATATCTAAGGATCGGAAGGTAATGAAGGATTTAAATAATGTTAAAATATATATATTCCAGGATCATTTTCTAAATTATTCAAGATTATATTTGCCCTCTCTAAACTTCTAACTTTCTGTCCTGGAGTAACAAGGTGGCTCACACTTTTCACGTACGATATCATTTTCAAGTCTTTGTTCACTGCTCTTTGGGCTGTCATAACTGAAACTCCTCTCTCACGTGCCAAACTTCTTATAGATTGAGTTTGATCAATCTTGCAGTTGTGACCTCCTGATGCAGCTTTCCTCTCACCTGTTCCCTCATTTTTTAGGCTTATTCACCATTCTCTTGATGGTTCTTGAAAGGACTTTGAAGATGGAAGCCAGAGTGTGAACATTGGTACCATTACTGAAGATCTGAAATATATTTTTCCTCTCACCATTGTTCATTTGGGAAAACAGTAGGGCTGACACAAAACGATTTTAAACTGTTCTATTTCTAGCTGATTCTTACAGCAAATGGTGGGACGATGACTAAACGTCTTATCTAAAAGCCTGGAAAAAAGAAACTCAGTTTTGTGGGTTTATATATATATATATATATATATATATATATATATATATATATATAAGTGAACATTGAAGTCAACACTCATTTCATGCTGAACGCAATCATCAGGCCGTGAATGTTGGATCTTTCCTCGGCCATTTATATATATGGGTCAGTGGAGCATTGTGGGTAATCTATTCTGGCGGTTTGTCTGTGTGGGATAATTTATTTTACTTAGTTTTCATTTTCACTTTTTATTTATTCTATCTGTGATGTTGAGCACTTTATCCCATAAATATAGCACACCCTAAAACTATATTTCTTCATATATATATATATATATATATGCAATGTCATTCCAATGATTATTGAAATATTTATAGCACGGCCTTATAAAATTTATAATTTATTGAATCTTCAAAATTTTTATGAACAAGATGGATGGCACAATAACATTATTGTCATTGTTCCATCAAATAAAACCTTCAAACCGATGTTATACTGAATAATTTAGGATATATTATGATATTATATGTTACTAGCAGCATGGCCCGTGCTTGATTCAAAAATTGTACGACTGGTACAGCAATCGCTATCACTTGACTTAAAATATGTTTGCCCTTCCTTGCCTTTAAAGGAGTGCCCTTTGCCGTGCTGATATTGCTACATGCCTTACTTCTTGTCTATCTCACACTGCGAATTTTTTCTAAGCTCTATACTAAACATTAAATCTGTTACGAAAAAAGAACTAAACAAAATGAACACAAAACGATCAGCTTTAAAAAAAAGGAATCGTAACTGGAAAAACCGAATGAAAAAAGATTGTTAACAACAAATACATTTCACATCCAACCCAGTTCTGCGGAATCAGAATCAACGTTGAGTTTAAGCAAGCGAATGAGCCAATTGGAGTAAAGTGCCATGCAGATTTAAATTTTTCCCACTTGTGACGAATGCAGCTATCGATTTTTTTTGCTTGCTAGTTAACATTCGTGTCAGTCAGCTGTTAGCTCTCACGCTGGCCAATAGAATCTTCCTGCCTATTCGTGGCAGACAGATATAGGCTCTCACTCTGGCCAGTAGAAAATGGCATCAAACTACATGAAAACTGCCGTAGAAGCATGAAAAAATCGATTATTTCCACTATCGATGAGAGTTGGGAAATGCAAAGTCGGTCTTAGCCTTACCGCTAACTTGGAGCATGTGCATGTAAATTTTGGTGCAAATCCGTCGAAAATTGCGGCCGTGCATTCGTTATACACACACATCCTGCCTTTTATAGATACTGTGTAGTAGTTTTAGTGCGATTTTCAATAAACAATGCAAATTTAAAACATTTTCTCTTATAATTTGTACCCAGCACTATTATGGTGTCATATACACTTTTATCATTTTTTTGTTTTTATTAACTAATTATGATCTAACAAATCTTATTCATTGTATTGCTATTTTTTGAAATCTTACAATATTTTACACAATTTTTCCTAATCGAATAAACTAAAAGTATTGCATATTTTGCTTCTGGTTATTCATAATTAGAATTCTGGTTTGAGTATATTTTCCCTGCTATATACCTAATAGAAAATATATCAATTTTTTTTTTAATATAATCTTGAAACAGTAAAATTTGAATTGAGTTTGGAAGCAAAAACCTGTGGAGATTACGTATTTCTATACATTTTTCCGAAGCGCTCACACTAGATGCTAAAAAATTGATGAAATGTATTAATCGGATTTCAGGTGGCAGTATTCACTGGATCAAACCCCAGCTTTGAAATTGAGTGCGATACTGGTTTTCTAGAGAACCTGAAAAATCAACCGCCCCTATTGTTCTCTGTTCATTAATAGCGCTTAGATATTACATATCCGTTTATCATTATTCAGTTTGTTTCAATCGGCATTTTCCTATCGCTAGGGTTTTTATTCCGCTTGGACAATCCTGGTCTTTAGAGAGGTGTAACTAGGCTCACCCTCTGGCCCCTAAGAGCAAGTACGCGTGAAATCCCACTTTGAACTCGGGTTTATGGCACATTGCATTTGAACTTGTGGTATGCATGGGTCACCACTTTTAGGCAGGGGAAGTGAGGCTAGGTCTAGGTCTAGGTATATGTGGGTGCCCCTGAAGACGAAAGTACCGATGACGCCTCAGCGATTTTTCGCCTAGGTGCACTTAGACTCTTACTTTTACTTTCACTTTCACTTTGTGTCACAGTCCGTTTGATTCGACGTGGAAGTGAAACGCTACACTTTCTGTCGATCGATCCCAATGTGACCGGTTCTTCACGCATTACTTATTCTTTCCGAGAAGGCTATGGTTAACTTCTGGTGCCCGTGTATACCTCAAAATTGATGGCCACAATAATTTTGCCCCTCATGTAAAAAAAATGCCTCTAATTTTACGCTAATTCCCGTTCGAGCGTAAGAAATTAACTACCCAGTTAATAATAAAATAGGTTGGAATTAATACCTGGAAGATTTCACAGCTCTAGCATCACTCTTTCAAAATCAGCCTATTTAGCCTATCATCTATACTGGAAGGAAACAATGCTGTTATTAATAAGAAGAGCTGAAATTCAATTATGCAATACTTCACAGCACTAACATCACTCCTTAAAATCAGTCTATGAACATTTCAGTACCTCCCCTTCCTGGAAAGAAACAATGCTGTTATTAATAAGAAGAGTTGAAATTAATGCATGCAAGATTTCACAACTCTAGCATCAATCCCTCATAGTCAAGCTTTGAACTTTTCAGCCCACCCTGGTACCTGAAAAGAAACGATGCAGTTATTAATAAGAAGAGTTGAAAGTAATACATGCAAGATTTCACAGCTCTAACATAAATCCATCGTAGTCAGCGTATGAACTAATCAACCCAGCCTCGTACCTGGAAAAGATCAATGCAGTTATGAATAAGAAGAGTTGACGTGAATGCATGCAAGATTTCACAGCTCTAGCATCACTCTTTCATAGTTAACCTACGAACTCTTCAGCCCCACCCTCGTATTTTTGTTAAATATCAAGTGCTTCTACTTAATAAAGCTTCATAAGCTTCTACTTAATAAATCTTCATAAATTTCTGCTTATTAAGATTTCATTAGCTTCTGCTTAATAAAACTTCATAAGCTTCTGCTTGTTAAGTTTCATAAGTTTCTGCTTCATAAGCTTCTACTTAATAAAGCTTCATAAGATACTTAATAAAGCTTCTTCATAAGTTTCTGCTTAATAAAGATTCATAAGTTTCTGCTTAATAAAGCTTCATAAGCTCCTACTTAATAAAGCTTCTTGAGCTTCTGCTTAATAAGGCTTCATAAGATTCTGCTTAATAAATATTCATAAGCTTCTGCTTAATAAATATTCATAAGCTTCTGCTTAATAGATATTCATAAGCTTCTACTTAATAAAGCTTCATGAGCTTTTACTTAATAAGGCTTTATAAGCTTCTGCTTAATAAAGTTTCATGAGTTTCGACTTAATTTACCTTCATAAGCTTCTACTTAATAAAGCTTCATAAGATTCTACTTAATAAAGCATCTTAAGCTTCTACTTAATAAAGCTCCATAAGCTTCTACTTAAAGCTTCATAAGCTTCTGCTTAATAAAGCTTTATAAGCTTCTACGTAATGCTTCATTAGCTTCTGCTTAATAAAGCTTCATAAACTTCTGCTTAATAAAACTTCATACACTTCTGCTTGTTAAAGTTTCATAAGTTTCTGCTTCATAAGCTTCTACTTAATAAAGCTTCATAAGATAATTAATAAAGCTTCATGAGCTTCTACTTAATAAAGTTTCATAAGCTTATACTTAATAAAAATTCATAAGCTTCTACTTAATAAAATTTCATAAGGTTTTACTTAATAAAGCTTTGTAAGCTTCTTCTTAATAAAGCTTCATTTGCTTCTGCTTAATAAAATTCATGGGCTTCTACTTAAGAAAGCTTCATAATTTTCTACTTCATAAATTTTCATGGACCTTCTACTTAATACTATTTTCTTACATGTTCTCTACCAAGTAATCTTGGCATTAGTCAGCAGAATCACTTCCCTTCATTTAAAGCCTTTGTTTAATCTATGGAGAGATTGTCCAGTAAGACAGTTCGATCTTAAAATGGCGTTTGTGTACTCAATTTGAAAGATGTGTTTAAACATGTTAAGGAAGGACTCTAAATATTCTTTCCAGTTGGATACGGGGAAAAATGAGTTTGAAGATTACTTTTCGGTTCGAAATCGTAGCGTTGGAATTTCATATAGTTCTTACTATATTACATATTGCAACTTAAAAAGAAATTAAATACATTTTTATGTTTCTAACGAAGTTTTAATTTTTTTTTTTTTTTTTTTTGCTTAGTTTTTCAAATTGTTGACTGCCGCGAGTAAATGTATCGATTTATTTTAATGCATCTTGAAAGAAAATGAAAAATAAATAAAGCTATTACCAAATACTTTTAGAAAATCGAATTCAAATCCATTGGTGAATCCTTTCAAATTGTTGACATAGATGCATTTCAATTTACTTGATACAAATATTAAGAACTTTTAACTCAACTCTGTATAAATTTATCCATCGACTTTGATACTTGAGGCAAATAGACTTCCGGTCCTTCAGTCGGATGTTCTTCCATTACAAACTGTTATTGAAGAAACCAAATCTTAAATAAACACAAATATTTGATGTTTTCCTGTAGAATTTTACCATATTTTCCCACGTGAAGCAAAACTCAGTTTATTACTTCCAACAAGGGACTTATTAAATATTATGGAATATTCGCATGAACAAAACACTACATGTCAATCAACTTTTGCTTTTTGGGGCTTTTAATGAATATATATAGATAATGGCCGACTTGGTAAATAATTACATTGCAGTATTCGTGAATTAAAAAAAATGATTTTATTTTCGACAAACACAAGTGAATGTATCAATATATTATGGAAAATTTGGCAATAGATGGAGACGAATTTTTTTTTTTTTTGATTCAAGTAAATGGGAATGTCCGAATATTGCAAAATTTACATTCCTGCTTAAAATATATTAACTACTCAGTCTATAAATGCAAAAGGATTTTTGCAAGCAGCTTCATAAAAATCAAAGTGTCTTAATGTTATAAACTTTGTTCAATATTTCAAGTCGATATTATCAAAGAATCCCCAAAACTGTGATGTTAAAGAGTGTGAGTTCAATACCCGGTTAAGGCAGTGGAGAAATTTCAGAGGGAAATTAACAGGAGATAACTGACATGGATTAGACATGGCACGTGGAACTAGAACAGTCTTCCCCAGTGAGCGAATTAAAGGGTTCAGTTCGACATTCCAACCACCCGAAGAAGGCCGGAGCGTACAACGGCCAAAACCTTGTAATAAATATGGAGAGAAAGATGAGTACAATAGTTCGAATAATGTAAATAGTCTACATAATACCTCATCTCAGAAATATAGACAGATACTGAAGGGTCGAAACATTGTAATAAATATGGTGACAAAGATGAGGACAATAGTCCAAATAATGTAAATAGTGTACATAATACCTCATCTCAGAAATATAGACAGATATTGAAAGCCCTAAACGTTGTAATAAATATAGCAACAATTATGAGTACAATAGTCCGAATAATGTAAATAGTATACATAATACCTCATCTCAGAAATATAGAAAGATACTGAAAGGCTGAAACGCTGTGATAAATATGGCGACAAAGATGAGGACAATAGTCTGAATAATGTAAATAGCTTTCATAATACCTTATCTCAGAAATATAGACAGATACTGAATGGCCGAAACGTTGAAATAAATATGGCGACAAAGATGAGGATAATAGTCAGAATAATGTAAATAGTTTTCATAATACCTCATCTCAGAAATATAGACAGATACTGAAAGGCTGAAACGTTGAAATAAATATGGCGACAAAGATGAGGACAATAGTCAGAATAATGTAAATAGTGTGCATAATACCTCATCTCAGAAATATAGGCAGATACTGAAAGGCTGAAACGCTGTGATAAATATGGCGAAGAAGATGAGGACAATATTTGAGCTACCATATTTGAAACTTCATCGAAACAATTAACATTAAATATTTACAGAAAAGACAAAAGGAGTCTATGTCACGATGGTGGGAAAAGGGTTGAAGCCGAGATGCCAGGTTAGCACCACTAACGTTGCAAATTCTTCCTTGTATTTTTGTCAAGAACCCCTAAAC
The DNA here is from genome assembly GCA_963932145.1 of Acanthosepion lycidas. Classification (NCBI taxonomy): domain Eukaryota; kingdom Metazoa; phylum Mollusca; class Cephalopoda; order Sepiida; family Sepiidae; genus Acanthosepion; species Acanthosepion lycidas. Next base: position 30,498,853 of record OZ010613.1, read on the forward strand.
ATAGAGAAACTAGTGACTGATTGGGAATTTTCTCCTATTGAGATGAACGGGTGTTCTCTCATGTGACCTGGGCACCTGTTGGAACTTAAATTCAACCATGACCTCAAGTGGAACTCGGACATAGGGACCATCGATAAAGATACCGGAAAATGTGCTCCGTCCCCTGTACATGAGTCGTCCTGTTAACCTCCGCCTATACAATGGCCAGATCAGACCTGAAATTGAGTACTGCAGCCATATATGGACAGGGGCTTCCCAATCTTCACTTTCTAGTCTCGATTGAGGCCAAAAGCGTCTCCCCATTTCTATGTCTGATGGATTATTTTCCACGCTACAACCCCCATCTCACCGACGAAACATTGCAATCCTATCGCTATTGCCATGGAAAGTGTACCGACGAACCACATTGGTGTCCTGGTTGTAGGTGGTCGTCTGTAGATGATTTTTGTGGTTCTTGTTGCTATTATAGAAGAATTTGGTTTCCGATTAGGGTTTCTTTCTTCTATGGGAATTGGGCCTTGCTCACACGAATACCACTGTGATTTTAAAGAGCGTTCTTCGTCAATATGAAAGATTTGAAACTGAGGCGTGTCAAAGATTTAAACAAAGATAAAAGAGACTGCTAAATAACGCAAATGATTCATTTACGTAGGTAAGCTAACATGCCCAAATGCTAGATTTAAATCGGTCTTTGATTTCGGTCTGGCAAAAGAAACAAAACTAAATAATTCTTTCACGAACATGGGACACTTATACTTTACTGCTCTTCTTGATTTTCTGTCTATATTTCCGCGAAGAGGTATTGTAATTATTCACACCATTTACATTGTTTGGACTGTTGTCCTTGTCTTTGTTGCCATATTCAAGACGTCTGGGTCGTTGTACGCTACGGCATTCTTCGGGATCTATCAACATTTCCGAATGAGGTATTGTAATTATTCACACTATTTACATTGGTCAGACTGTTGTCCTCATCTTTGTAGCCATATACACAACGCTTCAGCCGTTGTAAGCTCTGGTCATCTTCAGGATCGGTCTGTAGTTCTGAGATGAGGTGTTCTAGTTATTCACACTGTTTACATTGTTTGTACTGTTACCCTAAACTTTGCTGCCATATTCGCGACGTTTCGGTCGTTGTAATCTCTGGCCTTCTTCGGGATCGGTCTATATTTTTGAGAGGAGATACTGCCATTATTCACACTATTGACATTGTTTGTACTGTTCTCCTCCTCATTGTTGCCATATTCAACACGTTTCGGTTTTTGTACGCTACGGCATTCTTCAGGATCTGTCTATATTTCTGTGATAGTGTATTGTAATTGTTCACACTATTTACATTGTTCAGACTGTTGTCTTCATCTTTGTAGCCATATACACGACGTTTCAGCGGTTGTAAGCTCTGACCATCTTCAGGATATGTCTTTATTTCTGAGATGAAGTGTTGCAGTTATTCACACTGTTTACATTGTTTGTAATGTTGTCCTAAACTTTGAGGCCATATTCACGACGTTTCGGCTGTTGTACGCTTCGGCCTTCTCCATGATCTGTCAATATTTCTGAGATTAGGTATTTTAATTATTCCACTACTTACATTCTGCAGACTGTTGTCCTCATCTTTTTTTCCATATTCACGACGTTTCGGCTGTTTTACGCTTCGGCCTTCTTCGAGATCTGTCTATATTTCTGAGATGAGGTATTGTAATTAATCATACTATTTACATTGTTCGGACTGTTGTCCTCTTCTGCGATAATCAGCATGTTTCATAGCACGTGGAAGCAGAACAATCTACGAACTAAAGTTTTCGGTTCGATGTTCCAATAACCTGAAGATGTTCGGAGCTTACAACGGGCGAAACCTCGTGAATATTGTAACAAAAATGAGGACAACAGCTCTTCTTGATGTTAACGATTTACTTCTTAATCTATTTGACGGATCCGTTTTGGAAACGAGGAAAATAAATTCAGTTAAATTAAATTCACGTCTATTTTAATTTTCGGAAAATTAATAAGACAAACACATTAATTTCAACCAGCCGAATAGTGAACACCTCTCATCCCCGCCATAGAAAAAAAGAAAAAGAAAAAAGAAAGCCAAAACAAAACTAAACAAGAAAACTGGTAAAAAGCGTAGCGTTCACACAAACCTGTTCGGACATAACCGTTTTTGAATTTTTGGAAACACTTTCAATAGCAATTAGTTTTATTCAGCATTCAAATTCACATGTCAACAAGAGTCTTCGACCAAAATACAACCTGAGTTGGTGGTGACGGAAAAGTCAGTCATTCGTGCTCCACGGGTGAACCTCGCACTGAAGCATGTTTGGCAAATTAGATTAATTGATTTGTGATGAAGTTAAAGAATGAATTATTAAAAATAACATAAAAAAAAATAAATAAAAGGAAAAAAATTGCGGGACGAGCAGATCCAGTTTAATTATTGATACAAGATTGAACTTTTCAGTTGTAAGAAGGAAATGCGTGTGTTTATTGGCATTTGAGTTAAGCGTTCTGGCAAAACACCAATATCGATAAAGGTAAACACAGATCAATACAGAATCTATTCTGGGCAATCAAAAGCCGACGATATTTTCTCGCTTTACAAATATCGAATTAAGGAAGAATAAGGAAGGAAAAAAAAAAAGAAAGAAAATTTGGTTGCAGGGCTTTTCAAATAGCAGACGTTATTGACGGACGAGATTCGTCTTTACTTTTCTTTTCTTTTCTTTTCTTTTTTTTTTTTTTTTTGTTAAATCAAATGGATTACATTAAAGAAAATTCGACATGAAAGACGAAATTGATTGGGACCAAAAAGCTCTTAGAGAAAAGAAGGAGTTGTGATGACGCTTATGGGAAATGATTTACAGTCGACTTTTGGAAATATTTTAGTCCCTCAATAATTGAAACATTATTGAAGTAAAGAGAGATAAGAAAAGAAAAAAAATGAAAAAGATGAAAAATCTAGCTGGACGCAAGTGAATTGTTTCAAGAAATTTTACTGATACGAAATCAGTGATTATGGGAAAAAAAACGGGTTATATTTGGCAAAATTTTATCATCCGAATGGGTTAGTTAAAAAAAGTGAATGTTGCAATTTGGCACCATTGAAACACTGGGTTCCATATGATCAACCGAAGTTAAGCAATGTCGAAGAAGGTGAGTAATTATATGGCTGACAGCTTGGAAAAGAAGGTTCTCTAAGCATTTATATGCGGGTGGTATAATGCATAATGGCACGGAATTGTAAATCGGAAAGTAGAGTTCAAATTTCAGTTGGTTTCTTTACATTAACTTTCGAGACAACACCCTGCAGGTAGGTTATTCGTATTTTATATATCTTTCGCTCGTGCCATAAACTTCTAAACCTTGTTCCGGAATTCATTAACATACGTTTTCTAGGTAGGTTATGCATTGTTTTAATCTGACCGACTTGCCTTCAATCACCGAAACTGTGTTCCGCCATCCATTTACTCAATCTCACTAGGTAAGATAATTGTTGATTTTCTCTGACACTCTAGCCTTCAATCACATTAAACTTGTTCCGCCAGACATTTACCCAATCACTATAGGTAGGTTATGCGTTGATTTGCTCTGTCCCGCTAGTCTTCAATCTCCTAAAACTTCTAACGTCATATATTTACTCAATCTATTTAGGTAGGTTATGCGTTGTTTTCCTTTGTACTTCTTGCATTCAATAAACTAAACCTTGTTCCGCCATCCAATTACTCAATCTCTATAGGTAGCTTATGTGTTGTTTTCCTCTGTCCCTCTAGCCTACAATCTCCTAAGCCTTGTTCCGCCATCCATTTACTCAATCTCTCTAGGTAGGTTAAGCGTTGTTATCCTTTGTCCTTCTTGCCTTCAATCTCCTAAAATATGTTCGGCCATCCAAATAATCAATCGCTATAGGTAGCTTATGTGTTGTTTTCCTCTGTCCCTCTTGTCTTCAAACTCATAAACCTTGATCCGCCATCCAATTACTCAATCTCTCTAGTAAGGTTATGCGTTATTTTCCTCTGTCACACTTGCCTTCAATCTCCTAAAACTTGTTCTGCAATCCATTTACTAAATCTCTCTAGGTAAGTTCAGTGTCGATTTCCTCTGTCCCTCTTGCATAGAATGTCGTAAACCTTCTTCCGCTAAACATATAATCAATGTATTTAGGAAAAGTAAACTGATGATATTTTTCTGTCCCTCTTGCTTTCAATCACCTTAATTTTGTTCCGCCATTTATTTGCACAAACTCTCTAGGTAGGTTATGTGTTGTTTTCCTTTGTCCCTCTTGCCTTCAATCTCCTAAACCTTGTTCCACCATCCATTTACTCAATCTCTCTAGGTAGGTTATGCGTTGTTTTCTTCTCTCCCTCTTGCCTTCAATCTCCTAAACCTTGTTCTGCCATCCATTTACTCAATCTCTCTAAGTAAGTTATACATTGTTATCCTCTGTCCCTCTTGCCTTCAATCACTTAAACCTTGTTCCGCCATCCATTTACTCAATCTTTCTAGGTAGGTTATGCGTTGTTTTCCTCTGCGCCTCTTGCCTTCGATCTCCTAAACCTTGTTCCGCCATCCTTTTACTCAATCTCTCTAAGTAAGTTATACATTGTTATCCTCTGTCCCTCTTGCCTTCAATCACTTAAACCTTGTTCCGCCATCCTTTTACTCAATCTCTCTAGGTAGGTTATGCGTTGTTTTCCTCTGCGCCTCTTGCCTTCGATCTCCTAAACCTTGTTCCGCCATCCTTTTACTCAATCTCTCTAGGTAGATTATGCGTTGTTTTCCTCTGTCTCTCTTGCCTTCAATCTCTTAAACCTTGTTCCGCCATCCATTTACTCAATCTTTCTAGGTAGGTTATGCGTTGTTTTCCTCTGTCTCTCTTGCCTTCAATCTCTTAAACCTTGTTCCGCCATCCATTTACTCAATCTTTCTAGGTAGGTTATGCGTAGTTTTCCTCTGCCCCTCTTGCCTTCAATCTCCTAAATCTTGTTCCGCCATCCATTTACTCAATCTCTCTAGGTAGGTTATGCGTTGTTTTCCTCTGTCCCTCTTGCCTTCAATCTCATAAACCTTGTTCCGCCATCCATTTACTCAATCTCTCTAGGTAGGTAATGCGTTGTTTTCCTCTGTCCCTCTTGCCTTCAATCTCCTAAACCTTGTTCCGCCATCCATTTACTCAATCTCTCTAGGTAGGTTATGCGTAGTTTTCCTCTGTCCCTCTGGCCTTCAATCTCCTAAATCTTATTCCGCCATCCATTTACTCAATCTCTCGGTAGGTTATGCGTTGTTTTCCTCTGTCTCTCTTGCCTTCAATCTCTTAAACCTTGTTCCGCCATCCATTTACTCAATCTTTCTAGGTAGGTTATGCGTAGTTTTCCTCTGTCCCTCTTGCCTTCAATCTCCTAAATCTTGTTCCGCCATCCATTTACTCAATCTCTCTAGGTAGGTTATGCGTTGTTTTCCTCTGTCCCTCTTGCCTTCAATCTCATAAACCTTGTTCCGCCATCCATTTACTCAATCTTTCTAGGTAGGTTATGCGTAGTTTTCCTCTGTCCCTCTTGCCTTCAATCTCCTAAATCTTGTTCCGCCATCCATTTACTCAATCTCTCTAGGTAGGTTATGCGTTGTTTTCCTCTGTCCCTCTTGCCTTCAATCTCATAAACCTTGTTCCGCCATCCATTTACTCAATCTCTCTAGGTAGGTTATGCGTTGTTTTCCTCTGTCCCTCTTGCTTTAAATCTCCTAAACCTTGTTCCGCCATCCTTTTACTCAATCTCTCTAGGTAGGTTATGCGTTGTTTTCATCTGTCTCTCTTGCCTTCAATCTCTTAAACCTTGTTCCGCCATCCATTTACTCAATCTCTCTAGGTAGGTTTTGCGTTGTTTTCCTCTGTCCCTCTTGCCTTCAATCTTCTAAACCTTATTCCGCCATCCATTTACACAATCTTTCTAGGTAGGTTATGCGTTGTTTTCCTCTGTCCCTCTTGCCTTCAATCTCCTAAACATTGTTCCGCCATCCATTTACTCAATCTCTCTAGGTAGGTTATGCGTAGTTTTCCTCTGTCCCTCTTGCCTTCAATCTCCTAAATCTTGTTCCGCCATCCATTTACTCAATCTCTCTAGGTAGGTTATGCGTTGTTTTCCTCTGTCCCTCTTGCCTTCAATCTCCTAAACATTGTTCCCCCATCCATTTACTCAATCTCTCTAGGTAGGTTATGCGTTGTTTTCCTCTGTCCCTCTTGCCTTCAATCTCCTAAACCTTGTTCCGCCATCCATTTACTCAATCTCTCTAGGTAGGTTATGCGTTGTTTTCCTCTGTCTCTCTAGCCTTCAATCTCTTAAACCTTGTTCCGCCATCCATTTACTCAATCTTTCTAGGTAGGTTATGCGTAGTTTTCCTCTGTCCCTCTTGCCTTAAATCTCCTAAACCTTGTTCCGCCATCCTTTTACTCAATCTCTCTAGGTAGGTTATGCGTTGTTTTCCTCTGTCCCTCTTGCCTTCAATCTCTTAAACCTTGTTCCGCCATCCATTTACTCAATCTCTCTAGGTAGGTTTTGCGTTGTTTTCCTGTGTCCCTCTTGCCTTCAATCTTCTAAACCTTGTTCCGCCATCCATTTACTCAATCTCTCTAGGTAGGTTATGCGTAGTTTTCCTCTGTCCCTCTGGCCTTCAATCTCCTAAATCTTATTCCGCCATCCATTTACTCAATCTCTCGGTAGGTTATGCGTTGTTTTCCTCTGTCTCTCTTGCCTTCAATCTCTTAAACCTTGTTCCGCCATCCATTTACTCAATCTTTCTAGGTAGGTTATGCGTAGTTTTCCTCTGTCCCTCTTGCCTTCAATCTCCTAAATCTTGTTCCGCCATCCATTTACTCAATCTCTCTAGGTAGGTTATGCGTTGTTTTCCTCTGTCCCTCTTGCCTTCAATCTCATAAACCTTGTTCCGCCATCCATTTACTCAATCTTTCTAGGTAGGTTATGCGTAGTTTTCCTCTGTCCCTCTTGCCTTCAATCTCCTAAATCTTGTTCCGCCATCCATTTACTCAATCTCTCTAGGTAGGTTATGCGTTGTTTTCCTCTGTCCCTCTTGCCTTCAATCTCATAAACCTTGTTCCGCCATCCATTTACTCAATCTCTCTAGGTAGGTTATGCGTTGTTTTCCTCTGTCCCTCTTGCTTTAAATCTCCTAAACCTTGTTCCGCCATCCTTTTACTCAATCTCTCTAGGTAGGTTATGCGTTGTTTTCATCTGTCTCTCTTGCCTTCAATCTCTTAAACCTTGTTCCGCCATCCATTTACTCAATCTTTCTAGGTAGGTTATGCGTAGTTTTCCTCTGTCCCTCTTGCCTTCAATCTCCTAAATCTTGTTCCGCCATCCATTTACTCAATCTCTCTAGGTAGGTTATGCGTTGTTTTCCTCTGTCCCTCTTGCCTTCAATCTCATAAACCTTGTTCCGCCATCCATTTACTCAATCTTTCTAGGTAGGTTATGCGTAGTTTTCCTCTGTCCCTCTTGCCTTCAATCTCCTAAATCTTGTTCCGCCATCCATTTACTCAATCTCTCTAGGTAGGTTATGCGTTGTTTTCCTCTGTCCCTCTTGCCTTCAATCTCATAAACCTTGTTCCGCCATCCATTTACTCAATCTCTCTAGGTAGGTTATGCGTTGTTTTCCTCTGTCCCTCTTGCTTTAAATCTCCTAAACCTTGTTCCGCCATCCTTTTACTCAATCTCTCTAGGTAGGTTATGCGTTGTTTTCATCTGTCTCTCTTGCCTTCAATCTCTTAAACCTTGTTCCGCCATCCATTTACTCAATCTCTCTAGGTAGGTTTTGCGTTGTTTTCCTCTGTCCCTCTTGCCTTCAATCTTCTAAACCTTATTCCGCCATCCATTTACACAATCTTTCTAGGTAGGTTATGCGTTGTTTTCCTCTGTCCCTCTTGCCTTCAATCTCCTAAACATTGTTCCGCCATCCATTTACTCAATCTCTCTAGGTAGGTTATGCGTAGTTTTCCTCTGTCCCTCTTGCATTCAATCTCCTAAATCTTGTTCCGCCATCCATTTACTCAATCTCTCTAGGTAGGTTATGCGTTGTTTTCCTCTGTCCCTCTTGCCTTCAATCTCCTAAACATTGTTCCCCCATCCATTTACTCAATCTCTCTAGGTAGGTTATGCGTTGTTTTCCTCTGTCCCTCTTGCCTTCAATCTCCTAAACCTTGTTCCGCCATCCATTTACTCAATCTCTCTAGGTAGGTTATGCGTTGTTTTCCTCTGTCTCTCTAGCCTTCAATCTCTTAAACCTTGTTCCGCCATCCATTTACTCAATCTTTCTAGGTAGGTTATGCGTAGTTTTCCTCTGTCCCTCTTGCCTTAAATCTCCTAAACCTTGTTCCGCCATCCTTTTACTCAATCTCTCTAGGTAGGTTATGCGTTGTTTTCCTCTGTCCCTCTTGCCTTCAATCTCTTAAACCTTGTTCCGCCATCCATTTACTCAATCTCTCTAGGTAGGTTTTGCGTTGTTTTCCTGTGTCCCTCTTGCCTTCAATCTTCTAAACCTTATTCCGCCATCCATTTACACAATCTTTCTAGGTAGGTTATGCGTTGTTTTCCTCTATCCCTCTTGCCTTCAATCTCCTAAACATTGTTCCGCCATCCATTTACTCAATCTCTCTAGGTAGGTTATGCGTAGTTTTCCTCTGTCCCTCTTGCCTTCAATCTCCTAAATCTTGTTCCGCCATCCATTTACTCAATCTCTCTAGGTAGGTTATGCGTTGTTTTCCTCTGTCCCTCTTGCCTTCAATCTCCTAAACATTGTTCCCCCATCCATTTACTCAATCTCTCTAGGTAGGTTATGTGTTGTTTTCCTCTGTCCCTCTTGCCTTCAATCTCCTATACCTTGTTCTGCCATCCATTTACTCAATTTCTCTAGGTAGGTTATGTGTTGTTTTCTTTCATCATTCTCTCTCTCTATCTCACCTGTGCGTATTAACTCTACTGTCTCTTCCTGAAATTAATAATATTTTTTTCTTCCACCTTGCTCAAACCTTCGCTATCCTCATGATCTTTCTGCAGAACAATATTTCTGTTTCTTGATGTCTCTTCTTGATGATATTGTCCTTCACACTCTTCCATACAGGGTAATATATATCTCGTAACAATTTATTTCACATTTCCTTGTTTCTAGAGATGTTTTTTTTCTGTTTCTCAGTACTGAGCTTAGACTTTCGAATGCTTCCTTTGGCCATCCCAATACTCCTTCATATTTCAGTGTCACCCTTTACCCCCTTGCACACTTTACAGATATTTCCTATCAGCATATCTTAGACATCAAGTGGCACTCTTTTAATCCAGACGCAGTTGTTCTGCAACGGTCCAAATCACCCAGCATATAGAGACTGCTCATTTGCAATCAACTGCTCTGGACAGGTCATCTCAAGAGCATGTTAGATGAGAGATTGCTTCAGTTCCTGTTTTGAATGTTAATCACACTTATTAAGTCTCCTGGACACAAATACATTTAACATTCGACGTTTGTTGTGAAAGACAGCCTGGTAATTTGATATTAGTGTCATAGTCTAGCGAAAAGTGGCGGAAAATATGTCCGGCGGGAGTAAGTTAATTGTCGATGGTTGCATTCGTTTCGACGCCACAGGAGTTGAGCAGGAGTTGAAAATGATTCTGAGGAAAGGTGACGCAGGCTCAATCCTAGAATTTGAACTTTTTTTTTTAAAGCAATTCATCGCAAGAAAGGCGGGAGTGCGACAAGCACGGTGGGGTTTACAGAGAATTGAGAACAAGAGTAAAGTGGCATGTTAGAAGAAAAGGAAGCAGAGATAGACGGAAACAATATCAAAGTATCAATAAAGATTGTAAAACAAATCTTAACTGAGCATCAACAGTGTTTAGATCATGTAATGCATCTAGCTATTTCTTTGGTTTTATACAAAGAGATAACAAAGTGGCCAGTATAAGAACGAAACTGTCGAAGAATCTTGTTAGCGGAAAGGATGCTAAGAATGAGGAAGAACGAAATCAAGGTATCAGGTAAGTTTGTAAAACTGCGCATCAAAAGTGTTTATATCATGTATTGCATCTACCTATTCGGTTTTATACAAACAGATTACAAAGTCAGCAGTATAATAAGGAAACTGTCGAAGAATCTTAAGAAAGCGGAAGTGAGGAGAGGGGTGAGAAGGCAGAAGATAAATCTCTTTTTTTTTTAAACAATTCACCCCACGCAAAGCGGAGGTGCAACTAGCACGCAAGGGGTTACAGAGGATTAAGAACAAGACTAAAGAGACATGTTAGAGGAAACCATGCAGAGAAAGACGGGGGACACTATCAATGTATCAGTTTGTAAAACTGAGTATCAACAGAGTATTTATCATGCAATGCATCTAGCTATTCGGTTTTATACGAAGAAATTGCAAAGTGGTCAGTGTAAGAAGGAAATTGGCGAAGAATCTAGAAAAATCAGAAACAGAGTGGCAAGTAGTTTAACAGAATATGAAAACTACAACACAGAAATCTGAAGACATATATAGCTTGTATGGAAACCTGTCTAAGAGAAGGAAAACAATGAATTCAAACGATAAGCCTCTACTAACTATGAAACAGTCTCTTAGTAAAATCATATTTTCTACGATAAGAAAAAAAGTGTGAACAGGTTGATCATTTTGAAACGTTGATTAGTAAGCAGGTGTTACTCTTAATGAATATGCATCCAACAGAATTCTGAGATAAAGGAATATGTGCATCACCAAGACAAGCATTGGTTCTTAGATTTGGTCAAAGTTCCTGGAATTCCTAATAGTGTCAAAATTATCGAGATTTTAAAAATAGAGGCTAGACTTGATTTTGATAAAGACATATTTCACTGTACAACTGACTGTCCTTCAGTTATGGTAAAGTTTGGAAAACACATTTATTGATCAACAGTGTTTAGAACATGAGATGCATCTATTTATTTCTTCGGTTCTATATATTTTTATTCCGGATTCTAAATATTTTTCCGGATTCTAAATATTTTCTGGATACTAATTATTTTCTGGATCCTAAATATTAAGGAGGATTGTAAATATTTTTTTCCGTATTCTAAATATTTTCCGGATTCTAAGTATTTTCCGGATCCTAAATATTATGCCGGATTCTAAATATTTTCTAGATCCTAAATATTTTCTGGATCCTAAATATTGTGCCGGATTCTAAATATTTTTCCGGATTCTAAGTATTTTCCGGATCCTAAATATTATGCCGGATTCTAAATATTTTCTAGATCCTAAATATTTTCTGGATCCTAAATATTGTGCCGGATTCTAAATATTATTCCGGATTCTAAATATTTTCTGGATCCTAAATATTGTGCCGGGTTCTAAATATTTTCCGGATCCTAAATATTTTTTTCGGAATCTACATATTTTCCGTGTTCTAAATATTTGTCCGGATTCTACATATTTTCCGAATTTTAAATATTTTCATGATAATAATTATTTTCTGGATCCTAAATATTGTGCCTGATTCTAAATATTTTTCCGGATTCTAAATATTTTCCGGATCCTAAATATTGTGCCGGCTTCAAAATAGTTTTCCAGATTCTAAATATTTTCCGGATTGTTAATATTTTTTCCGGATCCTAAATATTTTTTGCCATCATAAATATTGTACAGGATTCTAAATATTTTTTTCTGATCCTAAATATTTTCCGGGTCCTAAATATTATACAGAGTTCTAATAATTTTTCCGGATTCTAAATATTTTTTCGGATGGCGAAGAATCTAAAGAATCAATAGAAGACAGTGTAAGTGAAGAGAGGGGTGAGAGGAAAGAAGATAAAGCTCTTTTTTTAATGCAATTCACCCCAAGCAAGTTGGAAGTGCCACTAACACGCAAGGGGTTCAGAGGTTTGAAAACAAGAGTAAAGAGGTATGTTTGGAGAAAGGATAGAGAGAATGACGGGGAACAAACTCAGGGTGCCAGATATCGATTGACATTACATTTGAGTATTTGAAGATGTAAGAGGAAGTGAGTTGCACAGATGGTAAATGCGGGAGAAGAAACTCTTTCCATAGTAGAGACTGTTACATTTAACCATTTTGACAGTGAAAGGGTGGGACCGAGATGTCAGCCTAGAAGCTCGTTTAAATCGATGCAGTCCGGGAACTAGCTCGTCGGAACAGTTGTCGTGAAAATATTTGTAGAAGAGACAGAGGGAGACAACAGCACGTGTGTGGGATAGCGATTGTAGACTAGATGCAAATATCAGGACGTATCATCTTGCATATTCGTCTCTGGATTTTGTCAAGGACCTCGAGACGTACTGCGGGAGCACCCGACCATATATGACCGCAATATTCTATGTAAGGACGGATGGTTGATTTATAGATTTGAAGGATGGACTCAGACGAGAAAAACTTTCTGCCCCGACACAGAGAACTTATATGTTACATATTCTGGAAGTTTATTCTATATCAGGCCGGATTTTCTAATCATCTAAATATTATCGCATAAAGTTCGTAATATCTATATTAAAAATTCGTAACAAAATGTCCATGCAACATGTATGTGTAAGTTATGTTCAAGTCTTCCGGCTCTCAATCATCTAAACTTTATCGTATGTGACTCTTAATTTAAGCAAATTTGGCCACACCTGATCTATGGTCAGGTGAAAATAAAAAGTCTACTGCCGATTATGTGAATGTTCTCCCGACAGACCTGCAGGGTACTTTATCGGTTTGGTGATAAAATTTGCCGGTCTGACGACACTTCGAGTTCAAGATGAGAAAGTTACTTTTAAGACTCAGCAAAAGACTTTTCGTGTGTCACATTCGTAAAAATGTATGCAGGCTGGTTTGCAATGTCATCTGCGGGCACATAGCTTCCGACCCCTCAGTGTATTGTTGAAGAGATGGCCTTCTTCTGTAAAGAAAACGCACTTATCATATATATTCTCCATCCGTTGGATAAATTGTTGTCTAAATTACACAAAAATGAAAATAACACGTCTCATTTTATCAAATATATTTACCAAAATTACACAAACATAAGTAGAAATAGTAAAGAGTAAATTTGTTCAATAAAATCGACATTGGTTTCGACGTAGGCGTCTAGACGACTTTGGAATCTCCTGCAAATTATCTTGTCTATCTCCTTGTCTAATTTGGTAAATGCTTCCATAATCCTTGTCTTCAGTTCATCTTTGGGTGGCACAAGGGTTTCTGTTGGTCTCTTGCTCCACTGCCCTCCACACATATCAAACAAAACGATTTCCAGACGTAAACGGTTATGTGGTCGCAGAAATTATCTGGCAGCCATGACTAGGTTTTCCTGTTTGTGTGGTATGGTTCAGAATCCTGTTTCAACACATAGGGTCTTCCAGCTGCCTTACTCTTGGCCTAGGGCAGAGTCTATCTCCTTCAGCCACTTGATGTAGACCTCCGTGTTGAGTCTGGGAACCTTTTGGAGGAAGGATAGAGGGTATAGTGTCGCCATCGCTAGTGTTCTATGGAAAAATGGAAAAGAAAAAAAAGATTTTCATAGTTATAGCACATTTATCACATCATTTAATTGCAATACACGGAAGGTTATTCGTGAGTATGAACGGATGTTATTAAAAATAAGCAGACATAATGTCTGTAATTTATTTAATCACACATGCCTAAAAGAGACTTTGTTGCTTAATACATACACACACAGACATACATACATACATACATATATATATATATATATATATATATATATATATATATATATATTAAATAAAAACAGACAACTTTAAGGTACTATGTTAACCTTAAAGTGGTCTGTTTTTATTGAAATTATTTGCTCTGGATTTACATCGAGCTCTCTGGATTTTATCCTCCTTGGGTCTATCCATACGGATTACCTAGTTTTCCATAAACTAAACACACACACACACACATACACATGTACATATATATATATATATATATGGTCTGTATGAAGATTAACGGGACTTATGTTAATTGCCAGTACACTCAAACCCTCGGGCACGATGACTTTTGATTCTGTAGTATCACAAACACCTTTACATATATATATATATATATATATATATATATATATATATATATATATATATATTATTAATAGAAATCTTATAAGTATAAGAAACTATAATTCGCTCGGAAAACCGTCGGTGTCTTGATTTGCAAATAAACAAGCTAATACCAAACGGAAAAAAAAGCTATAAAAAAAGAAAAAAACAAGAACATGTACGTTAAACGAAAATAATCGTCCAGCATACAGGTTCAAAGCCTAAAGAAAAAAACCCGATGCGAGTACCCAAAACAACTACATAGAATACTCAATACAATGAGTAAAGGAGACCTATTTAAACCGAGAGAACCAGACAACCTTCCCTGACATTCCGCTTAGGTGAAACCTTGTCTGGCTCTCTAGGTTTAACGATATATATATATATATATATATATATATAATAAAAAGAATTAGACACTAATATTCCATGGTCATAATTTATTCCATTGGAATTGTAAATACGATCTAATTCATCAGACCTACAATTTAAAACAAATTTCATGATTTTTGAATTTGTAAGTCTGATAAATTGGATCGTATTTACGATTCCAATGGAATAAATTATGACCATGGAATATTAGTGTTTAAGCCTTTTTATTATATCCTTACTCTGTCCTGGACATTGAGTTCTACCTGGATTCTAGCCTCTTGGAATTATTTTTTATACAAAAAATATATATGTATGTGTATGCATGTATGCATATATATATTTATATATTTTGCATATGTATGTGTATATTTACCACTAATATTATCTATCTATATGTCTATCTATCTATCTATCTATCTATCTATCTATATATATATATATATATATATATATATATATATAGAGAGAGAGAGAGAGAGAGAGAGAAAGAGAGATATATTACGCAGTATATATTAGGTTGGTGCAAAATAATGACGTAATAATGTCGTTTTTTGACGTATTTTTAACGTCAAAAAACGACATTATTACGTCATTATTTCAAACACAAAATTCTCACTTGAAATATTTCAATAATAACTGTGGCGTTGCAAAATTATATAACGGGCAATAAATGACATTTTTAAAGAAAAAAAAAATTCGGTCTATATATATATATTTATTTCGTCTTGTAGTTTACCCCGAAATGGAAAAAAAAATACGGCCTGAGGATGAAAATGTGATATTTTCGAAAGTACTCGCCACACAACAACAACAAATTCATGTTACAATTTTAGACATAAAGATCGCATCATTCAGTGAATTGTTAGTAAGTTTATGCCTTATTAAGTCTGTGAGCGAAGAGATTTCGGCATTAATTACGTTAACATTGCTAATCAATTCTTTGTATGATTACCTTTCTATAATACATACACACAGAGACAAACTCCCACACATACAGACACACAGACACATACACATATATATACAGGTAAAAATACGTGGGTATGTAATCCAAGTGAATCTTAATAAAATAAAATATTAAAGCTGATCCATAAATAGAGCTAAATTTATTTATCACAGAGCATATATAAATTAAAAAATACTCCATCTGTATGGTCATTTCGTTCCGCAACAGCTTTTCAACACTAAAAAGTTAGATAAAATAAAATAAATATGAAGCCTAACTATTTTTTAAAAATTAAATAAGAGACAGAAAGGAAAAAAAAGGAGGAAAAGACTACAAATAAGGAAAGATGAAGGCAGAGAGAAAAAAAGAAAAAGAAAGTACACAGTAGAGTTGGTTAGAGAAGGGATAGGAGTAATAAAGATTCGTGTGGCACATATGGTTATTTAGCAGCTACCATTTACCACAAAGAAAATAGAACAAACCACCATATTTATATTGAGATTTCTGCGGGGGAATGGAAACAACTACTTTATAAGCAAAGGCATTTCTTTTCCAATCCAAGACTAAAACACCAAACTGGTCTCTCCCCAAAATTTTGGGAATTGAAGGAGAATGACTTGAACCCTCATACTGAATGGGAATTGATAGCTTTTGCTCAAATTCATAGTAACTTTTAAGGTAGATGTAACTTGTGCGGAGAAGAGAAAATTAAAATTATTAAATTTAAAATCCAAAGTATTTTACTAAATCAAAGGAATGAATTGGTTACCAAGTGCCGTCATAGAAGTAAATCTAAACTAATATAAAAGAATTTCTAATCTCGAACTATCTGTTATCACCTAATACTTATACTTTTAATTTTTTTTCTTTATCACTTTTTGAAATAACAGTCCTCCTATTATAAATATATACATACATACATACATATATACATACAGACATATATATATATATATATATATATATATATATATATATATATATATATATATAGATAGATAGATAGATAGATAGATACATACATACATACATACACACTGAGGATACAGCTGTGATACAGTGAAACAGTACAGTCTGCGAATGACATAATTAAGCTCTTGAAAAATATATTTCAATTCAGCACTTTTGAGAGATAGTATGTTTCTATAAACAACAGCCACCTGCGCTAATGCAAAGCTCTTCAGTAAAATGAATTGGAGCACTCTGACTGATTGTCGTTTGTTTACATTCTTAAAAACAATACGCTAGATTTAGCTGTTTCTTTCTGCCGAATGATGATAACTCAACGGTAGAAATTCTGACCGGCACCAAATTGGTCGGGTTTCAGTCCTGGCTTGAAGCATTCGGATGTCTAGTTGCACTGAGAAGCTGTGATACAGCGAAACACTATTGTCTGCGAATGACATAATATATATATATATATATATATATATATATATATATATATATATATATATATATGTGTGTGTGTGTGTGTGTGTGTGTGTGTGTGTAGAAGTTCCAGTGTAAATAAATTGCGAATCACTAGTGTTAGTGAAAGTTTCGTTCAAAGTGTCGGCCGCAAGTTACGGATCCATGAATCTAACGCAAACGGGAAACAGATTTGAAACCTTATCCTTATTCCCGATGTGGTATAATGGTGAGCAAGCTTGTCTTGGCTCGAACAGTTACACCTGAGTATTTAGTTCGAACGTCAATGGATACCCCCGTACTCATGGCCTTGTGTCACACCTAAGCTACGCAAAGAAAATCACCAAAGAGTAAAGTAAATTCTACACGCTGTAACATTGTTTTTGCAAGAAACGAAAAGGATGTGATATCATCAAAAATAAACTCCATCTTCATTAACTGAATCGAAGCTTATGAGAAATATAAAAAGCGAACTTTTAAAAAAAAAAAAAACAGAAAGGGTAAGAATAGAATTTTGCAGAAGCTCTAAAATAAACTTTGAAGGAATGGACCAATTCTCTGCGATGGAATCACGTATATAATCAGACATTTCTTGCAGTCTTTGTCAAGTTTCGTGTACTGATCAATTCAGCAAGATCTTTTTATATAATTACACTTCCTTATTGAGGAAATTGCAGAGGCTAGAGATGAGTGCAATATAAGAGCGAAACGAATTAAAAGGCAGCTAAGAAGTCCGGTGACGTCAAGCACATTTTGTTATTATGTGACTTTACACACACACGCACACGCATGTATATATATATATATATATATATATATATATATATATATATATATATATATATATATATATATATATATATATATAGCCGACACTCCCGTCGAATTCGACGTATGAGGGTCAAGCAGATCAGTTTCCAGGAATCCGACAGCCCGTTAACAGCACATGTGATTTGATTATAGTGGTGAAGGTTTCGTGCAGGACCATCACCTTTTTTTGAAGGGCCGAATACAGAGACCTGGTGCACTCCGTACCACAAGGTCCGCAAAAGACCCTCCGAAGGTTTTGAATTCAGAGTTGTCCTTCTCCTAGACCAGTTGACATCCAAGGTCATAGAACCCATTCTGTACTGCTATTTACCCATATATATATATGTATATATATATATATATATATATATATATCTTTTAAATATATAAATCTTTTAAATAAAAAATCTTTTAAAATCTTTTTAAAAATCTTTTAAACCCAAAATCACAAATTTTAAGCCCTTGCACTCATATAAAAAGATTTTTGTTAAGTGAACATGAAACCGGTTAAAAAAGATCTAGAATTGATAAAAAAAAACAAAAAAACACTGTTATGCTTTAGACACTTCCTTCAATCCTCCATAACAATTAAGTTACATATTTCATTTCTCTTTTTACTGTATACACTTACAATACACTTGCATTTCCGCCTCTTTCCCGTTTTTTCTTAACCTCCTTTTCCACTTCCCTTACGATTACATCCAATCTCCTGTCTTTTAATCATCGTACGCCTGTTATTTTCTTTTAAAGAGAGATATGTAGCGATCTTGGTGTTTTTTTTTTAAATAATGCGTTAAAATGGTCATTTTAAAAGTATCGCCCGAAGAGACCGCCAGGTCGAAACAGTGGTCGCGTATTTTAATTGACCTACTGATTTCTAAACATTTTAAAATAATATATATATATATATATATATATATATATATATATATATATATATATATATATATATATATGTATTAATAAAAAGAAAGAACAGTAAGATATATAATCCGGTGTTCTTATAGATATTTTTATTTTTACAAAATAGTGCTCAATGTAAATTTACAGAGCATTAATATTATAAATTAATTGATTTAAAATATGGTTTTTCGCTACACAGTTCCAACCATGTTTCAAAAATAGAAGCTAAAAGCCCCGAATTTAATTTTGTAATTAAATTAAAGACATTAGTTCCATTTCATCCTCAAGCGAATTTTGGAGTAACTTTTCCTTACTCCAAAATTCGCTTGAGGATGAAATGTAGAAGA
Organism: Acanthosepion lycidas; assembly: GCA_963932145.1. Taxonomy (NCBI): domain Eukaryota; kingdom Metazoa; phylum Mollusca; class Cephalopoda; order Sepiida; family Sepiidae; genus Acanthosepion; species Acanthosepion lycidas. The sequence continues at coordinate 30,517,687 of OZ010613.1, forward strand.
GGATAGGATCCATGTAGAACTCAATGTCCAGGACAGAGTATATATATATATATATATATATATATATGTGTGTGTGTGTGTGTGTGTGTGTG